>CM069143.1:43454734-43924734 GCA_035221665.1 Okamejei kenojei
CATAGAGAATAGGATTAGCACATCGAAGGAGCCAAGGAGATAGGCGGCGTTTCGGGTCGAGACCCTTCTTCAGACATTTACACAACCTTTGGCCTTTGTCACGTAACCTATTTAGGTGGGATATGAGAGAGAATTTATTTATTCCGAGGGCGTGAATCTGGGGGAACCATTACCACAGAAGGCTCGGAGGCGCAAGTCAATGGGTATATTTAAGGTGGAGAGTGACAGATTCTTGCTTGGATGTCAACCCGGTTATGAGAAGGCAGGAGAATGGGGTCCAGAGGAAAGATAGATCAGCTACTATTAATGACCGGAAGAAGACTTGATGGGCCTGAATGGCTCACTGCCCTATATCTTAATGAACTTATGTGTCCTGAAAGGAACAAGAAACTTACTATGGCAGCAGTGCAACATATGTAAGCACAGTAACTCTGTAAAACCACATACTAAGCAACAAAACATTCATTGTATACACCTTATGTACATATTGTGTGCAGGAAGGAATTGCAGAATCTGGTTTACCCACTGAAGAAGACACAAAATTGCCGGAGTAACTCAGTGGTGGCAGGCAGCATCTTGGAGAAAATGATATGTGATGCTTTGTGTCGAACCCCTTTTCAGACTAGAGTCAGGTGAGAAGAAACTGAAAGTATTAATAGTATTGTTAGCTGTGCCTGAAGGCTAAAGCATTCAAGTTCAAGAACTCATCAAAATATATATAAGTACATCTTTTAAGTGATACTTGTTATACTAAAGGATGGTTTAAATGTTTGTTTAATGAGTTTTGATATATAGTACTGATTGAAAAAAAGGGGGGGGGGGGAAGGTTGGATTCAACGCGGCGTTGCAGATTTTTGGTCTTGCCATGCATATTTCTGGTGCCGCAAAACCATTTACGTGAGAGAAATGCATTTACCCCCATTGGTTACGGACAAATGGGTTGAATGTTACTGTGAACTAAATTTAGTTTGGCATCTCTGCTAAGCTCCCATAGGAACTAGTGCGGAGACGGGAATCCGGTTTTACGGAAACTCCTCGTAAAATAAATGTTATAAAAAATAAAAATCTTCTGGCCTCATATTCAGAATTATAATTTATATTACAACAAACTGTTTCCCACCCCAACGTTGATTACACGGCGAGTCGGTTGGGATCGGGTTACTGAAATGGATGAAAAAAAAGGCCACGTCCCGCTCTGATTGCTACTACATGTCAGCGCCATGTGCATTTAGAAGGAGTGGTTTATCTTGCTTGCTATACGTAGTATACATTTTAAACTGACTAATGTAAAAATCTGCAAGTGAAAAGATAAGCAAGTTACCTCTGCACAAACATCTGAATTAATTCACCACAGTACCTCGCTATTGATCTTAGCATTTTTATAAAAAGAAGCCACTTGCTGGTTAAAACTGAAGTACTAGTTTAGTGCATTTCAACATCTGTTCTGCTGTTTATCAATAAATATAACTTCATCAGGATTATCGGGTTTTTATAAATTGTTCAAGATTTAATAGAGTTATGGTTCATGTCAGTAATCTTTTATAATGAAATCAATTTTAAACCACTTTCTTTGGTGTTACAATACATTATCCCAGATGAGTCTTGTCTCAGCCATGGTTTTAACTTCTAGCCAGCTGGGAAAATAATGCCAGTTTTAACAGAAAATAGAATTGTTTATAATTCAGCCTTTTTAATAGTAAGGTTGTATTTAAAAATTCTCCAGTATGCTGTAAACATTCATTTTTTGATGATGAGTTGGCAAAGCCAAGTTTTTCATCAACTGTTTGAGTGATGCATATTCTGTCAATCCCCACCACTGACCACAGCATGTGCTGGAGCCTTGGGAATTGTTTACAATATGGCAACTTCTAATTTATTTTTCAGCAATAGTAAACCATGACATCTCTCTGTAAAGTATGACATCCAAGTGCCTTGTAGTTTGACATGGGGTTCAGTGTCTGGGCACTACATTGCAGTAATCCCCGTTCAGCTATTTTAAGGCTGCTATACAGATGGTCCTGTTCTCTCCGGGAGTGCATGGATTTTGCTGACCCATAAACCTTTCACTTCATTTGGACTTTGGACTGCTGCACACCACTAGTTGAAGGAGCTGCCTGGAATAGCTAGCTGTGGGACCTGGATCTGTCTGCAGCCCGAGAAGCCTCAGTAGGAGGTGACTTGTTGGCCCTGTGAACAGGAAATATTCTGAACCTGAACACTAGGTGACATTATTACAGAACATACTGAGAAGATTGCATGTAGCCCCTGCACATGAGTTGATGAGTCCTCTGTGCGAAGTGTTGATAAGTGTGTTGTAGAAAGGTTGCCTCCTCCTGTGAGTGGCTAAAGTCAATCCCATAAGACATACAGAATTAGGCCATTTTGGGCCCTCCTGATCCAGCCCCACCATTCGATCATGCTAATTCTATCCCCCCCCCCCCCCCAACCTTATTCTCCTGCCTTCCTCCCTTAACTTTTTGACACCCGAAGTCAATCGCCGTTTCAAATACCCAAAGGCTTGGCCTCCACTGCCATCTGTGGTCAATTAATTGCTATGGCTAAGAAAATCGCCTCTTCATCTCCATTCTAAAGGTCTACATGGAGGTGATGAATCCTGAGTCCACCTTTTCGCTGTCTAACATGCAGAAGAAGGTTGGCAATGTGTCAGTGTGGAAATGGCATAACGTCCTTTGTTTTGAAGAGGGTCCTCGACCTCGAAACGGTCACCCATTCCTTCTCTCCAGTGATGCTGCCTGTCTCGCTGGTTGTGTGTATCTGGTTAAGATTATTTTCTATATGTGCATCTCTTCTTGACATATCCCCCTCGCCCGCGCCATCGATTTATAAGTCCTTCCCTCATGGGATGTATTCACATTGGCAAGGACTCCTCTCATTGTGAACCTGGGAGCTTCCTCCCATCGTCCCCCTCAGGCCTGCTCCTGTTAGGCACCTGCAGGTCTGCTGCCATGGGAATGAAGCTTTGAGCCAGAACCCCCTCCTCACATTTCTTTGCATCCGGCAGCTTAGTACTGAGCACGGCATAGTCCCTGGAACTGCGAAGGTCTTGTATTAGTAATACCTTCCTTAGCATGACAACCTTCTAAACCTTTCTAACCCATTTGGACCAAATGTTATGTATTTTTAATTAAGGGGACCTGACATGGCTTTAGGACTCCGAACACAACAATGTTTTAGTGCAGGGGTGGGGAACCTTTTCATGTTGGAAGGCCGCATTAAGTTAGCTGTAATCTAAGGCCGCATCCAAGAAACTTCAATTAGATATACTTCAAAATGTACATTATTTTGTTAAAATAGCCCTCATGACTTACTAATGTTTTAATTGTGGCCATCAGTCGGGGAGGATTATTTTCTTGAATCTTCTTTTACTCTTTAGTATTATAAATATGTTCATTTTCAGATTATATTAAAAATAATAAAAGACAAACAAAAACATACTAATAAAAATAAAATGATTTGTTCTACAAAATTTGGATTCATTCAAAAGGCTGCACTTAATGGCTTAGAAGGCCGCATGCGGCCTTAAGGTCGCAGGTCCCCCACCCCTGTTTTAGTGTGTTAGAAATATGTGAAATCTATGTTAAAGCCTCTAATGGCCACAAGAGGGCACTGGAAGCCAGAAGAATCACAGAACTTGCACGTTTGCGCATTGCTGGTTATTTTGTGTTAAGCAAGTGAGGATTGGCGTCACCTTGGGTGAATGTTATTGTGGCTATTCTTGCATAATTTTCTGCTACCTCAGAAATTCGACCTGGGAATTTCTGCGTTGATTCTGTGCACTGGCTGTAATTTCTACTTTAGATATCACTCTCCAGGCAACACTGATTTTGGAGCATTGTGAAGGGAATTCAACCAAGTTGTCCTGATAGTGACCATCATGGCACTTCTGGGATGAATGCATTTTCATAATAATGCTGAATTGGGCTACCAATATGCTCCAACCAATAGGCATGCAATCCCTATCCCCCCCACATCTCCTTCCCGACCCTCTATTCCCTTGATTCTGACAACCCCAATTGTACCAAGTTTGTGATCGTAGGACATTCACATTATGGCTGCTACACTGCAATGGCCTAATCAGTGCTGTTGCCTCCCTCTCCCTCTGAAATCCCAGACTTCACCTAGGTCATATTTGAAACAACAAAATACTGCAATAATGTGTTAAAGGGTGCAACTGAACTTTGCATCAGTGGACCACAACTGTCTGAGCAAGTGAGAATTTCTAAGCCTCAGTGTTTTGGTGTATGGGTAGTTTCCTGCGTGTTACACAGATCAATAATTACTCCAGTTCAAGAAGTAAAAACATCTATTGATTGTTTTCTCAAAAGAAGTATATATTTTTTTATAATGTGAAAACATTTTTAATACGGGACAGAATAACTAAATTGTTTTTCAATGGTGAGCACTTGTTAAATGTTGATATTAATTGCGATTCCAAAGCCATGAAGAACACCAAGAGAAAAGTGAGAATCCCAGAATAACGATCCATTCACCCATCGATTGTGGCAAGGCTTAGAAACATAGAAACATAGAAAATAGGTGCAGGAGGAGGCCATTCGGCCCTTCGAGCCAGCACCGCCATTCATTGTGATCATGGCTGATCGTCCCCTATCAATAACCCGTGCCTGCCTTCTCCCCATATCCCTTGACTCCACTAGCCCCTAGAGCTCTATCTAACTCTCTCTTAAATCCATCCTGTGACGTGGCCTCCACTGCCCTCTGTGGCAGAGAATTCCATAAATTCACAACTCTCTGGGTGAAAATGTTTTTTTCACCTCAATCTTAAATGATCTCCCCTTTATTCTAAGGCTGTGGCCCCTGATTCTGGACTCACCCAACATTGGGAACATTTTTCCTGCATCTAGCTTGTCCAGTCCATTTATAATTTTATATGTTTCTATAAGATCCCCCTCATCCTTCTAAACTCCAGTGAATACAAGCGTAGTCTTTTCAATCTTTCCTCATATGACAGTCCCGCCATCCCAGGGAACCTACGCTGCACTGCCTCAATCACAACGATGTCCTTCCTCACATTAGGAGACCAAATGTGAGGAATTGTACACAATACTCCAGATGTGGTCTCACCAGCGCCCTGTACAACTGCAGAAGAACGTCTTTACTCCTATACTGAAATCCTCTTGTTATGAAGCCCAACACTCCATTAGCTTTCTTCACTGCCTGCTCTACCTGTAAGCCAACTTTCAGTGACTGGCGTACAAGGACGCCCAGGTCTCGCTGCACCTCCCCCTTACCTAACCTAACCCCATTGAGATAATAATCTGCCCCCTTGTTTTTGCCGCCAAAGTGGATAGCCTCACATTTATCTATATTATGCTGCATCTGCCCACTCACTCAACCTGTCCAGGTCACCCTGCAACCTCCTAACATCCTCTTCACAGTTCACACTGCCACCCAGCTTTGTGTCATCCGCAAACTTGCTAGTGTTGCTCCTAATTCCCTCTTCCAAATCATTAATATATATGGTTAACAGTTGCGGCCCCAACACCGAGCCTTGCGGCACTCCACTCGCCACTCCCTGCAATTCTGAAAGGGATCTGTTCAATCCTGCTCTTTGCTTCCGGTCTGCCAACCAATTTTCTATCCATGTTAACACCCTACCCCCAATACCATGTGCTCCAATTTTAGACACCAGTCTCCCGTGCGGGACCTTATCAAAGGCTTTCTGAAAGTCTAGATACACTACATCCACTGGCACCCCTTCATCCATTTTACTTGTCACATCCTCAAAAAACTCCAGAAAATTAGTCAAGCATGATTTCCCTTTCATAAATCCATGTTGACGTGGACTAATCCTTTTCCTGCTATCCAAATGCCCCATTATTACCTCTTTAATAATCTTTCCCACCACCGAAGTCAGACTAACTGGTCTGTAATTTCTCATTTTCTCTCTCGCTACTTTCTTGAAAAGTGGGATAACATTAGCTATCCTCCAATCCACAGGAACTGATCCTGAATCTGAATCAATTGGAAAATGATCACCAAAGCATCCACTATTTCAAGAGCCACCTCCCTGAGGACCCTGGGCTGCAGACCATCAGGTCCAAGGGATGTATCATCCTTCAGTCCCATTAGCCTACCCAATACTATTTCTCACCTAATGAAAATTTATTTCAGTCCTCGACCCCCTTAGATCCTCTGTCCTACAGTACATCTGGGAGATTGTTTGTGTCTTCCTTAGTGAAAACAGATCCGAAGTACCTATTCAACTCTTCTGCCATTTCCTTGTTGCCCATAATTATCTCACCCCTGTCAACCTTCAAGGGACCCACATTTGACTTTGCTACTCTTTTTCCCTTAACATATCTAAAGAAGCTTTTACTGTCCTTCTTTATATTCCTGGCCAGCTTCCCTTCGTACTTCATCTTTTCAGCCCGTATTGCCCGTTTTGTTTTCTTCTGTTGTCCTATTAAAGTTTTGCAATCCTCTGGCTTCCGGCTACTCTTTGCTGTTTTATACATATTTTCTTTTTGTTTTATTCTATCCCTAACTTATCTTGTGAGCCATGGTTGCCTCCTACTCCCCTTAGAATCTTTCTTCCTTTTTGGAATGAAATAATCCTGCGTCTTCTGGATTATGCCCAGAAATTCCTGCCATTGCAGTTCCACCGTCATTCCTGCTAGGATCCCGTTCCAGTCCACCTTAGCCAGCTCCCCTCTCATGCCTTCATAGTCCCCTTTGTTCAACTGCATCACTGACACTTCTGATTTAACCTTCTCCTTCTCAAATTGCACATTAAAACTAATCATATTATGATCACTACCTTATAGCTTGTTGCTATAATAGGCTAAAGTGAAGTCAGGCAGTTGTTGCAGGCAAAAACTGATGAGCTCAACACATGTTATGGTCATTTTGAGCAGAAGGTCAGTGGAATCACATCACCAGCCCCGGCAGTCTTAGCCTTCCTGAGAGTGAACACACAGACAGCAACTGACCTGATGGATTTTCCTGGCCATGTCTTCGGGAGCTTCATGGACCAACTACCAGGAGTATTCACAGATATTTTTAACTTCTCTAACTTCTGAGGTTCAAACCTGATTTATGAAGACCACTATCATTGCAGTGACAACGAAAAGCCAACTAGCGTGCCTTAATGACTATCGTACACTGGCTCTGACATCCACCGTCATGAGGTGCTTCAAGATGCTGGTCATGGCGCACATTAACTTCAGTCCCAGAGAGCCTTGCCCTACTGCACTTCGCCAATTACCGCATGAAGTCGACAGCAGACACCATCTTCCTGGACTTATGCTTTTGCCTGGAACATCAAACTCCCATTTATTGATTAGCCCACTGCCTCTTACACCATAATTCCAACAAAACTTCTGGACCAAGGAGTCAGCAGCTTCCTCTGCAACTAGATACTTGATTTCATGACCTATTGATCATATTCAAACGTGTTTAATAACCATATGTACCTAAATAGAACAATGAAATTCTTACTGCAGCAGCACAACAGCTTTGGAAACACAGTAAGGAAGGTGACAAACATCCTCTATAACCATTCTCAACACCAGTGCCCCAAAATAATGTGTTCCTAGCCTCTTGCTACACTCCCTCTCCACTCAATGGATGCTAAAGTTGGAGTGTAGGGGAAGACGGCAGAATTTTAAGGCAAATTTCCATTTCTAGTTACAAGAATTATATAAAAGTATTGCTGCATCAGTGTTACACTGATAAATTTTAGAGTAAATGCAACTTAATATTTCTCGTTAACATGTTGTCGGAACTGTACTTGAAAAACAAATCTTAATGCTGCAACATGTAAAGGGTTCAATTGACATCTGAAAGCAATAGAGCATGCTTGGAACAGACAGTGGAGCTACTGGTGAACCTGGGTGCACTAGCTGTCAGCTCTCATTGTGGAATATAAATGCACCCTAATGGTCAGAAAATTATTTTCTCTCATCAGTCAGAAGTTGCCAGTAGAATACCAAATGCGTGCTGCTCTTTAATTAAGAAATCAAAGAGGGAATTTAGATTAAAGAAAATATACTTCTTTGAGATTGCGGAACACAATGCTATGTATAATAATGAGGGGGCGTGGCTATTAAACGTCAACATCAGGGAGATCAGGATGTTTAGCCTGAAAGAAACCGATGAGGAAGAATTGAGGGGTGAGGGGGGGAATGTTATTGTGTTATTTGTGGAATATTTGCTGTATTTTCTTTTCCTTTATGACTAAAAGTATGAAAAATACCGTTCATTAGCGACTGAGAGAATAACATCAATAGGAGTCCAGGAATCCATACAGAGGTTGACATTTCAAAGTCATTTGTGGTATTTAATCTTGGAGTCACTGAGGATCATCTTAATGATGACTGATGGTGCAGATTACTAATTAGGGCCTGGAGCATCACATTGAGTTAACATTACTCATGCTGCGCAGCAAGATTAATGCAAAGTAAGAGCTGGTCTTTCTGGACAGTGCAGGTAGCTGCAGTTTATTAGGCACAGAATCAGGCCCTTCAGCCCACTGAGTCCATACAAACCATCAATCAATCACTGATTTATATTAATCATGCATTAATATTTTCATTACGGTAGACAATCAGATAATTGCTCCCAGGATATAAACATCAAAGACCAGAGGGCATAGCTTTAAGGTGAGAGGGGCAATGTTTAAAGGAGATGTGGTGAGCACGTGTTTACTCTGGGAATGGTGGGTACCTGCTACGTTGCCAGAGGTGGTGAAGGAAACAGATACGATAGTAGCATTTAAGAGGCTTTTGGATATACATGTGGATATGAAGGGAATCAAGCGATATGAATTATGTGTAAGCCGATTACATTTTTTTATTTGGATCATGTTCCACACAGACATTATGGGCCGAAGGGCCTGTTCCAGTGCTATACTTTTCAATTTTGTATGACGTTCCCATCAATAACCCCCAACCCCCAAATTCATCTAGTCACCTGTACATGCGTACCAATTGATAGTGTCCAATTAATCTACAGACCCACATGCCTTTGAGGATACCAGAACACCAGGGGTATCCCACACATTCTTTGAGACCACATGCAAACTCCACACCGACCAAACTCAATTATTTTAATGGAAGCTTGTATTTTGCCTTGCATCTATGTGCAATTAGGCACTACCATGTGTTAGCAGGTCATGCATGTAATTGGGCCTGTGCCACTTATTGTGCTGGTTTACTGTATTGTTTTAGGCCTAAACTGCTCACTAGTAGTTAGAGGAGAGATGAGAGAAATGGTTAATTCTGTGGATCCTGCACAGCTTGGGAACTGTAGGGTCCTAATCCCTTGGTTTGGAACAGATACCATAGTGTCATTCAAGTTTCAAGAGAGTTTATATGTGTCCCAGATAGGACAATGGAATTTGCAAAAGAATAAAGTAGGCATACATAAATACAGAACAGATCAGTGTGACCATATACCAATGAATATATATAGACACACATAAATAAACAGATAAAGTGCAATGGGCTATTAATGATCAGAGTTTTGTTTGAGTTGAGTTTAATAGCCTGATGGCTGTGGAGAAGTTGCTATTCCTGAAACTGGATGTTGCAGATTTCAGGCTCCTGTACATTCTACCTGAAGGCAGCGGGGAGATGAGTGTGTGGCCCGGATGGTGTGGATCCTTTGATGATGCTGGCAGCCTTTTTGAGGCAGCGACTGCGATAGATCCCCTCGGTGGCAAGGAGGTCAGAGCCAATGATGGACTGGGCAGTGTTTACAACTTTTTGTAGTCTTTTCCGCTCCTGGGTGTTCAAGTTGCCGAACCAGGCCACAATGCAACCGGTCAGCATGTTTTCTACTGTGCACCTGTAGAAGTTCGAGAGAGTCTTCCTTGATATACCGACTCTCAGTAATCTTCTCAGGAAGTAGAGGCGCTGATGTGCTTTCTTTATAATTGCATCAGTGTTCTCGGACCAGGAGAGATCTTCAGAGATGTGCACGCCCAGGAATTTGAAGCTCTTGACCCTCTCCACCATCGAGCTGTTGATGTAAATGGGACTGTGGGTCCCCATACTACTCCTTCCAAAGTCCACAATCAGTTCCTTGGTTTTGCTGGTGTTGAGAGCCAGGTTATTGTGCTGGCACCATTTGGTCAAATGGTCGATCTCACTTCTATACTCTGACTTATCTCCATCAGTGATACGTCCCACAACAATGGTGACGTCAGCGAACTTGATGATGGAGTTCACACTATGACCAGCTAGCAGTCATGAGTATAGAGTGAGTACAGCAGAGGGCTAAGCACGCAGCCTTGAGGTGCTCCCGTGCTGATTGTTATCGAGGCTGACACATTTCCACCAATACGGACATACTTTGGGCTGTGAATGAGGAAGTAGAGGATCCAATTGCAGAGGGATGCACAGAGACCCAGTTCTGAGAGTTTGGTAACCAGCTTGTTGGGGATGATTGTGTTAAATGCCAAGCTGTAGTCAATGAATAACATCCTGACATATGAGTTTTCGTTGTCCAAGTGGTCCAGAGTGGAGTGGAGAGCCAGCGAGATCACAGCGTCATTCGAGAGGCTTTTGGATAGATACATGGATACGCATGGAATGGAGGGATATGAAGCAGGCAAGATTAGTTTATTTTTATTAGTTGTACAGAGCCCTAGTGAGACCACACCTGGAGTATTGCGTGCAGTTTTGGTCCTCTAATTTGAGGAAGGACATTCTTGCTATTGAGGGAGTGCAGCGTAGGTTTACAAGGTTAATTCCCGGGATGGCGGGACTGTCATATGTTGAGAGAATGGAGCAGCTGGGCTTGTACACTCTGGAGTTTAGAAGGATGAGTGGGGATCTCATTGAAACATATAAGATTGTTAAGGGCTTGGACACACTAGAGGCTGAAAACATGTTCCCGATGTTGGGGGAGTCCAGAAACAGGGGCGACAGTTTAAGATTAAGGGGAAAGCCATTTAGAACGGGGACGAGGGAACACTTTTTCTCACCGAGAGTGTGGTGAGTCTGCGGAATTCTCTGCCTCAGAGGGCGGTGGAGGCAGGTTCTCTGGATGCTTTCAAGAGAGAGCTAGATAGGGCTCTTAAAAATAGCGGAGTCAGGGGATATGGGGAGAAGGCAGGAACGGGGTACTGATTGGGGATGATCAGTCATGATCACATTGAACGGCGTTGCTGGCTCGAAGGGCCGAATGGCCTCCTCCTGCGTCTATTGTCTATTGTCTCTTTTGGCATCATGTTCGGCACAGACCTAGTGGGCTGACAAGCCTGTTCCAGTGTTGTACTTTATAATTACAGGGGAGGGAAGAGTGAAAATCCTTCTTCACATGTTACATCAATGCAAGAGCCAATATGCAAAATAAGATAGAACAGGATGGAACAATTTGCATAGCCTCACAGAGGCTTCATTGTATCAACAAACGATTATAGTATTAACTATTGTATTGTACATCTTTATAGTCATTTTTCTGAGTACTTACATACCCAGAGGAAAACGAAAAAACGTTTCTCAACCAGTGTGCGGTAAAAAATAAATAGAAATAAAGAATAAAAGTACATATATCACTAGTTTCAATCGGCAGTGGCACGACAATGGCTCTGCCTCAGTGTGTCCAGGTTAGGTGTTTGGTGCGCGATACTTTGGCAGGGGGCAATGTCCGTTTATCAGTCTTATAGCCTGTGGGAAGATGCTGAGGAGCATCCTGCTGGTTTTGCAGCTGATGCTCCTGTACCTCTTCCCAGATGGCAGGATGGAGAATATGTGATGCGATGGGTGGTATGGGTCTTTGATGATGGAGATGGCTCTGCTAATACATCTCTTCCTGTATATGTCCAGAAAATAAAGGGAGTGGAGCACCAATAATCCTGCTGGCGGTCTTCACAATCCTGTCTAGTTGGTGCCACTCGTACACCTTGCAGCTCCCGAACCAGGAGGTGATGCCGTAGGTTAATGTGCTCTCGATTGTCCCCCTATAAAATGTTCGTAGGTGTGCAGTGGGGAGACCTGCTTTCCGTAGTCTTCTGTGTAGTCGCTGCTGGGCTCTCTTGACCAGTGCTGTGGTGTTGGTCGTGGACGTCAGGTCATCTGACAGGTGGAGTCCTAGGAACTTCACACTGCTGACCCTTTCCACATCAGCTCCATCGATGTGCAGAGGTGTATGGCATTGTTTTCCCACCCTCCTGAAGTCAACCACCATCTCCTTCGTTTTTCCCACGTTGAGAATGAGGTTATGGGATTTGCACCATCCTGTGAGCAGCTCCACCTCCATCCTGTACGCTGACTCATCATTGTCACTGATGAGACCCACCACTGTTGTGTAATCAGCGAACTTGTTGATGAAGTTGTTGTTGAGTCTAGCAGTACAGTCGTGTGTAAGCAAACTAAACAGCAGGGGGCTTAGGACACAGCCTTGGGGCGAGCCAGTGCTCACAGCTATGGTTTTTGATGTCCTACTGCCCACCCTGACTGTCTGCTGCCGTTGTGATAGAACGTTCAGGACCCAGTTACATGTGCCAGCATCAACCACCAATAACTCCAACTTTTCCACCAGCTGCTGCGGAATGATTGTGTTAAAAGCAGAGCTGAAGTCTATGAAGAGGATCCTGGCATAAGTATTTTTCCGATCAAGGTGTGGCAGTACGAGGTTCAGTGTTGTTGAGACTGCATCCTCTGTGGATCGGTTGGCTCTGTAGGCGAACTGCAGTGGGTCTAGCTTGGCAGGTAGGCTATTTTTGATATGCTGCATAACCAGTCGCTCAAAACACTTCATTACTATCAGTGTTAGAGCCACTGGCCGAAAGTCATTATGGAAGGCTGGGTTTGGTTTCTTCTGGACAGGAACGATGGTGGCACTCTTAAGACAGTTGAGCACTAATGCATAACTAACATCTGTACATCTGTCCCAACTTGTTTCTTGTTTCCCTGAGCATAATGTGGGAACTTCAAAACCAGCATCTGTACTGAGAGGATGGTTACTCATCATCACCTTGCTTGAGTGATCACCATTGTGATTTTTCAAACAGTACTTAGCGGGGGCAGTGAGTGTTGATGCAATGCACCACACTCTTCCATTTAAATAGGAAGATTTGCATTTAGGTATCAGGTTTCACACATTCTCAGTCAGTTATGAAGAGAGACTCAATAGTCTGGTTTTGTTTTCCGTAGACAGAGGAGGCTGAGTGGGCAGCGATAGAGTAGATACTGGGAAACTATACCTCATGGTGGAGATATCTAAAACTAGAGGACAAAGGTTTGTGGATCAAAGGAAAATAATCTGTACCCTGTTGGGATCAATGCACAGTGCCTCCTTCAGCAGGCAGACCTCCTGAGTGGGTGGTGGAGGCAAGAATTCTCAACATTTAAGGTATTGTGGCAAGCACCTAAATCACCAAGGCATAGAAGACTACTGACTAAGTGTTGGTAAATGGGATTACTATAAATAGGTAGGTGATGGTCAGCATGGATAAAGTGAGTCAAAGGGTCAATTTTTCTGAATCTCAGGACATCTGCTGCACTCTACATCCATTGAAATGCTTTTGATGTGCTGTTACTATTGTAACATAGGAAAGTTAGTGGCCATTTTATGCCCAGCAGGTATATCACATGTAGCAATATATTCTTTCTCAGCTTTTTATTGAGAGAGAAGTATTGACTAGGACACCGGCGATAAGTTCTCTGTTTGTTCTAGTAGAGGGAGGAGATCTTTTATAGCTACCAAGAGGTGCAGATCGGCTCTCGGTTTAATACCATGTTGAAAATTTGTATCTTTTTATAAAAACCGTTTTATCGACCTATTACTTGCCAGACTTTGTTCTGCCTCCGCTTTCAGCTTTCTTTCAATCTGAAGAAGGGTCATGATCCAAAACATCACCTATCTATGTTCTCCAGAGATGCTGCCTGACCCAGCTGAGTTACTCCAGTACTTTGTGTCTTTTTATTAAAATGTCAGCTCAGCAAATTCTTTCAGTCCCCAATTAAAATGGGACTTGTGTTACTGGACCTGTTAATTGATGTAGTTATTGTTATCCTTTGGGTATAAATTTACTAACTCCCTTAACACTGGTTTACAAATCCCTCAACATATAAAAGGCTGTAGTTTCAAGATTTTTAATCTTGATTGACGTTGTAGGAAATGTTATGCTGCTGGAATTGCCATGTTTTATTTGCATTTGCTTTAGATCCTAAGAGAATCTTTGAAGGACAGCAAGTAAATGCTGCTATCCCAGCCCGGCCAACATTCATCTTTGGGTCTGGATACTACGACAGATTACCAGTGATATGGGTAGGAAGGAACTGCAGATGCCGGTTTAAACCGAAGATAGACACAAAAAGCTGGAGTAACTCAGTGGGACAGGCAGCATCTCTGGAGAAAAGGAATGCGTGACGTTTCGGGTTGAGACCCTTCTTCAGACTAATTAGGGAATAGGGAAATGAACGATATAGATGATGATGTAGAGAGATAAAGAGCAATGAAAGAAAGATATGCAACAAAGTTATGATGTCAAACAAAATAGGCCATTGTTAGCTGTTTGTTGGGTGAAAACGAGAAACTGATGTGCCTTGAGTGGGGGAGGGATAGAGGGAGAGGATATGCCGGGGTTACCTGAATGTAGAGAAATCAATATTCATACTACTGGGCTGTAAGCTGCCCTAGTGAAATATGAGATGTTCAATTTGCGTTTAGCCACACTCTGACAATGGAGGACACAATGGAGGTCTCCCCCAGTGTCAGAGTGAGGCTAAACGCAAATTGGAGGTGGTCTTTCTTAACCTCCCTATTTCACATTTTCAAGCTAAGCTGAGGAGAACTTGGAACTTTATTAGTCATAGAGTCTTACAGCATGGAAACAGGCCCTTCTATCCAGCTCATCCATGCCAACTAACGTGCCCCACCCACGCTAGTCCCATTTGCCCATATTTGTCCCTCTAAACTTTTCCTTTTCTAGTAATTGTCCAAGTGTTTTTTAACAATGCTACTACATTTTTAAGTTTAAACTTTTGATTTCGAGTTTTCATGTACCTTGTGCAGACCAATTTCCCTCCGGGGATGAATAAAGTTTTATTGTATCGTATCATACCTGCCTCAGCTACCTTCTCTGGCACCTCAGTCCATATACCCACTGTGAGAAAACATTTCCCCTCAGGTTCCTATTAAATCTTTCCCCGCTCAGCTTAAACCAAAGTCCTCTGGTTCTTGATTCCCCTACACTGGGTAAAAGACTGTGCATTAACACTATCCCACTCATCATCCATTTTGATAAATTGATTGTGCCCTGCAGTTTTAGAATGCCAGATCTAGAGAGTCCAAGAAGATGTGTTGTGTGGTCTGCACACCATTAACAGTTTTGTTCTACTTTCCTAGGAGAGAAACCCTACCGATGCACCTGGGAAGGATGTACATGGAAGTTTGCACGCTCTGATGAGCTGACGAGGCATTTCCGCAAGCACACCGGCATAAAGCCTTTCAAATGCTCGGACTGTGACCGCAGCTTTTCCCGCTCGGACCACCTTGCACTGCACCGTAGAAGACACTTGATGATGTGAAGGTACTTTAAGGCCAGCTTCACATCAGAGTCCGAGCTCTGCCTCCATCCAATTATTCAGCATTGCTGAATTCTGACAGCGCCTGCTGCAAGATGGCACCTGTGGATGCCAATTCAGAGAGAAAGAAAGAGAGAAAGAGAGCCCACCTGCCCTCAAAGACTGAAACTGGTCAAACCAGCTTTCCTTTTGATGTTAAGTACTGACTATGTTTATGTAATTTAAACCCGACCTGTCATTTTGTCATGAATTTTTCTTCTTGCTTACGTTAACACAGGGCAGAAAAGAAGCAGGCAGCTTCTTATTCACTGCCCAAATCATGGTAAAATACAATGATAAACTTGTTGGCTTATGAATAATACAAGGTTATGTAAAAACAGAGTTGAGGTTGGTATGAATCATTGGTGTTGTGTCTTTTAAAGAACAAAATATTCTTTTCACATTGTATCATATTTTCCATTTAATGTGAACGATTTAAACAGTGGGAACTCCTAACATTTTAACTGATTTTAATATTCAGATTTTAACTGCTCAGTGCTGAGGTGTAGACATTTTACTGATACAAAGTGAATTTCTTTCCTATGTTTCAGCTGTGCATTGCACATGGAAACTTAAGGCAAATCTGCTTAACAAATGATAAACAGCTTTCCTTCCCCTGGTAGCAATCTTCCTGGCGAATGAAATAAAATCACAATTGTGGCATAAAGCTGTGGAATATATCTTTGATCGCTGCCCCCCCCCCTCCTTCTTCTCAAAGTAATATCTAAATCTGGTTGCTCAGTATGATTTCCTGTAATCAACCCGCTTTGTTTTATTTAGGCTTGTGGGAGGACGTTGACAAGCCTGTGTTCTCTTTCCATTAGTTGGTCCAGTTCTATGATGGTATTTGTGATCACAGTACCTAGTGATATTGTTTTCACTGTGGCAATCCCAGTAAAGTTACAGCTCCTTCTGCACCAGGGACGAAGGCTGGTGCTGGCACCCACACAGCCTTTGGCCGCCACTGTTACCAACTGATGCATCTTCTTAATAGCCTTAGTTGCCTACTGTGAATTTTTCAACTTGTTGCAACATGAAACCATTCAGGAGTTAAGTGGTATAAATAAAGAGCTTATGTACATTGGTAATTAAAAGTTAACTGAATGCTTCAATATTATTAAATGGATTTAAGATTAAGATTTTACTATTCACCCCAATCATTTTTGTTCAGTTTGATGAACTGTGAAGCTAGATGAAGAGATTTAAAGCTTTCCTAGGGCACCTGGTATCTATGCATTTTAACACATAAAAAGTGGCAGGGTAGGGCGAGGACTTGCAGCACTAAGCAGCCTGCCACCAGGCGAGGTTAAACTTGCAGCTCTCATAGATTGCCAATATATGACCCGTCGGCCATGTTGTTCTGTTTTTACTGCCCTGTGAGGTATTGGTTTGATTGTGTAATCTATTTATCTTGCGTGGTAGTTTGTAGATTTAAATAAAACTCAGCCAGACCAGCGAATCACATTTTAATCAGAGTATATGAGAGTTTCTCAAATGGTCTCCAAGCTTTTGTTGGTGTAAGAGCGATCTCTAGACTTTATTATTAAATGACTAATGCTGATCAAAACCCAACATGCACATGTTTAATTATCTTTTCGATATCCAGCTTGAGTGTACTGACCAGGATCGGAAACTTAAAGATGCTTTTACCATCATTTGTAATGACATTACATTGATAACAGACACACAGTGGAACCTCATAAACACAGTTATGGTCTGTACAATTTTAAAATGAAAATCTCATTCCAAGAGCTCCTTTAAACTAATTCTATTTTTTTTTTACTCCTAACGTTTTTAAATTTGAAATGGGACTGCTTTGACCATGTTTTCAGGAGGGCAGTTACTGACTGTACAATGTTATCAAGTCCAGTATTGGGAAAACTGATTTGACAGGATAACTGGAAACAACCTGAACAAGACCTTTATCCAATCAGTAAGAACAAGGAATTGCAGATGCTGGTTAACCAAACTGCTGGAGTAACTTGGCTGGTCAGACAACACGCAGGTACCTATATATGTTCTCCAGAAATGCTGCGTGACCCGCTGATTTACGCCAGCACTTTGTGTCTTTTTTCGGTATCCAATCAATGCTCGTTTCGATTATTTATCTTGGCCATTTTTCCCAATATGTTGCCACTTGATATTTAAACAATAAATTATGGCATTTGTGGGAGAAAAATCCATTCTTTCTGACTGTGTTTAAGTGGTGCTAACAGTGAGATGCTCTCGATGTAAACTGCAAAATTAAAATGGAAATTGTATCTCAATCTGCATTTATGGTGGGTTGGATG
This sequence comes from Okamejei kenojei, assembly GCA_035221665.1. Lineage (NCBI taxonomy): Eukaryota > Metazoa > Chordata > Chondrichthyes > Rajiformes > Rajidae > Okamejei > Okamejei kenojei. Next base: position 43,472,583 of record CM069143.1, read on the forward strand.
TCCACTGAAAAGAACTGTTGTGTTAAGGTACAATTTGTGTAATAAATGTTGCATCTTTCCAATTTTTGCATTCAATCTTTCATAAAATAGATAACATTTCCAACAGATGTGATGCAGTGTGGTTTCAAATTATCTACAGCACCTTGGCACCCAATAATATCTATCAATTATCATCTATCAATTATCGATGTGTAAGAAAGAACTGCAGACGTTGGTTTAAATTGAAGGTAAACACAAAATGCTGGAGTAACACAGCGAGTGAGGCAGCATCTCAGAGAAGGAGTGGGCGATGTTTCAGGTCGAGACCCTTCTTCAGTCTCTCCTCTCCAGAGATGCTGCCGCACCCATTGAGTTATTCCAGCATTTTGTGTCTACTATCAATTATCGATCATCTCTTTAATGGAGGAGTCCTTGCACTGTGACCTCCTCTCACACATTTATTTGTGGTTTTCACATTTTTACAGAAACCATCAGGGTGTAATGTGGCCAGTATTACAAAGTGATGGTGGGCTATCTCCTTTATATTAAACCTTCGCTTTTGACTGCTAACCATTTTCAGCAGAAAATGTGTATGAGATACAAAAATAAAGTTGGACAAATTGTTGCAAAGCTGTGGCAACTTGCAAATAAGATAAACTAGTGTTTGATATTTTGAATCTATTTATTTAAACAAAGTAGTGAATTCAAACTCCTATTTTTTGCTATGGTGAATTTCAAAGTTAATCACTACCGTAAAAAGTGGAGAAGATGCTAAAGGTCAACAACAAAGTATTTTGATTTAATTGATTGTCCTCTTAATGTTACAAACAGGTGAGTTTCAAAAAACAAATATGTACCATACTTTTACAGAACACATTGGGGGCAACTTACAGAAGCCAATTAACATACAAACCTGCATGTCTGCAAACCGAGCGTGGGAGGAAACCGGAGCACCTGGAGAAAATCCACACATTCGTAGGGAGAATGTACAAACTTCACACAGACAGCACCCGTAGTCAGGATCGACCCCGGGTCTCTGGCTCTGTGAGGTCGCAGACCATAAGCACTCCTTTAAAAATAAATAAAAAATTAATGCCTCAGAGTTGAGTATAACAATAATGCTCTTGTGACTTCATTGCTATCCACACGTCCTCCTTGGTAATCCCATGGCTTGTTTTGGGATTTATCAACCAAGCAATAGAAATTACTAGACCTACCCAGCTTGCAAACACCTGGCTTATATACAGCCCATACATACGAACAAGTGTTTGCAAGTGTTTGCCGGCTGCTTCAAATCCAGAATTATTATGGATTTATGCATTTTTATCCATAATTAATCAATTGATTCAGATTTATTTTGAATGAACAAAGTGTTTCGTCCCTCAATTGATGTTCCCAAATGTAACCACTCATTTCAAGTAACGTAAAAGCTTCACTTATTAACTTGAATGGGCTTCAATGAATTGAGTAGATCAAACCTGGTTAGAAATCAGACAAGGCTACATCAAACAAAGTTGAGGGCAACAATTGACTTTTCAATAATTAAACATACTGAAGTTTCTATTTTAGATGAGGCATTAGCTGAGGTCTCATCTGCTTGCGTCGTGCATTAAAAAAAAATGAAACGGGAGATCTCTCATGGCCTACCACTTACTCAACCGAACACAAGTGAATAATGTATGATCATGTATTTCATTCTGGCTGTTTTAACATTTTAACACTACATGGCTACAATTTGATTTTTTTTTTGTTTTTAAATATTTTTATTAGAGTATGTAGGCAGTGACTTAGCAAACACATGTTATGATAGCAATATTTCGTGTACAACAGTCATACATTATTAATATTGTCAAGTGAATCATTTTGAGTAATAATTTTTTTTTTAAAGACAGAAAAACAAAAATAAAAATAAAATAAAAATCAACATCAAAAAAGAAAATCATAAAGAATGGAATAATTTACTATTAATACATCATAGGAGATAAGATCAAGGAATATAGAATATAACTTTTCATCTAATCCTGAGTCCAAGTTTCAGTTAGGGTTCCCTGCCGAACCGATCTACCCTTTTAAGTAATCAATGAAAGAAGACCATATTCTAACGAAAACTTCTTGTTTGTCCATTAGGGCAAATCTGATTCTTTCCAGGTGTAGGGTCTCCGACATTTCCATAATCCACATTTTAATTGTGGGGGATACAGGGCCTTTCCAAAATTTTTATATTAATTTCTTCCCAATTATTATATTGTAATCGAGGAAATTTCTTTGACTTGTTGTAAGAGTTAAACTTTGTTCTGATATTCCAAGTATTATTAATTTTGAGTCCGGATCCAGTTTAGTATTAATAACTTCAGAAGTTATTCTAAAAATCTCAATCCAGAAATTCTTAGTTTTTATACAATTTGCAAAAGTATGTGTTAAATTAGCCTCTGGATGCTGACATTTATCGCAGATAGAGGATATCTGTGGAACGATTCTATTCAATTTAACTTTGGAGTAATGTAATCTATGTAATACTTTAAATTGTATTAAAGCATGTCTAGCGAGCATTGATGTATATATTGTAAACTTTTGTCCCATATATCTTTCGTTATGGATTGATTTATTTCATTTTCCCCATGTATGTCTATATGATTCCATCGATGGTATCTCGCTATCTAAAAGGGTATTATAAATATGTTGTTAATTTTTCTGTATTAGGATGCTTATTCAGACATTCATCAAGAATTTCTGGTTCCTTATTCCTATAATCTTGTGTATTTGATTTAACATAATCTCTGAGTTGTAGATATCGATAAAAATTATTTGAGTGTAATCCATAAATCTGTTGCAGTTCCTGAAATGAAAGATAAGTGCCTTTCTTATAAAGGTGTTCCATCTTTTTGGTTCCATAGTTTTTTCATTGTATAAAGCCTTTATCCAGCATGGGAGGTTTGAATAAGCGATTGTTTACAATAGCAGAGGTGCCAAGTGTCCCGGATTCGCCGTATTTTGTCCCGGCGAAATAACCATATTACGGTGTTCCGGCAGCCAAACATGTTACGGAACACCGCCGCGCCGGTGTTCCTCCCGTGGTGAACGCCGGAGCCATGTGCCCCCGGTTTGCCAGCCCGGCAGCTCGCAGCCACGCCCGGCCCAGAGCCCGGGCGGCGCCGGCCCGCGCGATCAGCGACACGGCGACGTTTCTTGCCGCCAGCCGGCCGCTCGTGGCAGCCCCATCACCGGGCCTCCCCCCCACCCCCACCCCCACCCAGTGCCAGGCGCAGACCGCCGGCAACCTTGCCAAGTGCGCATGTGCCGCACCCGCCCGCCGGCAGCCCGCTGATCTGCACCAGTGCGCAGGCGCATAGCCGCCGGCAACAACCCCAAGTGAGTAGTATGTTACTGAGAGAAATGCATTTACCCCCATTTGTTACGGACAAATGGGTTGAATGTTACTGTGAACTAAATTTAGGGTTGGCATCTCTGCAATAGGGAGACAGAGTGGTATATTATCCAATTTTAAAGCCTTTTTAAGTTGTTTCCAGATTTGTGTACCACTATATATTATAGGGTTTTCCCTATAGGTTTTTTTATGCAATTTTGTCGGTGCAAATATAATCGAACCAATTTCAAAAGGTAGACAGTCCTCCTTTTCCATCCTTAACCAGTCTGGTTGTTGATCCATTTCTTCCAGTCATAATTTCATGTTTTTAATATAAACTGCCCAAAAATAAAACAGAAGATTTGGTAGAGCTAAACCTCCATTAAACTTTGATTTACATAAGTGTTTTTTATTTATTCTATGATTCTTGTAATCCCAGATGAAACTTGTAACAGTAGAGTCTACTTTAAAAAAAAAAGATTTTGGAATATATATCGGGATTGACTGAAATAAATACAGTAACTGCGGCAGAAAAATAATTTTTATAGCATTAATTCTACCGAACATTGAAATAGGGAGTGTTTTCCAGTATTGAATATTCTTATTTAGTTTATTCAATAAAGGTGGGAAATTTGATTTAAATAAAGAACTCTACGCCTTAGTTACATAAATACCTAGATATTTAAATTTTTCTTCAACTATTTTAAAAGGTGATTGTTGTATATGTAAATTGTGATCCGTTATTGGCATGATTTCGCTTTTATTCCAATTAATTATATATCCTGAGAACTGACCGAATTGAGTTATTAGATCTAATAAATTTGGAATACTAATTTCTGGCTTTGTAATATATATTAGTACATCATCTGCATATCGAGAAATTTTATTCATTGTATCTTTAGTATTGTACCCATGTATTTCTGGATTAGATCTGACATTTTCTGCGAGTGGTTCAATTGCTAAAGCGAATAATAATGGAGATAACGAGCATCCTTGTCTACAACCTCTGGAAAGATTAAATTTAGTTGATAACATTTGGCTTGTTAGTATTCTAGCTGTTGGGTTAGAGTATAATAGTTTAACCCATGTACAGTACTTCTCTCCCAATTGAAATTTTTCCATCACTGAAAATATGGCCATTCTAGTTGATCGAACGCTTTTTCAGCATCTAGCGAAATAATTGCTAGGTCTGCATTAGCAATTCTATTTGAATATATAATATTAAATAATCGTCTAAGATTGTAAAATGAGTGACGTTTTGTGATAAAACCTGTTTGATCAGAGTGTATTGATTTGTTAATTACTAAGTTCAATCTATAAGATAGGATTTTAGTTAATATTTTCTGATCAGTATTTAATAGAGCTATTGCTCTATATGAGGCCGGGTCTTCCAGACCCTTATCAGTTTTAGGTATAAGTATTATTGTAGATTCATTTAAAGTTTCCGGGAGTTGTTGTTGAGTATAAACTTGTTTATACAGTGTTTGTAAGCATAGAGAAATCAGATCATAAATTTTTTTTATAGAATTCAGAACTTAGGCCATCAGGGCCGGCGGCCTTTCCATTTTTTAAAAATCTAATTGACTCTTCAATATCTTTAGTCGTTATTTCTTGCTCTTGCAGATCTAAGCCTTTAAGGTTACATTTCTGTAAAAATGCTTCCTATTGATTGTTCTGTCACTTTAGTTGAGTAAGGATTTTGATAGTATTGTAAAAATCGGTCATTAATATCTTTGGGGAGTGTTAGTATTTCTCCCTTTTCTGATCTAATCTTATGAATCGTTTTTTCCCCATCCATTTTACGAAGCTGGCGTGCCAATAGTTTATGTGGTTTATCACCAAATTCAAAATGTAATTGTTTTGTGTGTTGATAAAGTTTTATTACTTGGTCAGAGTATATTTTATTTAACTTAAATTTCAGTGCAGCTATTTTATTATGTTTTGCCAATGAAGGTGCTCTTGCATTTTCTATGTCTAATTGCCTTATTTCCATTTCCAATGTCTGTTGTTTAGCTCTATTCTCTTTATTAAGAAATGCCTGAGAGGAGATTAATGCCCCTCGTGTAAATGCTTTGAATGTTTCCCAGAGAAGGGAAGCAGAGATTTCAGGTTGGTCATTGACCTCGAAAAACATATTAATCTGTTTTACAAGATATTCAAAACATACCTGTTCTTTTACGATTTGAGGATTAAGTCTCCACGGCTACAATTTGTTAACTATAATACTTTGAGAATCCTGAAAGATGTTTTGCGCTTTCAATATAAGTAGAAAATATCCTATCTATCTATCTATCTATCTATCCATCTATCTATCTATCTATCTATCCATCTATCCATCTATCCATCTATCCATCTATCCATCTATCCATCTATCCATCTATCCATCTATCCCAGCTCTGACCCCAGATGCATGTGGAGTGGATTACGTTGCATCACGGATTACAATGGGAAACACAGGAGCACTGTCCAGCCTACAGCTTCGCTCGTGGACGAGCTTAACACCTTCTATGCCCGGTTCGATGCAGATAACACAGTGCCAACCATGAGTCCACAGGTGTGCAGGGGGACTACCTCACTGACCCTACAAATGGCAGATGTGAGGCAGTCCTTCAGGTCAATGACCCAAAGCTCCAGGGCTGGATGGTATTCCAGGGCGGGCTCTCGAGGCGTGCGCTGATCAACTGGCAGAGGTGTTCACCAACATCTTCAACCTGTCCCTGAGTCAGTCTGTGGTTCCCACTCCCTTCAAAGCATCCATCATTGTTCCTGTTCCAATAAACCATTAATCTCCTGTTTAAATGACTACCGTCCTGTCGCACGGACATCAGTCATCATGAAGTGCTTCTAGCGGCCAGTCAAAACTCACATCTGCTCCTCTCCCCCTGACACCTTGGACCCTCTTCAGTTTGCGTATAGACCAAATAGGGCCACGGATGATGCCATCGCCATGGCAACTCACACTGCGCTCACCCACCTGGACAAAGGGAATGCATACGTGAAAATGCTTTTCATTGACCAGCTCGACATTCAACACTATCATTCCCTCAAAACTCGTCCCCAAGCTCCTAGATCTTGGACTGGAGGCCTCCATCTGTGGCTGGATATTCGACTTCCTGACGGGCAGGCCCCAGGTGGTTAGAATCGGCAGCCACACCTCTTCCTCACTGATCCTCAACACTGGCACACCACAGGGCTGTGTGCTCAGTCCTCTCCTGTACTCCCTGTTCACGCACGACTGTACTGCTAAGCACAGCTCCAACATCATCTTAAAGTTTGCTGACGACACGACCATCCTGGGCCTCATCACAGACAATAATGAGACGGCCTATAGAGAGGAGGTAAAGGCACAAAACAACTGGTGCCAGGAAAATAACCTCTCTCTTTCAATGTCAGCAAAACTAAATAAATGATCGTGGACTACAGGAGATAGCAGGGGAATGGTCACCTTCCCATCCACATCAGTGATGCTGAGGTTGAAAGGGTCAGCCGCTTCTAGTTCCTCGGCGTGCACATCACTGAGGACCTCTCTTGGACACTGCACACGGACACAATAACTAAGAAAGCCCGCCAGCGGCTCTTTTTCCTGAGAAGACTGAGGAAGTTTGGCCTGAACGCCAGCACCCTCACAAACATCTACAGTTGCACCATCGAGAGTCTGCTGACAGTTTGATACGGGGACTGTTCTGCCCACAGCCGCAAATCACTACAGAGAGTGGTGAAGCCGGCACAGCACATCATTGGCAACTGTCTCACGGCCATTCAGGACATTTTCCACCGGCGGTGCCTGCGGAAGGCACACAGCATCATCAAGGACCACAGCCACTCAGCACGCAGACTTATCCTTGTTACCGTCAGGCAGACGATATAGGAGCATGGCTGCACGCACCACCAGACTTAAGAACAGTTTTTATCATCATGCCATCAGGCTTCTGAACTCATAAACACATCATATATGTTGATTATTTTATTTATTATTGTCTTTTACCTACCAATAAAAAAAAAAATTAACCTTAATTTTATTCTTGTAATATCATTGCTGAGGTGACCCGTTGTCTAATCAAAAACATTTCAATGTACCATTGACTCTGTGTTAACCTACATATGACAAATAAAACTGAACTGATCTATCCATCCATCCATCCATCCATCCACCCGCCCACCTCCACTCTCTCTTTCTCTAAAACACTGATCTTGTGTTCTTCTATTTGCGCAAAATGGTACACGATAGTGCTACGATTTTTCGCCAACTCACTCGCCTTTCTCCTGTGCTGCGAGTGCAACAAGTTTTGTTCCGATCGGCGGTATATTGTAAAAGTTAGCGAGGTATAAAAATCTTAAAAACTGCGCGTGTGCGCAGATCGATCTTCTCTCCTGCCAGTCAGCGCCGCGCAGATTGTTCTCTTCTCCAGTCACTCACCGGGATGGTCCGCCCCTTCCTGCACCATTACGTCTTTACTGGAGCTGAGGAAAGCCGATGGATGTCTCCAACCGGATGCAATTTTCAGGGGGACCAGAAGCAGCCCGGCACGGGAGATGTCGCCAAATGGAAAGCGGAGAATCTGATCCCTGCGGAGGAGAGCATCCAGCCCCAAACGCACTGCCATCACAACACCCTGCAGCTCCAGCCCCTTCCCCTCTGACTCCTGCCCTCCCCCGTGATACACCCCTCTCTCCCATGGCTCTTCCCCTGTCTTTTCTCCAAGCTCTCCATCCCCACCCCCCCCCCCCCCCGCCCCCTCCCGCCCACACGCCGGAGCTGCTGGTGCTTCCAGGCTGATCTGAGGCCTGGCTCTGAGGACGTCGACGGCTGAGGTGAAATGTGCTGTGCCTGTGCAATGGTGGAATATTGCTTTGGGGGACCAAGCCTCATGTGTGACAGGGACCCAACGGGTCCCACTTAGTTTAGATGTAAATACATTTCCTCTCTTGAAATAACTTTGCAACTGAACAACAATAACTGAACAAATATTCATCTCAATATAAAAACAAAAAGCTGTGTGTGACCTCCTCTCACACATTTATCTGTGGTTTCTCATTTTTACAGAAACCATTAGGGTGTAATGGGGCCAGTGTTACCAAAGTGATGGTGGGCTATCTCCTTTATATTAAACCTTCATTTTTGACTGCTAACCATTTTCAGAAGGAAATGTGTATGAGATACAAAAACTCAACGGGACAGGGAGCATCTCTGGAGAGAAGGAATGGGTGAAGTTTCGGGTCGAGACCGTACACATTTCATCTCAATATGTTTTGTTACAGAAATTAATTGGAGATGGGAGTCTTTTTGGTGACTGCTGGAGACTAAAATGGCAAAGATTGTTTGCATTGTCCTAACGTGACCAATAATTTGTTTATTTTAGAAAATATATTGTTTAAATTGTGTATAATTCAGTTGGGCTATCTATCTTTTTCCTTCACCCAGAGCAAGTGAATGATAAAGTTGAGTTAGTGATGGAATATTGCAAGGAACTTCTGCATGTATTATAATTAATTACATTTTCAAGAAGAGTAATAAAGGTAGAGATTCTTCAAAGGCGAGCAGGTAAATTTGCTTTCAGTGTCATAGGCAACTTTTGCTTTTTTCTAACATCATGAGCTATAGTTGACTGGCCACTTAACAGTGTAATTTACATTCTCTGCAGCCTTGCTGATAAGCAGTAATAATTAAAGTAGTTTACTGTTGTTGGTGCATTTTCCAATTTAGTGCTACACTTAGAATTCAAAACTCTTCTCCAACCTTCCAACTGACTGGCCTTCCCCACAACAAGGCACGAAGGACAGGCTGGTGTCTATGGTGGATCCGAGCACTCGTGACTGGTTTGATAACGGACTTGTGAGGCAGTTATTCATCTGATCAGTTGCCCACTTGAATAAGACACTGCGTTATTTGTGTGCTGTAATTTGCATTGTGAGTTTTGCGTAGCAGGAGGTTAAGTACAGATCAGGAAGTATGTATATGAATACAGAATAAAATACTCCAAAGTCCAGAAAGACCCAAAATTAGTGCTATGAATTAACATTTCCTGGGAGACAATAAATAATAGGTGCAGGAGTAGGCCATTCGGCCGTTCGAGCCAGCACCGCCATTCAATGTGATCATGGCTGATCAACCCCAATCAGTACCCTGTTCCTGCCTTCCCCCCATATTCCCTGACTCCACTATCTTTAAGAGCCCTATCTAGCACTCTCTTGAAAGTATCCAGAGAACCGGCCTCCACTGTCCTCTAAGGCAGAGACTTCCACAGCCTCACAACTCTCCGTGTGAAAAAGTGTTTCCTCATCTCCGTTCTAAATGGCTTACCCCTTATTCTTAAACTGTGGCCCCTGGTTCTGGACTCCCACAACATCGGGAACATGAGTGCTCAGACTTCTCAAGAAAGGACATCCCTGTAAAACATGTACTTCTACAATTTGTCAGCACACATCAAATAACCCATGGGGAAGAGGGCAAAGCACTTGTACAGATATCAGTTTATAGCTGCCGCCTGATCTGTTAACAGTTTCAATGTATTTAGTTTTAATGCAAGCATAAACTTTGGACTGTGTTTAACAAACTATCGGAGGTGGAAAACAGTAGGATATATTGCAAAATTATTGATATTCCAGAAGCTCAAGAATGAATTGTGGAGTCTGATTAAAATATAATTTCATTTATTATATTATTGTAAAGACCAATAGTTAGAATAAAATGATTAAAAAGGTGGCACAGGGGCACAGCAGTAGAGTTGCTGCCTTACAGCGGCAGAGCTTCGGGCTCAATCCTGAATACGATGCTATCTGTACGGAGTTTGCACGTTCTCCCTGTGATCACATGGACTTACTCCGGGTGTTCTAGTTCCCTTCCACATTTCAAAGACATGCAGGTTTTCAGGGTTAATTGGCTTCTATAAGTTGTCCCAATTGTGTAACTTAGAACTAGTGCATGGGTGATCGTTGGTCGAGGTGAACTTGGTGGGCCGAAGGGCCTGTTTCCATGCCTGTTTCTATTTCTAGTGAATTAATTATTATCTGAAGGTAGACAAAAATGCTGGAGAAACTCATCGGGTGAGGCAGCATCTATGGAGCAAAGGAAATAGCCAACGGTTCGGGTCGAGACCCGAACCGTTGCCTATTTCCTTTGCTTCATAGATGCTACCTCAACCACTGAGTTTCTCCAGCATTTTTGTCTACCTTCGATTTTTCAGCATCTGCAGTTCCTTCTTAAACAATTATTATCTGAAGGTATCTATGAGTTTGTAGCTTACGTTACTTGAAGAAACATACATTTTGAAAAGTAGTAACTATTTTTCAATGAAACTAGATGGAAGATCAACCCTTTGGTATATTCCCTGAGAGAATGCTCAGTACTGCGACTCGCGGAGAGACTGGACTCTGCCATTGGACTCCATGTGGAGATCATTGGCTTTGGTCAACATGGACATGGTGGGGGGGGGATGTTGAAAGGGGTGAGAAGCATTGTCCCATGTCAAAAGGTGTCAAAGGACACACAATGCTGGAGTAACTCAGTTGATTTGGCAGCATTTTTGGTGAACATGGATAGATGACATTTCAGGTCAGGCAACGGTTCCATGCTGAAATGTCACCTATCCATGTTCAGCCTCAATCCATTTTATCTTGGTCCTTGTTTTTGCTATTTGTTGTTCCTACTCAGCCTGAGCTAGAATTATCACATGGCCTGTGGAATTTTGGGTGAGAAGAGATAGACCACCATTGAGAACATGACGTAGAGCTCTCCAGCACAAAGAGTCAAGGAAAAGGAGAAGCCTCAAATTGATTGTTGGAGGTTTCCTTTTGAAGCCCAAGGACCTCTCCTACTTCAAAGAAACCATTGTCATGAGAACTTTCTGTCGCCTTGAGAGGCCCTGATATAGCTGATGTTGACTTTGTTGGTTGTGGCTGTAATGTGTGCAAAACACACACTCCAAGATTTAAACAAAAACCCTTTGTGTACCTAATGCCATTATTAGACCCGATATTCAAACAGTAATGGCGATCAAAGGATAATACACAGCATTGAAAATAATTCTGTGGTGTGGTTCTTATTACAGGTTTAAACTGCTTGTGCATTCATTTTGTGTTAGAAGAGTTAAAAAATTGGCATAGAGTTTTCCATGTACTGTTCTGTTAGCAATTATTGAACAAGTTTTGTAATTTGGCCATTTGAGTGAAAGAATTATGCTAAATATTTTTGTGTACCATTCCTGTAATTTTTGGCAAATAGATATCAGGTTAGTCTCCCAAATATCAATCAAGATTAATTTTATTGAAATGTTGCAAGCTGAGGGTGATAAAAACCCCTAAATGTCTTAAGCAGATCTTTGCAACTTATTGGTACAATACATACTTTGAATAATATATGCCACAGTGCACAGAGCTCACACAGTGGAGAGTTCAACATGCAGGGAAAGCGCACATTGGCCGAGTCTACATCGAAGCATTGATAGAGTAGGTGTAGTACTTGTAGAACCTCTGTATCCATGTTGCTGTTACCTGCAATATTACAGTGGTAAATTGGCTAACATTTTGTATTTATGTAGAATGTTCTGTAATCATATGCATTTATTTGAATTTCATCATAAAATATGGTATTTTAAATGTACTGAATTGTGGAGAACGAAATTAAAAGTAATACTGTTTGTTCTGTAAAATGATCAATGTGAATGCATGTTGGTTTTACAGTTCTGATAACAAGATTGTCTATAGATTTACTATATTATTTGAAATCTGGTTACCAATTCAGAAATCATGTATGTAACTGTTCAGATTGGCAATCACAGACATGTCAAACACATGGCTGTTCACAAAAAGACTAAACTATCTTGAAGTCTTTTTAACTTAGTAAGCTATGGGAAAACCTTTCTTAAAATAGGAGAAAATTAATGGAGTCTTTTCCGACTGTTAACTGTTAGTCAACAGGGGAAACATTCCACTGCTCCTGGCATCAATTTTGGGCACTGTTCCCTCAGGGCAATTAGTCAACTTCCAGCTCTTTTGTTCAGTTCAATGGCTGAGTACAGACGATAGGCTCCCAACAAGAGCACCTCTGGCTTCTTGCCAATGCATGAGCATGCAGGGAGCACCGGGGCTTGATTTAAGTTTATTGTCATATGCACATGTACGATTGGTTACAGCAACATCACAAGTACATGGACTCAGCTGCTGTTAGTTCCACAAAATGATGACGACATATATAGTACTGGATGCTTTCCCAACTGCTCACATGCCTGCTTGCTGCCATTTTAAGCCCCAAATTATACTTTATTCATAAATTTTGAAATTATGCAATGCTGGACAGTTCTGGACATGGGGGGGGGGGGGGGGTGATCTTATAGTGTATAGTCTTTAATGCGGAGCTTGAGGGACGTTGGATGTTGGCTTCGATTGCATCGAAGTGTGATCTTGACCTGACATTTCCCAGTCCAGATTCCAAGGTTGATGCTGCTTCCTACTCTCTCAACATATCTGGAAAAGGTCAGGGCATCTGGAATCATTCACATGCACCACTGGGTTCTTTGCCTTGGGAGGGTGTACAGAGCATTGCTTTTCAGAAGCAGCAGAGGCATGTCATACCTCTTTTCTTGGAAAGCCTGCAGCAGCTTCAAGCAACTCCCATTGTTTCTAAAGGTAGCATCAAAATGCCCACTACCTGCAGCTACAAGGTGTCCACTGCTTTATATTTGTAGTATTTGATTAGCACTTGTTGCCTTCTTCCATTTACTTCACTGACAGTATTGAGAATGCCTTGACTGCTGATTGATTTGCAATCATGGCTGCAGCAACAGAGGGAACTGCAACTCTCCTCCCACACCCTCGGAAATCACATTAAAATTCCGTAATAAGCTCAGGAAGTGGGCCATGGCAACCTCCGCTCATGGTAATGGAGGTGTGGCTGCTGCAGGGGTGGACAGTGTGTTTGCGGTGGCTGTGAGTCCTGATGTTGGCGGAGGCAGCTGCGAGAAGCAGCAGGGTGTACAAGTGAATCAAACGCAGCCTGCGGCATTTGCATGGAGTAGAGATGGAAGGAGCCAACAGCATGGTGCTGGACCAGGCCAACCCCTACTTCATTGATCAAGTGCCATCAGCACACTGATACTTAAAGTGAGAATATAAGAAATTGCATATCTCCTTAGGCAAAGATCGGTCTTTTCAGAGTCGTGGAAGTTGCAGGATGGCACCTGAACGTGGTAACGGCAAGATCAGAAAGCCACAGATGCATAGGTCTAAACTCAAAGCACCTGCTTCTCAAGAATGAGCAGAGTGAATATAACAGATGAATTCCATCTTCTGAGAGCAGTGAGCCACTATATTATTATCTTTAAAAGTGCAGAAAGGAGCTTGATTTATAGGTAACGACTGGTGTTGGGTGTTTCCCAGTGCTCAGATGACCTTGCAGAAAAAGGCAGGTGCATTTACAGCATGTTCACAACATTGCTCTGCCAGGATGGTCAGGTACATTCCTCCCAGACTCGTAAAGCTTTTGTCTGTCTTTCTGCTGATCTACTCCTCATTGGTGACAATTTACTTCCCATTAAGAATCATTTTTCAAGGAATGGCCTCTTGGCTCTGTCCTTCTCGTCCTGACTGCTAATTGCTATACTCTCTCACCTACCCCGATACATGCTCTGATCTCTCCTATTGGCCAGGCATTCTCCATTCCATGACCTCTTGTTTCAGCTCACCTTCCCACTGGGAGACTGCCAGGGGAATACGGACGATGTAAATGATAACAAGTGGATGCCATTAATAACAGTGTAATTGCTACATCCATGGTTTATCCAGACCCCCCCTCTCTACCTTCCAGACTACCATTCCCATCCTGTCTCACTTGCCTTGAAAACTTGCAAATACCAGGCCCAAAGATATAATCAATTAAAGTGAGTCAAAATGCAATTTTACTTTACATATTGTGGTATACAGCCAACATATATTTACTTACATAAAACATCAGCAAACTTTGGATTCACTGGGGTAACAGCAGTACCACCGGGGGTCGCTGTACCCACACCTCTCCTAAGGAAATGGGTGGATGTAGGTTGGATGCTGAAGGCACTGAAGTAGAATTTACGCATACACACACTCTCTCTCTCTCTCTCTCTCTCTCTCTCTCTCTCTCTCTCGCTCTCTCAAATATATCTGTAGATACTGTGAATGCCGCCATGAAGCTAAATAAGTCCTTTGCAGAAAATGGCTGGATCCAAATGGTGGTTATTTTCACAGCACTCGCTGAGAGACCATTCCAGTTATTGAGTGCTGCCAGTTTTTACAGTGAGTTATAGAGTCATGCACATTATTTATATTCAGCAAATAATGCCACACTTCTTTGCCATTTTCACGTGTTTATTGGAGATTATCATTACGCGTTTACAATAACGAGGTAGTAGTATTGCGACAAAAATAATTTAGTTAGAAAGAGCATCAAGATACATTGTTCCTTCCAGTGTTTGTAAATGGATTTGTTGCAAAGCATAGCACGCAATTTACTTTTGGTCCATGTTATTCCTTCTTTATGAAAACAATGTACACACAGAACAAAAAGTTACTGAACGCCATAATAATCTTTTCTTTATTAGCACAGTTAAGTGAATCTTGGCTTATTCCAACTTTACACCTGGAACCATTGGAAAATCTTGAACAAAACACTCAATGGGTCAGGGATGATCAATGGAGGGAATAGACAGATGAAGTTTTGGGTCAGGATCCTTCTTCAGACTGATTCGAGTAGTGGGCTGGAAATTGTAAAAAAGAGCCGAAGGCAGGACAAAGCCTGGCAAGTAATAGGTTGATACAGGTGAGGGGGATTTTACTTCGGAGTCACGTGAGTGACTTCGTGAAGACCCCGCCAGCACGCCTGCGCAGCATATCGTCGCGCGCATCTGCAGCGGCAGCTGGGGGGGGGGAGTGCGCTCTCCCCACCGGCCTCCTTCACAAGACCGGCAGGTAAGTATTACCTTCCTTTACAGCATGGACAAGGGCCGCAGGACGACGCTGTCGGGGAGCTGAGTTGTGCTGCGGCCAGCCGACGGCCCTTGTCCCCGGAGCTGCTCGGAACGCCGGCAGCTTCAGGAATGCGGAAGTCGGGCACGGAGCTGAGCTGTGGCCAGCCCGACGGCCCTTTGTCCCCGGAGCTGCACGGAACGCCGGCAGCTTATCGCAACGGTGGGGGCAGGAATGAGGAAGTTGGGTGCGGAGCTGAGCTGCGGCCAGCCAGACGGCCCTTGTCCCCGGAAGCTGCACGGAACGCCGGCAGCTTTAACGCAACGGTGGGGGCTGGAATGCAGAGTCGGGCGCTCCCGCTAATACAGGGGCCGACTCACTCCGAATGGGTTACCGCTATGGAGCTGCAAGCAACAGGTCCAGACTCCGAGCCCCCCGTCCCCCAAGAGAATAAGGGGGGATACAGGTACGTGGCAAAGGGTCTTGTTTTTCTTTTACAGGCAACCTCTCCCAGAGCTCCAGTAGACCCGAGGGGGCTGGGCCGGGGGACAGCCGCACGACAGGGGAGCCCTTGCAAAGTGCATTGCGTACCGCAGCCAGGGATATCTGCCATCGTGCAGCCCGGCATAACACTGCTGCGTCGTGTAGGCCTGCTGGAGCAGATACCGCCGACAACACACCCCGTCAGGCTGCGGTCAAGGGCGGAGGTGGCAGCAGGAAGGCGGTCGGTCAGCTCAGCGCTGCGAGCGGCCGACCAGGCGCCTCCACGCCAGTTAATGGTGTAAGTGTGGAGGTAAGCTTGCACGGACTCCGGGGAGCCAGGTTCCGGGGGCCGGCGCCGAGGTCAACCTCACCTGCCTTCTTATCTGCCAGGTGGGCCGCCACAAGTCTGGGAGAAGACAGACTAGCGGAGAGTCCGTGCGGGAGTCGTATGACCCTACTTGGGCTGTAGGTCACGACGACCTACCATTGGACCATAGACCCTTAGGGGGTGAGGTCCGATGGTGGAAGCCCCAGTGAATTCGCAGGGCCTGGGAAGTCGGCTTGTCCGCTGCATATAGCAGGGACGGTCGCATTGAGCGGTTGGAGCTCTTAAATGGTCCAACATCTCCAGCGGGACCGAGAAACGTTGAAGAACGGCATCCACTAGCCGTGCAAGGACTCCGCTCAGCTCCTCATCGTCTCCAGCCAGAAGCATTAATGATTGCCCCAGCTGCTGAGTTTGACGACGACCAGGGACAGCCAGTGACCGCTGAACCAGAGCATGAGAGAGGATGCTGGATGTGGTGAGTGAAGTTGCCGTTTCTACCCAGACAGGTGAAACCTGCACCACGAATTGGGCGGGCACCATTGATTGCCTACGTATGCACCAACTCTGGAGTCAGATTCTCAATAATACCTTGGAGAAAGGTTCCTCCACGGGCATAACGGCGTTTTGCAAAACCCTGAATCGGGGATAATGTGTCCAGTAAATAGCATGATGCACTGGCACTCCTATGCAACGCCCAGTATGAGATATATTGCCTGCGTAAGAGTCCATATAGCCCACACTAAACCCCAAATTCGCGGGGTTGTGCCGACCATTACCGCTCCACCGCCGCATCAGTTGCTTGGAGACCTGTACAAACAGGTGAAGGGACTGGACAAAGGAGGCCAAAACAGTGGGCCTCATGAAACTCCATCGGTCAGAGTTTCACCCATATCACCGGCAACAGCCTAATACAACCATGTGAACCAAGGCTGCCGGATAGGGCACAAAGATTCTACCTACCTCCATCTCAATAAATACAACGACCATTTAGGGCAAGGCCAACAGCGGCCTGCATGGGAAATGCGGCCGCCGGGCCGTCAACCTCCATAACGTCCACCCGAAGCACCGTATGTAATGGAACCGCCGTTCACTATGGAGGTAAGGGGGTCTGGCTCCTCTCACGCGTAGTATCCCTCCTGTACGAATAGGTGGGCGATTGCGGGCAGCCTTGGACATATGGGGAAAACTGTAACCACAGATGAGTTTATTTTACAAAAGTGTTCAAGGGTATATAATTCGTGGGAGGTATAGATTCCCATACCCCAGCATTCGCCTCGTAGGAATTTACTCTATCCGAAAAAGAGGTGGAGGCAGGGCATGCTGAAATTATATGGCGAGCAGGGAAAAGTGGTAATTGGCATAACCAAGCATGGACATATTGAGTTATAATCGATTTAGCTGAGTTGAACACTTTTGTACAATATACCCATGTCAAAATGGAGCTTTTGGAACAGTAGGTGGATGCTTTACTCAGGGTACTTTTATGGCCATGTATCAGTTTTGAAAGAAGCATGCTATACGGTGCCCATCGCTGAGGCTCACAGGGAATTCTGAAGTTGTCTGGAAGGGTGCATTGCCTAATGGAACCATCACAGCTTAGGCTGTTTACCAAGTTGGTATTTACCTGTATTGGCTCTTCTCCGACAACAAGATTATAGTGATGGCATGTTGGATAAATCCTTTATAATGGGGCAGACCCTCCAATTGGCAATTCAAGGAGTGGCTGCAACCAAGGCTCTGCTTGAGAAGCTGGGATTGTAATCCATCCAGACAAATCAAAAACTGCACCCGCTACGGGTTATGGATTTGGTGTTCACCTTAGACAACTAATTTAATGAAGTTTATCATCCCCACTAATAAAGCTACTGCTATATCAGAAGAGTGCCACAATCTTGCTTGCGCCAGGTATCGACCATGTGGCAAACAGCGAAAGTTATTGGTATTGGTAACTCTAAATTGGTAACTACATTCCCAGCTGCACGATTCGGACCGCTACACTACAGAAATTCACAAAGGTCACAAATCACAGCATTTAAAAAACAAATGCTGGCTGTTTTTATCGGCCACTTTGGTTACCACCGGAAGCTAGAAACAAGCTATAATGGTGGGTAGATAATATTAAAGAATGTCATTGACTATTATATGGAGCAAACCCTGATGTTGTGCTACTAACTGACGCAAGTGCACCAGGCTGGGGAGCAACTGGTACGATGTCCAGTTGTGGTGGCAGATGGAACTCTCATGAGTCTACATTCCTGGAGTCACATGGGATAAACTATATAGAAATGCTGGGGGTGTTTCATGGACTGCGGGCTTCTGTACTAATTCATGGATTACATGTCCGCTTTCGATAGATAATGCTACAATAATGGTTTACATCAATCATATGGGTAGATTAGGTCGCTAGTTTGCAATGATTGCTAATACAATTTGGCACTGGTGCATTGAAAGAAATATTTGGATTACTGCGACCTATTTGCCTGGGAAGCTTAATTCAGTGGCGGACACCAGGTCACGTGTCTTCAATGACAACATTGAGTGGATGTTGGAACCCCCAGATTTTGGAGATATTATAGCTCAAGTTTGGGGAACACCAGATATTGACCTATTTGCGTCCAGGCTGAACCTATCGAATACCAACGTATGTGTTTGTGGGAACCAGACCCTGGGGTAATAGCATTGGATGCATTTTTATCCATTGGGGAAATGGGTTGCTACGCGTTTCCCCCATGCTGCCTCACCAGTCGGATATTGCAGAAAATTAAACTAGACTCTGCATCTGACATATTGATCATTCCCGGACTGGCCTACAACACCATGGTACCCGATGGTTGTAGAAATATACAACAACCATGGAATGGCGATTGGGAAACATCCCAAATTGATTACTCACTCCATTACAGGGGGGTCAGTCATCCTTGCCATGGTCATTAAACTTGTTGCGTCTGCAGGTTCTGAAAAGACCGCTCAACCGGGCAGGGCATCTCGTCAAGAGCCCATGAACCTTATTGCAGCCATCGTGTCGGGAATCCACCCGCAAACAATATCTCACTCAAATCAGAAAGTGGGAGGTTTCTGTGCCCGGAACAACAAGTCCTCCAACTCGGCAACAATACTGGATGTGTTGGAGTTTTTCTAGCAGGCCTCCATTTGATGCAGGCCTCAGCTACAGTGCCATCAACAGCGACAGGAGTACGCTGTATTCATACCTGGATATAAGTATCAGCTCCCACCACCTGGTGTCTAAACTAATGAGGGGTGTATTCAATACCAATCCCTCCACGACCCAGATATACAGTAACGTGGGATGTGGGGATCATGCTGACCCTACTGAGGAGCTGGGCTCCAATAGATGAGCTACCATTTGAAACAGCTCACCAAGGTGGTGATGCTCATGGCACTGGCGACAGCCCACGAGCCCAATGTTACAAAAACTGCGACTGGACGCCATGGTGGCCAACCTGGGTCAAATAAAATTCTTTGGTAAAGAGTTATTAAAACAGGAGTTGCTACTAACGTTTTTAAGTCTTATTCCACCAGGGCTGCAGCGAGAGCCATGAAGGTGCCCATGGACCCACATTTTCGCCACTGCGGGCATGGGCCAGTGGGGGAAAAACCTTTCAACGGTTCTATAACAAGTCTCTGGCCGTTCTGCGACATTCGCAGAAAGCTATCCTGGGTACCGCTCAGTAAATGTCTGGCCCCGAATTAGGGGTTGTTGTTTAGTTGATTAATAAATTGTGTTGATTTTTCAGCCGCTGTCAACTGAACTCCATTAACAGTCTTACTCCATCAGAATGGCGGCAGTGTGATAAGCATGGACGTTGTTCAGGGCGTGAAATCACAGAGCTTTGAAATCTTCACGAAAGTCACTCACGTGACTCCGAAGTAAAATAGTAAGATTAAACGAGAACTTACCAAGTTTGAAGTTTGATCTGTATTTTACGAGGAGTCGCGGTGAGGGATTTCGTGCCCACCGCTCCCACCCTCTATCATCAGGTCAAACAGGTAGTTCTACGGTTTTCATCTTACTATTTTCAGTCATGGTTGGTTCTGTGATTCCACACCGCTGCTTTGAAGGATGCTGCGCAGGCGTGCTGGCGGGGTCTTCACGAAATCCCTCACCGCGACTCCTCGTAAAATACAGATCAAACTTCAAACTTGGTAAGTTCTCGTTTAATCTTACTATTTTATTGGCAGATGGGTGGAGGAAGTGACAAAGGCTGGAGGTGAAAAGGAGACAAATAGGTGTCAGTTGAGGAGAGAAAAGGAGGAATGAAATGTAAAGCTGGACGGAGGGATATAGATGGAAGGAGACGGGGAGGGAAAGAGTGAGGATGAAAAGGGTATGAGGGATGAACGAAGGAGGGAAAGGATCAGTTACAGTATTCAGGCTCCTTCTTTCGAATGGCATGAGTGAAATGAGAGCAAAGCTAGGGTGTTGTGGGTCCCTGATGATGCTGGCTGTGTTTTGAGGCAGCACCTCATGCAGATACCTATGAGTGGGGAGTTCAGTACCTGTGATGGACTGGGCAGTGTTCACCACTTTTTGCGATTTTCATTATTTCTGGGCATTTGAATTCATAAGTGATAGGAGTAGGATTAGGTCAATCAGCCCATCAAGTCTACTCTGCCATTCAATCATGGCTGATCTATCTCTTCCTCCTAACCTCATTCTCCTGCCTTCTCCCCATAACCTCTGACACCTGTACCAATCAAGAATTTATCTATCTCTGCCTTAAAAATATCCACTGACTTGGCCTCCACAACCTTCTGTGGCAAAGAACTCCACAGATTCACCACCCTCTGATTTAAGAAATATCTCCTTATCTCCTTCCTAAAAGAACGTCCATTAAATCTGAGGCTATGACCTCTATTCCTAAACTCTCCCACTAGTGGAAACATCCTCTCCACATCCACTCTCTCCAAGTCTTTCACTATTTGGTATGTTTCAATGAGGTCCCCCTCATTTTTTTAAACTCCAGTGAGTACAGGCCCAGTGCTGATAAAACGCTCATCATAGGTTAAACTACTCCTTCCTGGGATTATTCTTGTAAACCTCTTCTTTCCTCGGATATGGTGCCCAGAATTGCTCACAATATTCCAAATGCGGCCTTACCAGCACCTTATAGAGCCTCAGCATTACATCCCTGTTTTTGTATACAATTCCTCTTGAAATAAATTCTTGCATTGAGTTTGCTTTCTCTGAACCAGGCCATGATGCAACCAGTCCACCGTACACCTATAGAAGTTCAAGAGAGTATTCGTCGACATACCGAATCTCCTCAATCTTCGAAGGAAGTAGTTTATAGGCTTTCTTTACGATTTCAATCATTTGATGTTGTCCGGGACAGATCTTCAGAGATAAGCGCCCTTTGGAATTTGAAGTTTTTGACTCACTACACCACCGCCTCATTGATGAAGCTGAGTCATCATTATCCATTATTCGTCCAACAACAGTGAATTCGCCAGAGCGTCAGAGAATTTGTAGATGGAGTTGGAATTGTGCCCAGCTACACAGTCCTGGGTATAGAGTGAGCAGAGCAGGGGGTGAGCACGCAGTCTTGATGTGCCCCTGTGCTGATGGTTATCGGGGAGGAGGTGTTGCTGCTTATTCATACTAATTGTCTGTTGATGAGGAAGTCGAAGATCCAGTTTCAGACTCTTTTTATATGACTAAATTACTATTCCAATTCAATACTTATTTTCCCCCCACACACCTCTACCCCATTCCCCCCCTCATACACCTCCCCTCCCCCACACCCCCCCCCTCCCCCACATCACCCCCCCCACACCTCCCCCTCCCCCACTCACACCCCCTCCCACACACTCGCTCCCCCACACACACACACACCCCTCCCCCACACACCCACCCTCCCCCCAACACCCCCCCGACAGGCCCCACCTGAAGCCGTCCCCCTCCCCTGGCTGCAGGACGCTCCCCCCCTGAAGCCATCCCCGTCCCCCGGCTACAGAACGCTCTAGCCGTTGCTTTGGGGGAACAGGTGAGTGGTGGAATATTGCATTGGGGAATGGGTTGCTTTGGCCTCCCGTGTGACTGGGACCCAATGTACTTCAAACATAATTTGTCCACCTCACCTGAAGGAGATCATGGAAAGTGTATCAATGTCACGGTGACATTTGTTGAACATTAAATGGAGCCTCCTGTCTTTACATGTTTGAGATTTATTACCCAGTTTACAGTTATGGAGATAATAACTAAGTTCAGCAGTGAGCTCAGCTGACGGTTTAATGAATAGATGTTCTCACAAAGACTACTTTGTGCAATAATTGCACCATTCATGAAAAAAATTACATTAGCAACTGCTGCCATCTCATAGTAGTACCTTAGCTCAAGTTAGTTCAAGTATAGAACTACCTAAAAAACTTTTGACAGCAGATAAAATCTTTTTTATTTCCTAATCCTTCTATAATCTGGTTTTGTATATTTGGTCTTTAGCATAAATAGTGATATTTCAAATGTACAGCTAAATGAGGCACAGAGTTATGGTGCTGCATTACATTTAAGAATATTTATAAATTAGTAATTCCTCCATAATTTATAAAATGTATGCAAATGTTGCCTTCATCAGATCCTACATCATTCTGCAATGAAAACAGAATTTCTTAGTTTTCTACAATGAATATAATGAAGAGAAAATGTGGTCAAATTACCTGGAAAAATGTTTGAGGGTTGACAGGAAACTATTCAAATCAAATCCATCTTCCAGTAATTAAAGAATGAAATCGCATTTATCTAACACCATTGATAATCTCAGAACACCCCAAGCACAGGAGTAAGTCATTAGCAAATTACAAGTTTTGAATTCATTGTGTTTAGTTGAATGTTTATAATTGTTTAAAAATGTTTACGTATTTTATTTCTTGTTCGTTTAAAGACAACCTTTAATTTTTGTCATAATTTTATAATTTGCGAAATTCAGAAATAATTTTCAATGACTGACAAGTTTGACAGCCAGCCAAGCTGGACTTGTCATTGAGAGACTGCATGGTACATAGCAGCAAGTTAGCTTAGTTGAGTTTGTTATTGACATGTGTACTGAGGTACAGTGATAATCTTATTTATTGCGTGATATCCAGTCAGTGAAAAGACTACATATGATTACAATCAAGCCATCCACAGTGTAAAGTCCAGTCTGATTGAAGATTCAAACTTCTGTATATCTTGCCTGATTGGGGAGGGGAGAAGAGGGAGTGACCGGGGTGAGACCTATTCTTGATTATGCTGGTGGCTTTGCTGAGGTAGCATGAAATGTAGATGGAGTCAATGGAAGGGAGGTTGATTTGCATGATGGTCTGGGCTGCATCCACAACTCTCTGCAATTTCTTACAGGTTTTAGATGGAGCTGTTGGAGTTAAGTATTGAATGAGAGGTGGTTTGGAACAGGCAGCAAATTCTAGCCCAATATATATTGAAGAATTTTGTAAGTTCCTGAACTCTGGAATTTTTCTCAAATTGGGAAGAGTACGAGCATTCCTGAGTTATGACAGGGATCTATTCCTGAGAACAATTCATAAACCAAACAGTTTGCAAGTTGGAAATCCGGCCACCTGATAATATGTTTAAATAAAAAAACATAGGCCAACAAAGGACAACATGGATTTGGCCCATTTAAATGAGGTATTGTGGAACAGAAAAAAGTGATAAGCAGAATGCACTTGACCCTTCAGTTAATATTGCTTTTCCCACCTCACAACCAAATTAAATAGAGTTCCCATCTTCTTCCATAGTGGAACAACTTGCCAATATTGGCCTCTCTCCGCCACCCCCCCCCCCCCCCCATCCTGGCAAATCAATCCTGCCGGTCTTCCACTATTTTGCGTGCTGGACAAACTGGGTGCTCATAACCTGGAGAGGACCTGTAATACATTCGGAACCATTAAAAGCATCGTATGGAATTCATGTAAAAAACAATATACTATTGCTATTTATTTGCAAACATATCTACAGGGAAAATGAGATAGATGAGCCTGGCCCATTTATGGCCATAATGGCCATAATTTATAACATACTGAGTTAAGCCAAATGGCCACTACAATTACCACTGGTAGAAGGCTTCAGACAATTGATGATGTGTTGGAGGACAGGTTGAAAAGACCAATAACTGATGGAGAAAGTGGTGGACGTATGATGTTAAGGGGTGTGGAAGGCTTATGATCAGTAATGAGGGGAGGGTGAAGGATAATGATTGGAGTTGGGTGGTTGAAGAATTCCTTCAGGTAATCTGGAGGGGTACCTCCCTTGGCACTTCCTGGCTGACTCCTCTTGCCTTCCTTTTACTGAGGATGCCAGCAAGATTAAAGGGCAGTGTGCTCCCAATTGCAATCTGGAAGTATGATTTGTGATATGCTATTTAAGCATCACATCTCACATTAAACTTTTGTACAGATGTTTCTTGTTGGCGGGCTGGAGTTGCCTGTCAGAAAAGGTAAGGGAGGAGTCAACTTTGAGGTCAATGATTTTCTCAGCACTAATTTCTTCAATTGGAGCTCATGGTCTTTGGAAGCAACCCTTCATTCCTACATATGTTCACTGGCTGGGCAAAGGTGCAGGAGGTGATTTAACCCAGATGGTTTTCAGATCCCATTGTCCAACTTGCTTTTCAATGAGCTTGTAGTGTTTGCCTCCACTGCTTGAGCAGTGTGTGCACTCCATACTACTTCTGCAAGGAAGTTCCTTTTGACCAGCTCAGTTTTCTCTGACACCAGTTTGAACCTTTGACCCCCATGTCCACTGTCAACTTGAAAAGTAAAGGCCAATTGAACTTTTATTTTGTCCCACCTCTACTAATTTTAACTTAAAAAGTTGTAACTTTACTCTTGGTCCAATGTTTATTTTTTGGAATCTGGCAAAATGTTTTATTTCACTCTACTAAATCTTATGAAACAATGATGGCTTTGATACCTGTAGCTGTTCACAGAGCCAAATATTTTACAGCTTTGGTGCAGCTTTTAACAATCGATATCTTTGTATTTTACAGAGAGGATTGTGAAAAACAGCAATAAGCATGAGAGATCACAATGACTTGACAGAAAACATCTCATATTTGCCACGTTATGCATGCAAATTTATTTTGTTATCCATGGGAATGTTTATTTTAACAAGGAAGTAGCCTCTCTCTTGATCTTATCTCTGTGGGTTTGAGATTTAACTGCATTTATTATAAGCTTCAAGGCAATGCATGCAAATTATTTGCCTGCTGGATTATGCCAAAGGGGAAGAAACTAACATGTTGGGTTAGTGATAAAAATTGGATGTAAGAAACCATGAATTTCCTGGAATTTAACTCTCAAAAGAAATCCAGTTGAGGCTATATGACAGAGCACTGTGTGGATGGTTGGGGACACTGTATGACCCTATGACCAAGTACGAGTGTTAGAAAGTAGTTCAAGAGTCACATAGAAACATAGAAACATAGAAAATAGGTGCAGGAAGAGGCCATTCAGCCCTTCAAGCCAGCACCACCGTTCATTGTGATCATGGCTGATTGTCCCCTATCAATAACCAGTGCCTGCCTTTTCCCCATATCCCTTGACTCCACTAGCTCCTAGAGCTCTATCTAACTCTTAAATCCATCCAGTGATTTGGCCTCCACTGCCATCTGTGGCAGGAAATTCCATAAATTCAGAACACTCTGTGTGAAAAAGTTTTTTCTCACCTCAGTCTTAAATGACCTCCCCTTTATTATAAGATTGCGGCCCCTGGTTCTGGACTTGCCCAACATTGGGAACATTTTTCCTGCATCTAGCTTGTCCAGTCCTTTTATAATTTTATATGTTTCTATAAGATCACCCCTCTTCTTTCTAAACTCCAGTGAATACAAGCCTAGTCTTTTCAATCTTTCCTTATATGACAGTCCCACCATCCCAGGGATCAATCTCGTGAACCTACGCTGCACTCCCTCAATCACAACAATGTCCTTCCTCAAATTAGGAGACCAAAACTGTACAAATTACTCCGGAGTTGCCATGCTTCCAGTGCCATCATGTCCCCTTCAGATTCAGAGCTGTTGAAAATGTTAGAGTTTTACCTTAGCCATAAAGGCCCTTGTTTGGCAGCAGCACTGGGTCGTAGTTGCAGGGGTTAGCCTGGCCAGATGAATGTCTATGTCCTCCACTGCTGCTATGCTGCACTGTGCCGCTGCAGACCACGGCTGATCCACTTGCTCAGCCACCGGGAGCGGCACCCAATCTAATCCAGCCCCAGGCTGCTGCAGGGCCTCCAGCGGTCCACTTTGCTGACACCTCAATCCGGACACATTGACACGGCCTCACACAGCCACTGCTCAGTCTCCATGTCCTAGGCCTCTCCCACATCCAGAGTGCTTCCGTGGGTGTGGGAGTTAAGGCCCAAGCTCGCTCACCAGCAACATTGTTTTCCATCCACTGCCACTGCCATGGATCAGTGCCTTCCCACACTCTATTTAGATTCTTCATTACCCAGTAGGGTTGCCAACTGTCCTGTATTAACCTGGACATCCCGTATATTGGGCTAAATTGGTTTGTCCCATATGGGAATGCCCTTGTCCCGTATTTGACTGCTACTACTCAGGCTGAGGGGACTGTCAGGTCGGAGCGCCTCATCCGACCCTGCCTCACTTGTCCCGACGTAGTGCAGCCCATGGAGTGCAGCAGCAGCGCCTCGCCCGTGGCCCCGTCGCTTGGCAGCCCGGCCAGCTGTCTGACCTTCGGACCTTCGCTTACCGCCAACAGCACATTCTCACGGCCTTCTCATGGCCGATCATTGGTTCATGAGTTCAATGGGGTGCTGGACTTTGCGCGCAACGTCGCGTGCAAAGTCCGGCGCCCAGGCCAAAACTCCTCAGCTGGCCCGCCGGCTGGGCTTTGTGTACAGTCCAGCACCCGGGCCAACTCATCATTCACCCCGCCACTGCCGAGTCGGTCAACGAATTGCCGTCGGGAATTTATCCCTTATTTTGACCTCTTGTCCCTTATTTGGCAGTGAGGAAGTTGGCAACCCTATTAATTAATTCCCAATTCCAAAAGCTTTTTCCCCAAACACAAATGTTCAAAGAAATGATTTTAAAAGCAGACCTTTTCATTCCTCAATGACTTTTTCTGTTCTAAATTAGTGTTTGATGTCTAAAGCTCCAGGAAAAATTCTGAAAGGCTGTAGGTCTTAGCCAGACTCATACTGGGTTTAAGTTCAGACCTCTTACGATGGCATGAAGTTAAAATGTTTTTGTTCTTGGAAGCTGAGACCAGCGGCCTTCTCATTTGGGGTTACGACAAGTGGTCAGTCTGATTCCCTGGAGCCTTAGAATCTTCTGATCCGTTTGGGTCAGAATGAGGCTTTTCATCCCATTTAGTCCATGCCAGAACTGTGAGGTCCAGATCGTCGTATTTGCTACTCTTTCCCCGTAGCCTCCATAATAATTTCCTTTAGTTAATAATCACATTTCCTTTCAAAAGCTTCCACCACTGTTACAGGCATTGACTTCCAGATCAAAACCATTCTCTGGATGTTCCCCATCCTACATACTCGCCCCCCCAACTTAAAATGTATCTATCATTTTAAAACCCTCTCCAGGTCCTTAAACCAACAATTTATTTTTATTTCTGCTCGCTAGGGCTGTCAATGTCTTGTTCTTCTCCTTCAGCAGTCCTTTTTGATTGAGTATGACTTGCCTCCATTCATGTTTTGTAGGTTCTGAGGTGGTCGCTGAGGCCAACGTGGGATCCTCTTGCAGCCTCTTCCACAGATGGCGCAGGAGGTGCCCGGTGGGGCAGAGTGGGTAGTTTGCGATGTGGTCCACTCCTTCTGCTGCATAGGCATGGCTCTCGTATGCTCCCACTGCTTACCATCAAGTTTAAATCTCCTCTCAAATCCCCTCATAAACTACTCTCTCCAAGAGCAACAAACCCAGTTTCTCCAGTTTCCAGTCAGTTCTCCAATCAGTTTGCTCGATCTCACAGTGACTGTGTGAGCTTCCTCTGGTTGCTCCGGTTTGCCAATTCCTCTACTGTATCTCTAAACTAAACTAAATTTCAAGTCAGAATGCTTCATCAGAACAGATGTCCAGAAGGCTTCTCCTCCCTTTGTTCCTCGATGCATCATTCTTCAATGCAGCCCGAGCCTAGATTCATTTTTAAAACAACAACAATCTCTACTTCCAGCCACAAACAGTTCCTCTTTTTGGCTGCAATGTGACTTTATTTGTAGAGTCTAGCATTAATTGAGGCCCCTGCTGGAATGTGCAGGCATTTAACACTAAACTCATTGCTATCTGCCATTGAAATGATTGAAAAGTAAGGACACCTCCCGGAAGGCTACAGAGAAGCCAAGCAGCGAAGCCTGCCTGGGTTGGTAGAGCCTCGGCGGCGGGGGTGAATCTTAGCGGCGGCGGTGGAGCCTCTCGACCAAAGGAGCCTTGCAGAGATGATGCAGACGTCTCCCAGGAGGCCGCGGAGAAGCTGGGGCCGCTGGGTGGGAGTCCCGTGGCCGACGAAGCCTGGGTCGGCGGAGCCCACGTCTGAGGCCCGGGGGCCAGTACCACAGGGGCATCAGCAGGGGACTCGGCAACGATAGTAGAGAGGTCGGTGTGGCGGTCGATGTGGGTGCCGAACAATGGACGCTGACGGACCACGTGGGAGTGAGGACGTCGCTGCCAGGGGGGAAAACAATGGAGGAACTGGCATGGGGGGACTGACTTGAGGGGGCGGGGATAACAAAGGAGGACCTCATGCGGGATGCTTGTAACTTTGTTGGCGGATTTTATGTGCCGACTTGCATACATCGGGTATACAGGCAAGGAATTTCACTGTGACTTGTCACACATGACAATAAAGTATTCACTCATTCAAATGCCCATCCTGCCCGACAATCCTGGGGTCCAATTAACATTGGCCACTCATCATCTTGCAATTCTTTTTGCAGTCACTATGTAGTTACAAGAATAAGCCAATAGATGGCACCATGAGTCAATTTTTCATAATTTCTTAATTCTCGCTTTTAAATCTTTCATTACCTTTGGCGGGATTATTTTTGTATATTTTATTTTAGTTATTTTAGTTTTTAAGTTTTGGATCTAAAAAGGAGCATATTAACCTCTTGTCCCTTTTGAAGAGCCCAATCACATTAATTTGGCATAGATTTTGGGTTCAGGTCAGTTTTGGGTTGGCTTTGTTTTTTGTGTGCTACTCTTTCTGTCTCTGCTTCAATCTCTAGAACCCAGACTCTTCAGTATTCACCCACACATGCAAGCCTTGGTTTCCACTGATAATCAATCCCCTCACAGTCCAAACACTCCCCACTTTTGCAAGTAGCTTAATCTACCTATTGGTGTGCTCATTGCTCCAATTCACGCAGTTCTGCTATTCTTGTATTACTATTTAATTTATTTCCATGCCTGTGCTTATCCTTGCTGTTTTAAAATTTAGTGGTTGCACCGTCTCTGGTTGATTTAGAAAAGATTGATCAGGCAGTCCCTGCTGGAGTGAGAGGAGACTTCCCTGAAACACATAAGGTCCTGAGAGGTCTCAACATACAGTGCCTACATAATGTTTTGGACAAAGACCCACTATTTATTAATTGCTTCTGTACTCCACATTTGATATTGGTAATGGAAAAAAATCACAATAGGTTAAAGTGCACATTGTCAGATTTTATTAAAGGGTATTTTTGTACATTTTTGTTTCACCGTGTAGAAATTACAGCTGTGTTTATACATAGGTCCCCCATTTCAGGGCACCATAATGTTTGGGGCACAAGTGTTTGTAATTGCTCAGGTGTGTTTTAAATGCCTCCTTAATGCAGGTATAAGAGAGCTCTCAGCACCTAGTCTTTCCTCCAGTCTTTCCATCACCTTTGGAAATGTTTATTGCTGTTAATCAACGAGAACCAAAGTTGTGCCAATGAAAGTCAAATAAGCCATTATGAAGCAAGAATAAAACTGTTAGAGACATGAGCCAAATCTATGCTTACCAAAATGAACTGTTTGGAACATCATAAAGAAGAAATAGAGCACTGGTGAGCTTACTAATCGCAAAGGGACTGGCAGACCAAGGAAGACCCTCACAACTGATGACAGAAGAATTCTCTCTATAATAAAGAAAAATCCCCAAACACTTGTCCGACAGTTCAGAAACGCTCTTCAGAAGTCAGGTGTGGATTTGTCAATGGCCATTGTCTGCAGAAGACTTCATGAACAGAAATACAGAGGCTGCACTGCAAGATGCAAACCACTGGTTAGCTGCAAAAATAGGATGACCAGGTTACAGTTTGCCAAGAAGTACTTAAAAGAGCAACCACAGTTTTGAAAAAAGGTCTTGTGGACAGATGAGACGAAGATTAACGTATATCAGAGTGATGGCAAGAGCAAAGTATGGAGGAGAGAAGGAACTGCCTAAGATCCAAAGCATACCACCTCATCTGTGAAACATAGTGGTGGGGGTGTAATGGCCTGGGCATGTACGGCTGCTGAAGGTAGTGGCTCACTTATCTTCATCGATGATACAACTGCTGATGGTAGTAGCATAATGAATTCTGAAGTGTATAGACACATCCTATCTGCTCAAGTTCAAACAAATGTCTCAAAACACATTGGCCGGTGTTTCATTCTACAGCAAGACAATGATCCCAAACATACTGCTAAAGCAACAAAGGAGTTTTTCAAAGCAAAAACATTGTCAATTCTTGAGTGGCCAAGTCAATCACCTGATCTGAACCCAATTGAGCATGCCTTTTATATGCCGAAGAGAAAACTGAAGGGGACTAGCCCCCAAAACAGGCATAAGCTAAAGATGGCTGCAATACAGGCCTGGCAGAGCATCACCAGTGAAGACACCCAGCAACTGGTGATGACCATGAATCGCAGACTTCAAGCAGTCATTGCATGGAAAGGATGTACAACAAAATTCTAAACATGACTTTTTTCATTTACATGACATTGCTGTGTCTCAAACATTACGGTGCCCTGAAATGGGGGGACTATGTATAAACACTCTTGTAATTTCCACACGGTGAAACCAAAATGTATAAAAATGGCCTTTATTAAAATCTGATAATATGCACTTTAACCCACATGTGATTTTTTTCTATTACAAATCTCAAATTGTGGAGTACAGAGGCAAATAAATAAATGATGGGTCTTTGTCCGAAACATTAGAAAGGGCACTGTAGAAACATATAAAATAGGTGCAGGAGGAGGCCATTCTGGATGTAAAGAAAATGCTTACTTTTTGTCTGAGCAGCTAGAACTAGTTTAGTTTAGTATTGTCACATGTGCTAATAAGGTACAGTGAAAAGCTTTAGCTATCCAGTCAGAGAAAATGCTATACATGAACTAGGGACCAGGGTTTTTAAATGAAGGTGTAAGAAGGAACTGCAGATGCTGGTTTAGACACAAAAAGCTATTTTTGTTTCTACCAAAGACAGACACAAAAAGCTGGAGTAACTGAACGGGACAGGTAGCATCTCTGGAGTGAAGGAATGGATGACGTTTCGGTTTGAGACCCTTTTAAAATTAAGATTGTCCCTTTAAAACTGAATTGTTTTTCTTTTCTTTCTCAGAAGATCGTGAATCTTTGAAACTATTCTTCAAAGGGCAGTAGAAGGAAAAAGTGAATATTTACAAGGCAGAGGTTGATAGCTTCTTGGTAAGCAAAAAGGTAGATGGGAATATGAAGTTGGAAAGACAATTGTCTCTGCCAATGATCTAATTAAAAAGTACAGTATGAGATCACACAATCTAATGCTGCTAATTTGTATGATTCTTTATTTACATGTCCTTGTTCACTGCTGTATGAATATATTGATTATTTGATCCCAGCAGATTATTTAATGTAATAACACACCAGTACTTAGTTATGTTGTAATGATCACCAATATTCTTTTGTTTTCAGTGAGTTATGCTGTGAATGATTTACGCAGGCCTCTGTGAGTCAAACAAAGTAATTCTAAATTAAGTTTGCCAGTTTATACCATTGTTCAAAAAACCTTGTGCAGATGCAGCAATAGCTCTTGCTGCTAAGTGTTTTAGGCTGCATTGCCATTATAGGAATATTAAGATAAAACATTTTAGCATTCCCCATGTCTTGACTCATATGCAATGAATTGCAAAATTGATGGACATTTGTACTGAATGACATTTAAAGTCAGTTCTCTGGAAAAAGCTTCTAATTTATCTCTCATTCCTATTCTTTATTTATCCGTTTTACATGTTTTACTCATGAACATACCTTTTGCCTCCAGAGTATATTGCGGTTCTGCTGCCTCATGCTTCAGGTACCACACCTGTGTGTGCTAACATTTCATTTTTTTGGTCCTAGTTATATATTCACAAAACAAGACCGATTGATGACTGAATGGAGTGGGAGTTTATGAACTATGAGGAAAGCCAGTAGAAGAACTATCAATGGCCCTCCACCCTAGACACCTGAAGACAACTACCATAGCACGTCAGCAAAAGCTGATGAAGAGAATGAGTGAGCCATTCAAATGCTATAACTAATTTTGTTCCAATGATTTTCTGTGATTTGTGGCACATTAAAAATTATTAGGCAGAGCTTTATCAAAAAATTGATGGCTCCTGTCCCACGGTACGAGTTCATTCCAAGAGCTCTCCCGAGTTTGCCCTGATTCGAACTCGGAGATTTACAGTAATGGCTACTCGTCGGTACTCGGGGCTCTCGTGGACATTTTTCAACATGTTGAAAAATCATCACGAGTCTTCCTGTGATAACCTGCCGTTAGCGAGTCTTCCCGAGTACCTGCTGTTAGCATTACGAGCCGCTAAGTGATGTCTCCGAGCTCCGACGTACCCGCTACATTCATTTTCCGTGCTTACCATGAGTTTGATTTTTTTTAAACTCGGGAGAGCTCTTGGAATGAACTCGTACCATGGGACAGGGCTTTTTCAGTAACATTTCATGGTCTTGATATTTGCCTAAAATTATACTTGATTTGAAACCTGACCCTATTTGGAAAATATAGACCTGAGGTTCCAATGGCTTTACAGAAGTATCACACTCCACAAAAGAAAGTTGACAAGACTTCAGATCCCAGCGTGTAGTTATGCTGACAACTCTCCAAATGTCTCCATGAATTACATTCATTTTGGCAGCTTGATACATCTTGGTGTCAGTAGAAAGGGAATCCTAAACTTATTGGGCCTGCCTGTTCATTTAACATTCAAAGTTACTCTGCAGTTTATTTATATGACAGTTTAATTTCTAACCTTTAGAGATACAGCGTGGAAACAGATTCTTCGGCCGATTGATTCCATGCTGACCAACAATCACCCATATACTCCACTACGCTAGGGGCAATTTTTTTACAGAGGCCAATTAACCTAGAAACCTGCACGTCTTTGGAGTGTGGGAGGAAACCGAATGATCTGGAGAAAACCCATGTGATTACAGGGAGAACGTGCAAATTCCATACAGACAGCATCCGTAGTCAGGATTGAATCAAGGCTGCAAATCCACCACTGTGCCACACTGCTGCCCTATCTCCAGAAATGTATTCAAGATAAAAATCAGCCCACCAAACACCCAATGATTCCATTATCAGTCTTCTCATATTCCAACATCTCCCCTCACATTTGACCACAAACCCCTTTTAATTTTGTTTAGTTTATTATTGTCACATGTATCGAGATACAGTGAAAAGCTTTTTGTATACTTTACAGTAGCCAGTTTACAGTAGCCAGTTAAAGTACCAACCTAGACACCTTTGGGAGGCGGGGGGGGGGGGGGCAAAGCAGAGCAGCAAGATGAGGCCCATACACTCACAGGGAAAATGTGCAAACTGCACACAGGTCAAGATTGAACCTGGTGACTGAATGTGTGAGACAGCAGCTCTATTAGCTGTGACTGTGCCACCCTAAAGTTCTCAAAGCCATGCTAACTGCTCCTTCCCCATTCCGAGTTGTCAGGGATTCGCATATGTTGGTGTGACTGTAATATTTTTTGAAAGGGGATTTGCAAATATCCTTGAATTATTTACTTCATCCACTGAGTAATCTCTTACCATGATGGAACTCACAATGGGGTGTCTGTTCCAAGAGTCCAGTCTGGTTACATGTATCCACTGAAATGCCATGAGCAATACTTTGATAGTTTACGAAATTGCCTCACCTACAAGTGTAACTTCTTGGAAGGTATTTAATGATGAAAGTGTCAATGATAAATTGCCAATGATGCAAAATAAATAAGGGTAAGATCTGTCAGTGCATGAAGATTTTCAGTGGGTTACTAAGAAGTATTTTTCTTGAATAGATATTATCTGAGTAAAATGTAAATATACATTTTCACACATATTAACTACCGGTTGCCGAGGTATGTTTGGTCCATTGAAAAAATACGATTAATGCAATCTGACTAATTTCCACCTTTTGGTCTATGCCCCATCATACGACAAGCAAAACCATGTTAGTACTAACACTTGGAACTCACTTGCCAGTTCACAGGCAAGTTCATTTAATGTTCTTGAATACAATGCAAGAATCAATAAGAGTAATTAGCAATCTACCAAACTGTAAAATAAATCTCTCTTTTTGGCTAATACCTTTCATGGAATACAGTCTGCTATTCTTACTTGGCCTAGAGATAATATATATAAGCATCTGGATAAACAGGGTCTGATCAGGAACAGTCAACATGGATTTGTGCCTGGAAGGTCATGTTTGACAAACCTTCTTGAATTTTTTGAAGCGGTAACTAGGGAAATTGATGAGGGTAAAGCAGTGGATGTTGTCTATATGGATATATCAGTAAGGCCTTTGACAAGGTTCCCCATGGAAGGTTGGTTAAGAAGGTTCAATCTTTGGGTGTTAATGGCAGAGTAGCAAGATGGATTCAACAGTGGCTGAATGGGAGATGTCAGAGAGTAATGGTGGATGGCTGTTTGTCAGGTTGGAAGCCGGTGACCAGTGGGGTGCCTCAGGGATCTGTGTTGGGTCCGCTGTTGTTTGTCATGTACATCAATGATCTGGATGATGGGGTGGAAAATTGGATAAGTAAGTATGCAGATGATACTAAGATAGGTGGTGTTGTGGATAATGAAGTAGATTTTCAAAGTCTACAGAGAGATTTGGGCCATTTGGAAAAGTGGGCTGAAAGATGGCAGATGGAGTTTAATGCTGTTACATCTTGTAACAGATGCTACATCTTGGCAGGATAAATCAAAATAGGTCGTACATGGTAAATGGTAGGGAATTGAGGAATGCTGTGGAACAGAGGGATCCAGGAATAACTGTGCATAGTTCCTGAAGGTGGAATCGCATGTAGATAGGGTGGTAAAGAAAGCCTTTGGTGTGCTGGCCTTTATAAATCAGAGCATTGAATATAGGAGTAGGGAAGTAATGTTAAAATTGTACAAGGCATTGGTAAGACCAATTCTGGAGTATGGTGTACAATTTTGGTCGCCTAGTTATAGGAAGGATGTCAACAAAATAGAGAGAGTACAGAGGAGATTTACTAGAATGTTGCCAGGGTTCCAGCAACTCTGTTACATAGAAAGGTTGAACAAGTTAGGTCTTTATTCTTTGGAGCGCAGAAGGTTAAGGGGGACTTGATTGAGGTCTTTAAAATGATGAAAGGGATAGACAGAGTTGACGTGGATACGTTTTTCCCATTGAGGGTAGGGAAGATTCAAACAAGAGGGCATGACATGAGAATTAAGGGACAGAAGTTTAGGGGTAACGTGAGGGGGAACTTCTTTACTCAGAGGGTGGTGGCTGTGTGGAATGAGCTTCCAGCAGAAGTGGTGGAGGCAGGATCGATTTTAACATTTAAAAGTAAAGTGGATAGGTATATGGACGTGAAGGGAATGGAGGGGTATGGTCTGAGTGCAGGTAGATGGGACTAGGGGAAAACAAATGGCCGGCACGGACTGGAAGGGCCGAGAGGGCCTGTTTCCGTGCTGTAATTGTTATATGGTTATATGGTTATATCTTCAGGCCAACAGCAATAGGATTGATTCCTAAATGCCTTTGCCTAGCGAGAGAGTCAATGTGTCAAAGATCTGTGCCAAAAACATTGAATAATGCAAGACAGACTACTTGGCAGAAGAATATATGAGGAGAAGACCATTTGACAGCTCGAGCCTGTGTTGCCACTCAGTGAGATTGTGGCCGATCCAATCTTGGCTTTAAAACGATTTTCCCATGTACTCGCATTACCTCTTGACTCCCTTATAATTCGAATGTCTGTCAGCCTCCACCTTGTAAATATTCAATGACTTTCCAGGAAGGAATTCCATGACTTTCTCAGGGTAGAAACTGCTTATCTGTTCCGTCTTAAACAATCCTTCATCCTGAAACCATGACATCTACTTCTGGCCTTAGGTTTAGTTTTACTATTGTAACATGCACCGAGATACAGTGACAAGCTTTGTTTTGGATGCTATCCAAACAGATTAGATACAAACAAATTTTGGGCGGCACGGTGGCACAGTGGTAGAGTTGCTGCCTTACAGCTCCAGAGACTGGGTTTGTTCCTGACTACGGGTGCTGTCCATATGGAATTTGCGGTTTCTCCCCGTGACCGCTTGGGTTTTCCCTGGGTGCCCCTGTTTCTTCCCACACTCCAAAGACGTACAGGTTTGTAAGCTAATTGGCTTTGGTAAAGATGGTAAGTAGTCCCTAGTGTGTAAGATTGTGCTAGTGTATGGGATTGCTGGTCTGCGCGGACTCAGTGGATGATATAAATGCAATCAAGCCAAACTCAAGTACAATGGAACAAAGGAGGAGATACAAAGGGCAGAATCTAGTTCTCAGCATTGTAACATGTCAATTCTATAAACAAAAAAGACACAAAATGCAGGAGTAACACAGTGGAACAGGCAGCACCACTTCTGGAAAACATGGCTAGGTGATGATTCAGATTGCAACTCTTCTTCAGACTGATTGCTCTCCTGAAGAAGATTCTGAGTGACAAGTCTAGGACCCAGGGAACATTGGGAGATCCTGTGTGAGTGTTTCATGGTGGAGGACAAGGGAAATGACAATGTGAGGAGGAGGCTCCAAATAAATCCTCAGCCATGGGAGAAACTGGCTGGCAAGCACCAAAGAGCTACCTGAAATTTGTGCAACCATCTTCAGCGAGATCTTCAGCCAGAGGTGTCGAGAAATGATTCAGTGTAGCCTCTTTATTATCACAGGGACCATTTGGTGTTTTGAACATGATACCAAATACATTTTAAGGGATACAGCAAAGGCGAAGAAAAAAATCCAGTTGGATAAGCTATGCTGCTGACAAATTATTCCAGTGTAGTTTTAACACCAGCAGCTATCTGGCGATGTGGAGTCTTGGCCAGGTATGTCGGTATCTCAAAAAGCAGAACAAACCAAATCTAGTTTAACTTTAGTTCAGAGATACAGCAAGGAAACAGGCCTTTGAGCCCAATGAGTTCATGCTAATCATTGATTACCCTAGATCTATATTATCCCACTTTCCATTCACACTAGGGGCAATTTTCAGAGGCCAATTAACCTACAGACCTAGATGTCTTTGGAAACCGGAGTACCTGGAGGAAACCTCAGGTAGAATGTGTAAACTCCACACAGTCAGGATCGAACCAGGGTCTCTGGCGCTGTGATGCAGGAGGTCTGCCACTGCGCCACTGTTTTAGGTTCAAACATCAGCAAAGTGATGGAAGTTATCATTAACATTTCTATCAAGTGACATTTACTCACCAATTACCTAACAGGTTTTGGCCATGCTGCTTTAAACAAAACATCATTGTAGCTTTGGTTCAAACATGGACAAAGCAGTGTGACAATTCAAAATGTCAGTAAATCTGAAGGGAATAATGAAAAATTACACCAATAATTGGAGTTGTATCTCACATAACAGAAAAAAGGACAGAAAAATTCTCAAGGTCAACCAATCTATCTTCAGACAACACTGTGGGAGTTGCTCTGGGCAAAGTGTCAGGCTAACCATCACAACCGATTCATCAATGACCTTCTTTCCAAAATAAGGTGAGAAATGGGGATGTTCACTGATGATTATATAATATTCAATTCTATTTTCAAAAAATGGTGCAGTTTTAAGAAGGCCTGGTCAACATTCATGTGTGGATTGATAAATGATGGGCATCATTTGTAGCAAAAAGTGCCAGGTAGGAACTACCTCCAATACAGAAGTCTAATCAATACCACTTCAGTACCGCCAGTGAGTCCTCCTTAGGGATCATCATTGACCAGGAACTTAACCAATCAGGCAGGACCCTGGCCAATAAATTTTCCACAAGTTGAGAAAGTAAGCAGACACGCAGCTTGAACACAGATGTAGGAAGAGTTCTGCTTCTATCAGACTGGCCATGGTGCATTACACAATACCTTTCATTACATTCATCAGAACAATGCCAATCTTAAATGCTCCTAGCACAGATGTGATAGCAGGGTTCCAGCTTCAGGTAATGTAACTGAAATGCAATAAAACTGCCCCCCAGTCGCACACCGTGGGACTAACAATATAAGGAGTGTTCAGGATGGTGTGAAACTGGCAGTGAAAGTAGTCAGAGATCTGGATGGTGTCTTGAATGTTGTGAGGTAGCTGCCACTCTGCTTATTCTCAGAAATCAGCATCTGTTTGTCATGTAAAGCACGATTTACAGTCGCACCTGCTGCACATAATGTGCCACGTGGGCCAAGCTCTGAGCTCTATGGCTACCTGTCTGTGTCAGGTGATGAAATACAATGGTTGCCTTAATAATAAACAGATGCACTGACCACTCACCAATTATTTGCAATTGTACTCTTGTGTTCTTCTTTAGCACACATAACACGTTTATGCTCCAATTCACGTTATTTCAACTTTAACGTGCTCCTGTTATTGTCCTTAGTTTAGAGATACAATGCGCAAACAGGCTCTTTGGCCCATCGACCAGCGTTCCCCGCACATCTACACTGTCCTACACACACTAGGGACAATTTACACATACACCAATCCAATTAGCCTACAAACCTGTACGGATTTGGAGAAAACGGAAGATCTTGGCGAAAACCCACGCGGTCAGGGGGAGAAACTAGAAACTCCGTACACAGCACCCGTGGTCGGGATTGAGCCCGGTTCTGTGGCGTTGTAAGGTAGCAACTCTACCACTGCACCACAATGACCATTCTTGGTGCTCAGGCATCCAAAGCCATGTGATTGGAAGACTATCCCAAGGGCAGTTTCACTTCCTTTCCCCGGATGTGATAAAGTTCATTCCTTGTGAACATTCAGAGATTTCAAGTTGTATTTATGATGGAGCCTACACTACTGTGGAATGATAGTGACTGCACACATAGATAGGGTTGTTTATTTTTGATATTAGTTATAGTTAGCTGTTACCTTGACATTTTTAGTGACCTATTTAAAATGCAATTAACTTAATCGCTGCTTTTCGTAAATTGCTAATTATATTTATTTTACAAGTATTAACCTTTGGACCAAGAAGAATGTACTAGAAGCCATTTTTACTTCTGTGGCAATAATAATTAATAAATATGGGTTGTTGGTTCATCAGATAAGTTTCAAGGCTGGTAATCTAGAGGTCAGGACTAAATCCAGAGACTCACTTCAACTATCATGGCAGCTGTGGAATTTAAATTCAGTTAATAATCTGGAATGTGAAAAAAAAATCAGCAACTAGTCTGAGTAATGCCCCTGTCCCACTTAGGAAACCTGAATGGAAACGTCTGGAGACGTTGCGCCCCACCCAAGGTTTCCGTGCAGTTCCCAGAAGTTCCCGGAGGTTTTTGTCAGTCTCCCTAATGGTTGAAAGTGGTTTCTGCTTCTTCTATGTTCTGGCGATTATTTCAAAAAATTCAAAACCGGCCGCGACTAAAAATAGGTTGCCGTTTTAAAAATCGGTAATTTTTTAGTCGAAGCCGGTTGCGATGCTAGTTGAAGGTGGTTGCCGGAGGTTGCAGGTAGTGGAAGGTAAGACCTTTTTTTCACCCAGTTTTATTCCACCAGGGAGGTCTTCCACTATAACAACGATCTCCAAATTGTTGTAAAATCTCATTTTATCCACAAGTATCTTATAGGGGTTGATCCATACCTGTTCTGGCCTTCACGAGACCCCCAAAACAGCCTGTGTGGTTAACACTTACACACCTGCTGAAATGGTCTTGCAAGCCACTCAGTTTTATCATAACACCAACATTGAAATAAAGAATAAAATTGGAAAAAAACACTTGGTATTGACCTGGGCACCAGATCTGAACATAGTAAGGTTTGCAAAGCTTTCCTAACAACATCTAGGATCTCGGGTTTAAGTTGGGAGAGCTATCCCACACAATAGACAAGCATAGACTGACATAACTGTACTCACAGAATCATATCTTGGACATTGCATGATAGACTCCTCCATCACAACTTCTGGGTACATCTTGTCCCATCCACAGGAAAGACACACCAGGGGCAGCAGCACAGTGATGTACTAGGGAAAGAGTATTTTCGTGAACCCTCAATGTTGACTGCAGACTATGTGAAATTCCAATGCATCAAATCAAACATGGGCAAGGAAACCTTCTTCTGATTACCAGAAATCATCGCTCAACTGCTGATTTGGTGTAGATCTGTGCACGAGAACTAGCTGTACCTCTAGATGAGTTGTTCCAACACTGTTACAATACTGACATTGGCCTGACAATAGGGAGAATGTCCCATTCGCAATAAAAACAGAAAGTTTCTGATTGATCAGTCTAATTTCAAGTATCAACAAAGTGAAGTAAAGTATCACTAACAGTGCTATCAAGCGACTGTTATTCATGAAGAACCTACTCTCTGAAGCCACATTTGGATTTCACCCAACCACGGGTGAACATCAGAGGAAGATGACTGACTGGTGTCTTCCCTCACAGTGGGAAACTTTTGATTCTGCTGTGTGGGGACGTTTTATGTTAAATCTATCATGTGTTGTGTTCTTTATTTTAGTGTATGGCTGTATGGTAACCACATTTCACTGTGCCATCTGGCACATGTGACAAATAAATGTCTCTTGTATCTTGTATCTTGTATCTTGTATCTTGATTTTACCAGAGCCATTCACCTCTAAATCTCATTACAGTCGGTCAAAATGACCATCTAAGAGTTGAGTTCCAAGGGTGAGACAAGAATGATGGCCTTGACATCAAGGCAGCATTTGAATTAATGTGGCATCAAGGCACCCTGGTCAATGGGCTTTAACAGGAAAATATGCCAATGATTGGAGGCATATCACAGAGAAAATAAAATTGTTATGTTGAAAGTCCATCATTCAAGCCCCAGAACTTCACAGCAGGATCTCCTGTGGTCAGTTACCTGTTCCCAACCTTCTACAGTTGCATCTATGACCTTCCTTTTATGAATTTCAATTGCCTCAAAGACTTGGGGTGCCCGTTGACATTGGTCATACCAAAGTATGGAAAATATAATGATCAGCGAATGCTGACATGGTTGATTTGTTTTTTATCGTCAAATTTGCGATACCTTTAAGAATGGTGTGCACTTTGTGATACATTACCATATCAGCCACTGCTGAAAGTTGAAGATTGACGTTCTTCAATAAAGAATATTAGTTTGTAGATCTGTCCCTTTTTTTAAAACTGTGTTATTAAATTGATTATTCATTTGTCTCTTTCCTCTCATATACTTCTTGTCATTATTCCGTGCATGTGCAAGTTTATCCTTAGGACCAGAGAGTTACCATCCACTGGGGAGATGTGTACAAGATGGTTTGAGTGTAGCTGCAGAAGGAATCTGATTTTGGGTGACTGTTAATTGAATCTGGATTGGGGATTGAGTGAAAATCCTAAGGGTCTTTGACAAAGATAAGCATCTTAATTAAAGTGTAGACTCCAACAACATGCCAGGAAAGCAACTACTCAGATTTACTTAACTCACCTTTAATTAATTTGCAATATGTGTATAATATGAATCCAGCAAGTATTTATATTCCTCACCATGAGCTGAACTTTAATATTTAAATACGAAAATTAGGAGTTGGGGATACATTTGATGTAATGATGGTGCATCAGAAAACCACCTCCAAGTGTATTTAATCCCAGTGCGTGGAGCCTTGTGGAGCAGCCTCTCTGAGGAGGTATGTTCCTAATTTCAAATGCCAATAATCTTTTGAGTAATACTGCCAGAAATGTAGGTAGAATGGTGAAGAAAGCTTTTGGCATTTTGCATTCATCAGTCAGTGAATTGAATATCTGAAGAAGGGTCTTGACCCAAAACGTCACCTATTACTTTTCTCCGGAGATGCTGTCTGACCTGCTGAGTTACTCCAGGTTTTTGTGTCTATCTTCGGTTTAAACCAGCATCTGCAGTTACTTCCTATACATAGAAGTTGGGATGTTATTTTACAATTGTGCAATATGTTGGGGAGGCTACACTTTAACCTACCATAGGAAATATGCCATGAAGATGGAAAGAGTACAGAGAAGATTTACAAGCATGTTGCCAGGACTCAAGGGCAACATTCCTACAGGGAGAAGTTGGGTAGGACTTTATTCCTTGGAGTGCAGAAAGGCTGAAGGGTGATCTTATAGAGGTGTGTAAAAAATCATGGGTTGAATAAATAGGATGAATGCATAGAGTCTTTTTCTCAGGGCAGTGGAATCAAGAACTGGAGGAGATAGTTTTAAGCTGAGAGGGGAATGATTTAATAGGAATCTGAGGGCAACCATTTCACACAGAGAGATGTGGGTATATGGAATGAATTGCGGGAGGAAGACGTTGAAGCAGTACAATGACAACATTTAAAAGACATTTGGACAGATACTTGGATAGGTTAGGTTTGGAGTGATTATACAGATAAATGTGACAGGCTTAAACGGGGAATTACATTGGCACAGACAAGGTGGACTAAAGCCCTGTTTCTTCTTTGCCTCTAATGGACAGATCACTTTCCAAAGACATTATAGAAAAAATGTTCCTGAGCAATAAGCTGGCAATAATCAGTGTTTTTGTCAGTTTTAATAGTGAAATGACTCTCTGCTTATTGCTTCTAGCACAAAAAGAGGCAGACTTGATGTACTGTAACTTGCTGATGTGGAAAGTAATGCATTTTCCATTATGTTAAGAAGAGGGCCGGACTTCATCGTTTGGCTTTTGAAAGTCATTGCAGAGACAAACCTTTGGTTTATTTCCTGTCAGTAGCAGACCTTTCACATAGAGTCAGAAATAATAGTGCTTTTACTGCTTTAACTGAAACATTAAGAAGTTAATGTGCTCAAAGTCTACACAATAATCTTTACAACCTGGTGGTTTGTTAGACATTCCTACGTAATGTAATTATGTGAAGCCTGATGAATTTAAAGAGAATGTTGCACTGGTAATGTAGATTTATTGAGTTTGTTTCAAACCGTGGGACTAAACATAATTTGAAAGCTGTTGGAAATTGGAAAATGTTTTGTGTTTGGGGTCAAGTTTGAATAATTAGGAGAAATTAGTTCAGTTATTTCTTCCATAGATTTATTTTATAATTCAAGCTCCAAGTTCAAATCCAAACTAATCGGTCTTTCTAATGCTGTAGGTAGCAGAGCTATGGATAGAGAATGAGGAGTGGACTACATGAATTGCTCTTGCTTTGTGCTGGTATGGACTCGATGGGCCAAATGGTCTCCTTCCATGCTGTAGCCCCCCTGTGATTCTGTGATTTTGTTAACGTGCATCTTTCAGTGTCTATGCTGTGTTAATGCAGTTTAAAATAAAATAAGATATCTGCATTATTTCTTAATGCAAGTAAAGATGATTCCCATTAGATGAATAAAGTGGTGTTTTGCATTTGAGAATTTAACCCACTGGTGCATCCGAGAGCATCCCTTGATTTGCACATCCGTGCAATTCTCCATTCTGTTGCTCAATATTAGAATATATTCAGAGCTGAATATTTTTAGGGAATATTACAATGAAGGAAACAGGTCTGACGAATCTGGATTAGTGGGAGAAAACGGATAATGATAATACAGTGTGGCAGAGCACAACTGAAGAGTCTGGAAAAGGGTCTCAACCCGAAATGCCATTTATATATGATCTCTGGAGATGCTGCCTGACCTGCTGAGTTGCTCCAGCACTTTGTGTCCTTTTGACAATTGAGGACATCTGGTTTACCCCTGTTTCCATTTCTTATTACTTTCCTACCA
Organism: Okamejei kenojei; assembly: GCA_035221665.1. NCBI lineage: Eukaryota > Metazoa > Chordata > Chondrichthyes > Rajiformes > Rajidae > Okamejei > Okamejei kenojei. The sequence goes on from CM069143.1 coordinate 43,516,783, forward strand.
TTGATTTGAGGTGGCACAGTGGCGTACTGGTAGATTTGCTGCCTTAACGTTCCAGAGACCTGGGTTCGATCCTGGCTACGGATGCTATCTGTATGGAGTCTGTACGTTCTCCATGTGACCGCATGGGTTTTCTCTTGGTGCTCCAGTTGCCACCCACATTCCAAAGACGTTCTGGTTTGTAGGTTAATCGGCTTTGGAAAAATTGTAAATTTTCTGGTTTGTAGGTTAATCGGCTTTGGAAAAATTGTCGCTCATGTGTCGGATCGTGCTAGAGTACAGGATCATCGTTGGTCGGTGCCAAAGAACCTATTTCCAAGTTGTATCTAAACTACATCTCACCTAATGCTATGACATGTTACATATTCTGCCTACTGAGTTGGGAATCCTCTTTGCATTGGACGTGTCACCCTTTGTGAATTTGATCTAAGATTAATGCTACCAGGAACAAATGAAACTGAGGCAGCTGGACTGTATGGTCACTGCTCTGGAGGACAATGAAATCTCTTAAGATTGCTAAACTTATATCTATCTTCAAGATCTCTACTTTGCATTTTGTGTTGGCATTTACAGAAGGCTGATTGAGTTTCTCATGTGATCTTTAAAGGAAATTATAATTGTGACAAAGGTCATTATTGTGTTGTGTGTGATCAAATCTTGAAAAAACTACACGGTAATGGTAAAATCTTTACATATTCCAATAGAGATTTATCCCTTGGAGTCCAATATTGCCTTATCTGAAAACTTAATGCATTATTTCTCGAGTTATTCATCAAAATGTTTAAAAATCTGAAATAACAACCAGAATAAAAAATCACCTTTTTTTCCAGGTTGGAACTGGAAATCTCATATCCAAATCTATTCCATTTTCCTTTAATGTGGACTAAATGATCTTATCCTCTTTATAATTTCATATTTAAATGAGGAGATGGAAGAGATTAATGAGCTAAAAGGTATTCCAGCATTGTTCAATTCTTGTTAAAACTCTGTGCATTAATTTCTTAGAAACTGAGCCAGAATAGAAGTAAGTCAAATAGCAAAGGTTCTGTTTAGTACTTGTAAAGCAAATACTAGTACCTCCCACGCACACTTCCATCTTATCAGAATTCAATCCTCAGGATATTGTGAAATTGCCCCATGGAAACAAATTGACTATCTAGCATACACAATAAAAAACAATCTATTTGAGTTATTTCACTGATAACTATCAAATACAATGTTGAACTGCAAAGAAAAAAGCATCCCAGTGAAACCTATTCATCAGATGATGTTGTTCATATTTTGACATCTCAGTTCTGTTTCAGAGCAATTTGTTTTCCTCTCAAAATCTGAATATCACAAGAGGAAGTGAAAGACAATAAGGTAAGGTCTAGAAAAGTTCACAAGAATGGCTGTTTCTAGAGATAATGAGAGGGAACAAGATAAATCTTTTAAGTCTGCGAGAGGTAAATAGAGTGGTAGTGGCCATCTTGGAAGTGGCCATTTTGAAAGTAGCCATTTTGAGATGGGCCATTAGGTTTCACATCCACTCCCTACTCTCTTCTCCTGCCATGATTTGGAGGACTGAAGTTTGGTGTTGCGGATTGTTTTGATGGGTCGACGCCTGCCCACCCACCCGCCTGCCTGCCGATCAAAGATCATAACTGAAGACTGCGTCAGCCCAACCAGCACTCCTTTGGTTGACACTCGCTCGAGCCTCAGCTCAGGTCTCAACCCCTCCCCTCTCTCCCCGCCCCCTTTCCCCCTCCTCTTTCCTTCCCCCTTTCCCCCTCTCTCTCTCCCCCCCTCTCTCTCTCCTCTCTCTCTCCCCTTCTCCCCCCCCCCTCTCCCCTTCCCCTCTCTCCCCTTCCCCTCTCCCCTCCTCTTGTCCCTCCTCTCTCCCCCCCTCTCTCCCCCCTTCTCTCTCTCTCCCTGTCCTCGCCTCACCTCTCGCCCCCCCTCTCTCCCCCCCTGCCCCCTCCCTCTCTGTGCCTTTGTGTCCCTCTCTGTGTCCCTTTGTGTCGCTCCGTGTCGCTCTGTGTGCCTCTCTGTGTCCCTCTCTGTGCCTCTCTGTGCCTCTCTGTGCCTCTGTGTACCTCTGTGTCCCTCGATGTCCCTCTGTCACTTTGTGTGCCTATGTGTCTCTCTGTGCCCCTCTCTGTGCCTCTCTGTGCCTCTGTGTCCCTCTCTGTACCTCCGTGTCCCTCTATGTCCCTCTGTGTGCCTCTGTGTCTCTCTCTGTGCATCTGTGTTCCTCTCTGTACCTCTGTATCCCTCGATATCCCTCTGTCACTCTGTGTGCCTCTGTGTCCCTCTCTGTGTCCCTCTCTGGGCCCCTCTCTGTGTCCCTCTCTGTGCCCCTCTCTGTGCCCCTCTCTGCGCCCCTCTCTGAGCATATCTGTGCCCCTCTCTGTGTCCCTCTGTCTCTCTCTCTGTGCCTCTGTGTCCCTCTCTCTCTACCCCCCTCCCTCTCTAGCCGCGCCTGCAAGTTGGGGGCTATATGTGAGTGGATAGGGCGGGGGATGGAGTAAATGGAGTGTATGAATAATATTAATATAATATCAATGGGGGTGGTTAGTGTGTGTGTGTGGGGTGGTTTGTGTGTGTGTGAGGGGTTGGTTCGTATGTGTGTGATGCCGCAGGCCGCCCCCTCCCCCCACAACCGCGCGTTGAGGGGACGGGACCCAACGGATCCCACTTGGTCTAGTAACTATTAAAACGCTGATCTTTATTTATTTATTTGTTTGTATTTATTTATTTGTTTGTGTGTGATGACATCATCTTGAAAAAACGACAAGGTAATGGTAAAATATTTACATATTCCGATAGAAATTTATCCCATGGAATCCAAAATTGCCTTATCTGAAAACTTCATGCATTATTTCCCGAGTTATTCATCAAAATGTTTAAAAATCTGAAATAACTTAGAAAATAAAACCGTCTGGCTTTGGCTGATGAAGTGAGGACATCACAATAGCTGCACGCTGTGTTCCACATGTTGCGAGTTATGTCACCCTGCCGCCCGGGGCTGCCCGCCGCCACCGCCCCGCTCCCCCCTCCTCCTCTTCCCCCTCTTCCTCTTCCCCCTCCTCCTCTCCCCTTCCTCTTCTCCACCCCTCCCCTCCTCCTCCCGCCCCCTCCCCTCCCCCTCCTCCTCCCCTCCTCTCTCCCTCCTCTCTCCCTCTTCCCCTCCTCGCCCACCTCTCTCTCCCCCTCTCTCTCCCCCTCTCTCTCCCCCTCTCTCTCCCCCTCCCTCTCTTCCCCCTCTCTCTGCCCCCCTCTCTCTGCCCCCCTCCCCCTCTCTGCCCCCCTCCCCCTCTCTGCCCCCTCCCTCTCTCTGCCCCCTCCCTCTCTCTGCCCCCTCCCTGTGTGTGTGTGGGGGGGAGGTTAGTGTGTGGTGTGGGGGGTGGTTAATGTGTGTGTGTGTGGGAGAGGGGATCAGTCTGAGTGTGGGGGGTGGTTATGTGTGTGTGTGGGGGGTGTGAGTGTGTGTGTGTGTGGTGGGGATGGTTAGTGTGTGTGTGGGGGGTGGTGGTTAGTGTGTGTGTGGGGGGGGGGGGTTAGTGTGTGTGGTGTGTGGTTAGTATGTCTGTGTGTGGGGGGGTTAGTGCGTGTGTGTGTGGGGGGGTTAGTGTCTATGTGTGGGGGGGGGGGGGGTTAGTGTCTGTGTGTGGGGGGGGTTAGTGTGTGTGTGGGGGGGGGTGGTTAGTATGTGTGTGATGCCACAGGCCACCTCCCCCCCCCCCCCCCCACTTGGTCTAGTTAATACATAAAATGAGTGAGACTGTAGTGCAGTATGGCGGATTTTATGACTAGTGTGAGTACAACTAAAATATCTATACAATGGTAAGTAAGTATACAGAAATAAGTAAATAACAAAGTTCAATGTGGCAATGTGTATACAGTGACTGATCAATTTTGGTATAAAGGAAAGAGTATGTACTCAGATATTCGGCAGTGATTAGACCTTCCAATTCCCAGCTTCCTGCTCTGGTGGAACAGGACACATTGTTCATTTAGACAACATCACACTTACAAACTGGATGCTCAGTTGGCTCCCACCTGTCCTGTACAGTATGTGGAAGAGTCTGCACTTTCTACATTATGGTGATTGATTACATTACAAAATAGTTGATAACACAGTAATACTCCCAATTCCCTACTGAGCTGTCCAAGAATGAGTACATTTAAATTCAGATTGACATTTGACATTGCAAACATCGAGTATGCTGTCCGAATTAGGATTAGGATGTCCCTGGGTCCAGTACAATCCCTGGGTATGTCTTATCTCACTGGTGGGGTAACCCCACCATAGGTGGCTGCATAGTGGTATACAGTGGAGGAATAATCCTTTGAATCCTCATTTCATCTCTCATGGCATCTTAAAGTCTCATGGCATCAGTTCAAACAAAGGCAAGGAAACTTCCCTCTAATTATCAACTTCTGTTCTTCCTCAGATGATAAATCAGTTCCCTTTCATGCTGAACAACATTTGGTAGGAAGGATGCAAAATGTACTGTGCTAAGTACTTTACTAAGATTGCCTTGGTAACACCAGCTGGCTGTGGCCTGAAGTAAATAGCTGCCACACTGGGTCTTTGGCATAGAGTGGGTGCACCAACATGAGGGATAAACTTATTTGATCTTGTTCTTATCAGTCTATCTGTGGTTGATGCATCCCACAGATAGACTGAGAGGATTGGCAGAAGTATGTTCCTTGTGAAGTCAGTTAAATCTTCATAACCAAAGACATTCTCTGCCACACTGTTTGGCACGACAAACCTGTCAAATGGGATGCCTGACAGCGGCATTGGTCTGGTGCTGTTGACCATCACCACCTGTCGACCAGAAATGTTCACCTCCACAATATGTAACCTCTCGGCTTGCCATATTCCTTATCATAACATGACTCTTAAGATTGGGGATCAAGTCTATCACACTGAGGAATGCAGGAGTGTTAATGAGAGCAGCAGCAGGCATAAATAAAAGTGTTCAGGTGGCTGCCTTGTGAAGCTGGAACATAGGTAGTCTTGCATGCTAAGTGATCTCAGAAACAATGGACCATCTCAAAGCTCTATCGTATGGCCACGTTTAATCAAGAGTGGAAGTGGACAATTAAACAGCTAGTAGAGTGAGAAGGCTCCAGTAACATGACAAGGCCCAGCATGTGAATGTTAAAAGAAAAAACACTCATTGTCATGTTCAGTCAGAAGTGCCGAATAATTGATCCATTTCCGTTTCCTCCTGAGATCCATGCCGTCACAGAAACCAGCTTGATTCAACTCACTTTTCAAGAATGTGAAAGCACTGGATTAAGCAGTCTACAAGATCCCAGATGAAGACCAGCACTCCAGAATGAGCTGTTACTCTAATCAAGCTGTGTCAGTACAGTTACAATACTAGGATGTAAAATTCCTCTCAATAATGTGAACAATTGCCCAGTTCTGTCATGTAAAAATCAGAATAAATCCAAGGTCTTTGATTACTGCCCGTTCAGTTAACTGCCAATGATCGGCAAAGTAATGGAAGATCTTTTATTGATTGGGTTATCAAGGCACTTACTCACAAATAACCAACACCAATGCCCAGTTCGAGTTTTGTCAGGACCACAGGCTACAAATCTTACACAAACTTTGTCTAAACATGGACCAAGGAGCTGAATTTCAGAGATAAGGTGAGAGAGATTCATGTTTAGAAGGAAGTGCCATTTGTGGTAATTACAAAGGGTTTTCTCTTCCAGTTGCCACATGGGAAGTCATCCCACGTATCTACTTTTACTGTCCTCTCTCAATTGATGATTGAACACAAGAAACTGGCAGATGAGTTTGAACACAATTAACATTCACAGGTTGGATCCGTTTTCACTAAGGAAGACACAAACATTCTTCCTTATGTGCTAGTGGATCTGGGATGATGGAGGAATTGAAGGAAATCCACATTAGGCAAGAAATGGTGTTGGGCAAAATGGGGGGACTGAAGGCTGATAAAACCCAGGGTTGATGGTCTGCATCCCAGGGTACATAATGGGCTTGTCCCACTTAATCGAATTTTCAGCGGACTACTGGCGACTGTCAAGTTGCCGGCAGTCGCCTGAAAAACCGGCAACTAAAATGGCGACTGCCAGAGTGGAACACACACACAAACACATTGTTTCCTTCACCAGCCTGTTAGGCAGGCAAGGGACAGGGCAAGTGGGGAGAGTGCTGTCTAAAAATTCACACGGTGCAAAACCAAGGTGAAACAGACACACACCGCAATGCACAGGAAGGTTGGCGCTGTAAAAAGACGGCTAAAGCACAGTGTATGGTAAGTTCCTTTAAAATGGGGGGGGGGGGGGGGGGGGGGGGGGGGGGGGAGAGAGGGGGGGGGGGGAGAGAAGTGAGAAGGGGGGGAGTGGAGTCAACTTTTAAGAAGCCAGAGATACACTGCTGTGAAGCTTGGCGGACATTTAACATGACCGGTTAGTTATCCTTGGTTCTGAAAAATACTGCTTACCTTTTTTTCCCCAATGAGCCAATGAATTTCACCAGTCAGCACTGGCTACAACCGACGAGAACCTCCGAGAACCTTCAATCTCCTGGCGATCCACCTACGGCTCAAGGATTCTCGCTACTCTCCATGTAGGCTTCATTCTAGTCGCCACTAATTTTTCAACATGTTGAAAAACTCACGGTGACCATAATGAGGCCGCGACTAGTTCCCAGAATGTGGTAACTCCTCACGTCCACGAAGGCAACTCCCCAGCAACCACCCGCGAACATGTGGCGACTGCATAGTCTCCTACACTCGCCTACAAAGTTGCCTAAGTGGGACAGGCCCACAAGGAAGTGGCTCTAGAAATTGTAGACGCATTGGTCGTTATTTTCCAATGTTCTATAGATTCAGAATCATTTCCTGTAGATTGTAGGGTAGATAATGTTATCCCAACTTTTAAGAAAGGCGAGAGAGTAAAAACAGGGAATTATAGACCAGTTAGCCAGTTAGCCTGACATCGGTGGTGGGGAAGATGTTGGAATCAATTATAAAAGTTGAAATAGCGGCACATTTGGATAGCAGTGACAGGATCGAGTCAGCTTGGATTTACAAGGGGAATATCATGCTTGACTAAGCTTTTTGGAATTTTTTTGAGGATGTAACTAGGAAAATGGACAAGGGAGAGCCAGTGGATGCAGTGTACCTGGACTTTCAGAAATCATTCGATAAGGTTCCACATAGGAGAGTAGTGGGCAAAATTAGGGCACATGGTATTGGGGGTAGAGTGTTGACAAGGATAGAAAATTGGTTGGCAGACAGGAAACAAAGAGTAGGGATTAACGGGTCCCTTTCAGAATGGCAGGCAGTGACGAGGGTACCGCAAGGCTCGGTGCTGGGACTACAGCTATTTATAATATATATTAATGATTTAGATGAAGGGATTGCAAGTGACTTTAGCGGCGCAAATTTGCGATAACAAAAGATGGGTGGCAGTGTGAAAGGTACGGGGAGGAGGATGCTATTTGAGAATGCAGGGTGACTTTGTTTTTACTGTGGCGACAGGTTGGGTGAGTGGGCAGATGCATGGCAGATGCAGTTTAATGTGGATAAATGAGAGGTTATCCACTTTGGTAGCAAAAACAGTAAAGAAAGCGAATGGCATGTTGGCCTTCATAACAAGAGGAGTTGAGTATAGGAGCAAAGAGGTCCTTCTGCAGTTGTACAGGGCCCTAGTGAGACCACATCTGGAGTATTGTGTGCAGTTTTGGTCTCCAAATTTGAGGAAGGACATTCCTGTTATTGAGGGAGTGCAGCATAGGTTCACAAGTCTAATTCCCGGGATGGTGGGACTGTCATATGCTGAAAGAATAGCGCAGCTGGGCTTGTATACTCTGGAGTTTAGAAGGATGAGAGGGGATCCCATTGAAACATATAAGATTGTTAAGGGTTTGGACACTCTAGAGGCAGGAAACATGTTCCCGATGTTGGGGAGTCCAGAACCAGGGGCCACAGTTTAAGAATAAGGGGTAAGCCATTTAGAGTGGAGATGAGGAAACACTTTTGCACACAGAGTTGTGAATCTGTGGAATTCTCAGCCTCAGAGGGCGGTGGAGGCCGGTTCTCTGGATACTTTCAAGAGAGAGCTAGATAGGGCTCTTAAAGATAGCGGAGTCAGGGGATATGGGGAGAAGGCAGGAACGGGGTACTGATTGAGGATGATCAGCCATGATCACATTAAATGGTGGTGCTGGCTCGAAGGGCTGAATGGCCTACTCCTGCATCTATTGTCAATTGTCTATTGTCTATTGTCTAATGCTGATTCTGTCCATTATTAAATGCAAGGGGCATGATATTCACCAACACCATGATATTCACAATGTCACACAAGGTGAAATATAAACGGCAACACCAATCCTTGTTAACTGCATAAAAGCTTTTGACTCCATCAACTGAGTGGGATTATGGTGAACCCTGGTCAACTTGGAGAGGGTCCTGAAGAGGTTTATGAGGATGATCGAAGGGATGATTGGGTTAATATATGAGGAGTTTGTCATGGCTAAGGGCCTGTACTCGCTGGAGTTTAGAAGGATGAGGGGGATCTCATTGAAACCTACCGAATAATGAAAGGCCTCTATAGAGTGGATATGGAACAGATGTTTCCAACTGTGGGAGAGTAGAACCAGAGGGCACAGAATAAAAGAACGTACCATTAGAATGGAGATAAGGAGGAATTTCTTTTTCCAGAGGTTGATGAATCTGGGGAATTCGTTGCCACAAGTCATTGTGGATTTTTAAAAAGCAGAGATTGAAATGGGGGGGGGGGTTATTAACCAAAGATTAGTAAAGACTTCCTAGGTTATGGGGAGAAGGTAGATGAATGGTATTGAGAGGGAAAAATAGATCAGCCATGATCAAATGGCAGAGCAGACGATGGGTCGAATGTCCTAATTCTGCTCTTTTGTGATCTTGTTACGATCTTCTTACTCAGAAATGATGTTGGAAGGAGAAGAACGTGGGTGGCAGGAGGATTTGATGTGAGAATGCTGTCAGATTCTGTGATCTCTATGTTATTCCTGGCCATGGACACGGTGGTAGCTACTCCATCTTTGATTTACTTCGGAGTCACGTGAGTGACTACGTGAAGAAACCCCGCCAGGCGCATGCTCGGCATTACGTGAGGATGGAGAGCGCAGCTCCCACCAGCAGTAAGTTTAACCCGCAGGTAAGTCACTGTTGAACTTTCTTGCTAGTGTTTTAAAAACTCTGTAACTCTGGCTCAAACTACGGAGCTAGCTAGAGTGAAAATATTTTAAAACTGCGGTAATTGAATAGAACGCACTGGAACCGCAGTTTCCGATTTAGATCGGATCGGGAGATAAGGGCTGCTTTAATAGGCTCTCGCTATTTACCGTTATTTAGATCGGGTTTGGAGATACCGGCTGCACTAAATGCCGACTCCAAATACCCACTAATTGTAAAATAAAGTCTGCTCTGAGTATATGTTACCAGATGCAGTTTTCTTTATGAGAATGTATATAGCCCTGTGTGATACTGAGGTTAATACAAATATTCTGCAAGCAGAATGTGACTGTCAGAATTACAATTTTAAACATATATGGTTTATGCACAAATACAAAACAGTAAAGAAGTAACTCTCCTCCAAGGGAGGACAAGAATGTGGGGGAGGCTGGAAATGGAGAAAATTCTCCACACTTGACTTAGACTAAGACCCATGTATGTCTTCCTGTAAGGCAGGCTCCGAAGGAGTTTCCATATGCTGAGTATGGTGCCTATGAAAATGGGATTCTGATTCTCCAGTACCTTGGTTAGATCTGGATGAGATCCCTAGAGCAAGATAAAATGCTCCAAACTCTAATCAGTCAAGGGTTCTAAATTCCCATGAGATTCTAAGGCAGGCTCCGAAGGAGTTTCCATACACTGAGTATGGTGCCTATAAAGAAAGAGAATCTCATTCACCAGTGCCTTGTATAGGTCGGGATGAAGTCTCCCAAGAGCAAGACTCGGGAGTACCAAGGCAGGATGAAACTGACCCTGAAGCTGGTGTCCCTACTTATGTGTATACACCAGAGCACAATAGAAATGCTCCGGGTGTTCCCGATGTAGCACCAAGTTTTGCTATATCGGTATGGACTGGTGAGACTATGGATGAACCTGGCGGCCAACATTATTTGGTTTCTTACCTATTCCAAGAAACTGTTATGACTGAAACAGTAAAAAATATATTAAAATATATAAAACACCCGCTATTGTGCCTTGCTCAGGGTGCCAACAGTAACTCAGTAATTGGCACCCATGAGTATAACAATGCGAGGACAGGAAATGTGTTCCAGCATGTCCTCTAGCTGATATTCAGTTGGCACTCAGTGCATTTGTGGGGAAGACATACACGGGTCGATAAATGTCCAATACTTTTAAGACATTGCTTGTGTTACTCTGCAATGCATATTCAAACCCAATTGTATGATGAAAAATTGCCATTTGGCTAACATTATATACCCAAAAAATGCAGGATTATGTGGGCAAGCTATAACCAGATTTATGATTGATGAAAAACTGCCTTAACAATTAAGGATATTTTCCTTATAAAACTTCTCATCCCTGCTTTGAGAAAACAAACAGGTTGAATACGAACCTCTATATTAAGAGAAGGGATCTTGTGGTTCATTTACGGAAGTACAGAAACATCATTCCATCACACATGGAATTTCTGGGAAACAATCTCTGGTTGGTTGTAAAATTACAATTGTTTTGTAATTCTGCATTAACTCTGATCGGCTTGGTGTTTGAATGTACCAGGAATTCGTCAGGTAGAGATAATATATCCCAGACACAAGTATGGGGGTTGCAGACTCATTCTGGGACCTCACAACCTTAAATTTATAGTTCAGTATAGGCATTTAAAAAAGTACACTTCAACACTGTAACAGTTGTTATCACAAGGCTGCTATATGGCTATTATTAGACCTAAAAACGATGCCTTATTATTCATGTACTTAAATTAATTGGATGGGAAGGAATTACCTAATGGGTTAAATTCATCCCTCAAGATTGCTCACACAATATTGAAACCAGCACTGGGTGTTAATGAGGGCTCAGGTTCACATTGTAATGACTTATCTAGAGGATATGTTAATTGCAAATGGGAGACAGCTGAAGAACTGGGTTCAACAACCATAAGCCTATTTAAAGGCTAGGATTCTGTACATCCAAACAACATGTAAGTTACAGGCATCCCAAACAATTGGTTATTTGGGGTTTGTCATTAATACAGATGATATGTCAGTAACATTACCAACAATTAAGGTTGGGGATGTTACAAATGCATGTACCTGTCTTGGTAAAAACAAAAAACACACAAAAAAAAAATTATCCCACCATCCAAGAAGTAGCTACGGTTACTGGTAAGTGATAGCAGCATTGCTGCTGTCGAATTGGGACCTCTGCATGATCAAAGTCTGCAAAGACCAGAGAATAAGCGTAAAAGTGTGCAGCTCATTGATTAGGTCCATGCAGTTACCAACTAAAAAGGTTGAGCTGAATTGCAATGATGGATTCTCAATGTTGAACAAGTTACTAGAAGTAAAAATGTGCTTGTTCAGCAGTCTTCAGTGGTATTACAGACTGATGGGAGTGCTCTCAGATGGGGAGCCAAGGACAGTGACACCAGTTGTGGTGGTCGATGGACTGTGCAAGACGATTTAATTCTCCAAACACATGGTATGAATTATTTGGATTTATTGGGGGTGTTTTATGCATTGATAGCTGTTGTTCTACAATAAAGAACTTACATGTTCAATTACGAGTAAACAATACCACAGCTGTGGGAGAAGACAATATTGTGGTAAGCCAACAGATCACGAAAGTTCAATAATAATACAGAATTAATGTTAAAATTCAAAAAGTTTCAAAAAGATTGTCAGAGTACTAAATATTGATCTGTTGTGTCTGGATTAAATCTCCAGTGGTCTAAATGTGTCTCATGGGAGCCAGACCCAGGAGCATTAGCGGTGGATGCATTCTTGCTACATTGTGGAAGTATAGTCTTTTATGTTTTCGCCATTTTGCCTGATTAGGCAATGTGTCACCAAAATAGAGCAAGTCTCCACCACAGGCATTTGATGGTTCCAAACTAGTATTGCTTCTCGGCCTTTTGGCTAAGATCAAGTGTAGTATCTGTTCTTATCAGTTAATATCTGATACGTCGCTTATCTAGGGACCATTACTACACAGCCATTTTTCCCATTGGTGCTCAGAATGATGATTCAGACATTCATGACAAATCCCAGGTGCAATAATTGTTGGTACATCCAGTAACAGCAGAAGTCATCCATTACATGACCGTATTAATTGTTAATCTGCAGGTTCTGATGGAATGTCGGATAGGACCATGGATGTCATAACTGCAGCTTGGAGAGATAGCACTAAGAAACAATATATGTTTCATATAAGGAATGGGAATTCTTTTATATACAGTCAGATATATTTTATCATACTGCAAACATATCGGATGTATTGGAGTTCCTTGCTATGTTGCACCTGAGTTATAGTACCATTAATGGAGCTCAGAGTGCTTTGTCCTCCTATTTAGGACAATTTTCAGAACAACAATTTATCGGGTCTCATCCGTTAATATCCCGATTTCTGAGAGGAATTTTAATAAAATCTTACCAAACCCAGATATAAAATAAATCTGGGATGTCAGTATAGTTCTCACATTGTTTCGGCAATGGACTCCAATTACGTCACTGTCTTTTCAGAAGTTAATATTTAAAGTGGTTATGCTCATGCCATTAATATCAGCACAATGAGTACCAACATTACAAATGTTGCGGTTAGATTGTATGCAGTTGTCTGTAGATAAAATAACGTTTTATGTCAATGATCTAAGCAAGCAAAGCAAGCCAAGAAAGGCTGGAACCAATGTAATCTTTAAGACGTACTCTGTCAACTAAACATTGTGTGTGGTTAAGCATCTGACTTAATATATATTGAATTAAAGAGTCTCCAAGATTGTGAGACACCAATATTCATTACCCACAAGAAACATATAAAAAAGTGACAGTACAAACTATTTCTAGATGGATAAACAGGTTCTGGATTAACTGGAGTAGACACTGATGTGTTTAAATCTCACTCCACAAGGGCGGTATCAATGTCCGCGGCGAAGGTGCAGGACGTGCCGCTCAACCAAATTCTGGAGACCGCAGGATGGTCTAAAGAAGAAACGTTTCTAGATTTTATGATAAACCTGTTGTTACAGTGCCAGGGTTGCACATGCTGTGTTGGGTTCTGTTCAAATTGTTTGCTTTGTTGCATATCAATTGTTGTTATTTCCCCGGGATAGAGGGGTTATTACGTTTCTTTTTATTATTATTATTAAAATATTAAAATATTTATTGCATAATTTCAAGCAATACATATTATTTACTCACTACTGTGTAAACTGAAGCAATGTGTCGTATGGAGTGATCTACGGCATGAAAATCACAGAGCTTTAAAATCTTCACGTAGTCACTCACATGACTCCGAAGTAAAATAGTAAGATTAAACGAGAACTGACCTGTTTGCAGTTTGATCTTTATTTTATGAGGAGTTACGATGAGGGATTATATGCCCTTCACTCCCGACCCTCATAATCTAAATGATCATCTGGTAGTTCTAGTCTTGGTGAGCCTTACTATCTTACTCCGGCTATTGGTTCTGTGTTTTTCACGCCGCTGCTTTGAAATATGCCGAGCATGCGCCTGGTGGGGCTTCTTCACGTAATCCCTCATCGTAATTCCTCATAAAATAAAGATCAAACTTCGAACAGGTAAGTCCTCGTTTAATCTTACTATTACAGTCTCTCCTCTAGCTGATAGGCATGGCCACACTCCGGCTGCAACTATGTTAATGAGGATCTTATGAAGTTCTTGGTTGAATAACTGTGAGTATCTATAAGCCAACAAGTGCAGGCAAGTGTGTGCATATATGGTAAGTATATGATCACGTGCTTTGGCACATAAATAGTTGATGCTAATCGTGATTGGCAGACATCGCTGTCAGGTGAGAGATGAAGCAGTACAAGGCTATCGAGCGATGGACCTTGATCTATTCACTGACCTTGAATATGTTTGTGAAACCATTAACCTTTATTTGATTGGTCTCTATTCCTGGTATCGGTTTATTGCCTTGTGTACTGAGAGAACATTGAAAAACTTTGTTTTGTGTGCTCTCTAGGTAAAAAAATAAATAAAATCATACCATACATGGGTACAATCAAAACCTGTACAAGAACACAACCACTAGTGCAAAGAGAAAGGAAAGCGAGTGTAGAGAAAGTGCAGGTAAAAAAGTGCAATGTCTGCAACAAAGTAAATTGGGGGGGGGGGGGGGTAAATCCTGGATTCCTAAAAGTCGCTGTATTCTGAATTCTGTCACAGCAAACGATTACAGGTGAACGAAGGAAACCATTCAAGAGATGTGCTAAATATTTCAGTGAGAAATTGTGATATCCTCATCATCTTGCGCAAATACTAGCTTGTGACCATTTACAATATAGATAGAAAGTTTTTGTTGGCATTGATAATCTTGAATCCATTTGTCAGGAACACATAGGAGACCAACCTGAAAGAGTGGAAGGGGTGCACCACCGCTCAGTGGCAGACCTACATTTTTGGGGCCCTGAAGATTGAACTGATATGGGGGCTCCTTCGCAACCAGCAATGAGGTCTGAGTATTCAATGTTATTTTCTTCAATGGGGTCGTTCCACGACAGATTAACAAAAAATTTAATTTCTGTCCTAAATGTTAATAGTGTTTTAAATTATTTATCATTATTTTATATTAAATATATTTAGAATAAAACATCCTTAATTTGAAAGTTTTTTGTTTACGTTTAGCCTAAATGAGACTTTAATAACCTTTTAATTTTTATATTAACTATTATTTTGTATTGAATTACACTATTATTAATATTCTTTTTTTTTAACTCCTTCTCATACAGAAGACCCAACATTTTTAAGCATTGTGGACTAAGCATGATATTCACCTCCAGAAAAAAAGTAGGAAGTATTGTCCGGGAGTCCAGAAGGTTGGCCTGGCCCCCGACCAATATTTTCAATAATTCAATTTTAATGAATTTTCAATAAATTGAAAGTGATTCTCAAGCTTTCTGCTGGTAGTTTACATAACAGAAGTTTAGAATTTTTCAAACGCATAAGCAGTAAAATAACCCCCAAAAGATATATATTTCATGAAATATATGACACAGGAGTAGGCCATTCGGCCCTTTGAGCCAGCACTGCCATTCACTGTGATCATGGCTGATCATAGAAACATAGAAATTAGGTGCAGGAGTAGGCCATTCAGCCCTTCGAGCCTGCACCGCCATTCAATATGATCATGGCTGATCATCCAACTCAGTATCCCGTACCTGCCTTCTCTCCATACCCTCTGATCCCCTTAGCCACAAGGGCCACATCCAACTCACTCTTAAATATAGCCAATGAACTGGCCTCAACTACCCTCTGTGGCAGAGAGTTCCAGAGACTCACCACTCTCTGTGTGAAAAAAGTCTTTCACATCTCGGTCTTAAAGGATTTCCCCCTTATCCTTAAGCTGTGACCCCTTGTCCTGGACTTCCCCAACATCGGGAACAATCTTCCTGCATCTAGCCTGTCCAACCCCTTAAGAATTTTGTAAGTTTCTATAAGATCCCCTCTCAATCTCCTAAATTCCAGAGAGTATAAACCGAGTCTATCCAGTCTTTCTTCATAAGACAGTCCTGACATCCCAGGAATTAGTCTGGTGAACCTTCACTGCACTCCCTCTATGGCAATAATGTCCTTCCTCAGATTTGGAGACCAAAACTGTACGCAATACTCCAGGTGGTCTCACCAAGACCCTGTACAACTGAAGTAGAACCTCCCTGCTCCTGTACTCAAATCCTTTTGCTATGAAAGCTAACATACCATTCGCTTTTTTCACTGCCTGCTGCACCTGCATGCCTACTTTCAATGACTGGTGTACCATGACACCCAGGTCTCGCTGCATCTCCCCTTTTCCTAATCGGCCACCATTTAAATAATAGTCTGCTTTCCTGTTTTTGCCACAGTCAGTACCTCATTCCGCCCTTCTCCCCATATCACTTGACTGCTATTTTTAAGATCTCTCTCTCTCTCTCTCTCTCTCTCTCTCTCTCTCTCTCTCTCTCTCTCTCTCTCTCTCTCTCTCTCTCTCTCTCTCTCTCTCTCTCTCTCTCTCTCTCTCTCTCTCCCCCTCCCCCTCCCCCCTCCCCCCCCCCCTCCCCCCCCCTCTCCCTCCTTCTAGGTGATTTTGCTACCAATCAGAACTAAAGATGTGTCTGATTGGTAGCAAAATCACCTAGTGGTCATCCCCAAGAATGTCAATTGTAGTGAAAAATCTTAAGGATCGTAACATCCAGTCCTACTAATCAATCTGAGGCAGAGAATTCCACAGATTCACAACTCTCTGGGTGAAAACGTATTTCCTCATCTCCGTTCTAAATGGCCTACCCCTTATTCTAAAACTGTGACACCTGGTTCTGGACTCTCCCAGCATTGGAAACATGTTTCCTGCCTCTAGAGTGTCCAAACCCTTAATAAATGGCCTCAAAAAATCCTTACAAAAAATGTTACCTGAAATATCTCTTTGCCTAGCACTGAGATGAGAAAAAACGTATTCACCCAGAGTTGTGAATTTGTGGAATTATCTGCCACAGAAGGCAGTGGTCTCGTCTCCTTCAGCAGGTCCTCGGTTTCCCTTCCTGAGCTCAGACACCCACATCTCCTCAGCTCACCTACGCTCACTTCCCCTCACCTACACACCTACACCTCAACTAAACCCCTTGCCTCGACAATACCTCACTACCAAACCTCTCCTCACACCTAAATCTCGCCTCAACTAAACCGTACCTCACTAAACCTTGCCCCTCAAATAAATCTCATACCTTAACCTCATCTCACCTTAACTAAACCTCTCACCTCATGACTAAACTCCACCTCACACCTAATCCGCGCCTCGACTAAGTGTAAGGTGAAGATTAGTCGAGGCGAGGGGTTTAGTCGAGGTGAAAAATTAGATTCATTTCTAGGAAAACAAAAACAATCGGAGTTCCGATTTAAATCGGAAGAATATCTGGACTAAAGTCGCTTCTGGGGCCCCTCTGGGATTAGGGGCCCTGAAGCTTAAGCTTAATTAGTTTCATAGTAGATTCGCCCCTGCCACCGCTGAAGCTATCCATCCATCTGCTCCATTTCCTGCTCCATCTGTGGCATAGTCTGCAGGCCCCACCTTGGCCTCCTCACCAACCCCAGTAGTCAGAGAAGCAAGTGGAAGCAAGTCATCCTGGATCCTGAGAAGCTCTCCTCACTATTCACTATAAACCTACTGACTCCCACGGCTATCTGGACTACTCTTCCTCCCACGGCTATCTGGACTACTCTTCCTGTAAGGACTCCATCCCCTATTCCCAATTCCTCTGTCTACGCTGCATCTGCTCCCAGGATGAAGTGTTCCACACCAGGGCATCACAAATATCCTCATTCTTCAGGGAACGGGGATTCCCCTCCCCCACCATAGATGAGGCTCGCACCAGGTTCTCCTCCATACCCCGTAACACTGCCCTCTCTCCCCATCCCCCCACTTGCAACAAGGGCAGAGTCCCCCTGGTCCTCACCTTTCACCCCACCAGCCGGCACATACAACACATAGCCTCCGCCAGTTTCGCCACCTCCAACGTGACCCCGCCACTCGCCACATCTTCCCATCTCCCCCCCTGTCTACCTTCCGCAAAGACCGCTCCCTCCGCAACTCCCTTGTCAATTCTTCCCTTCCCTCCTGCTCCACCCCTTCCCCAGGCACTTTCCCTTGCAAACGCAAGAGATGCTACACTTGTTGCTTTACCTCCACCATTCAAGGACCCAAGCAGTCTTCCCAGGTCTGTCAGAGGTTCACCTGCACCTCTTCCAACCTCATCTATTGCATCTGCTGCTCTAGATGTCAGCTGATCTATATCGGTGAGACCAAGCGGAGGCTTGGCGATCGTTTCGCCGAACACCTCCGCTCGGTCGGCATTAACCAACCCGACCTCCCGGTGGCTCAGCACTTCAACTCCCCCTCCCATTCCGTATCCGACATCTCTGTCCTGGGCCTCCTCCACGGCAACACCGCAAATTGGAGGAACAGCACCTCATATTCCGCTTGGGGAGTCTGCATCCTCTTGT
Organism: Okamejei kenojei; assembly: GCA_035221665.1. Classification (NCBI taxonomy): domain Eukaryota; kingdom Metazoa; phylum Chordata; class Chondrichthyes; order Rajiformes; family Rajidae; genus Okamejei; species Okamejei kenojei. Next base: position 43,534,979 of record CM069143.1, read on the forward strand.
CATTAACATCGAATTCTCTTAATTCTATTAACCCTTGTTGTCTCCTCCCCTTCCTACCTCTCCTTCAGCCCTCGGGCTCCTCCTCCCTTTTTCCTTTCTTCCCCCCCCCCCCCCCCCCCCCCCCCCCCGCCCCGCCTCCCCCCCAACCCCCATCAGTCTGAAGAAGGGTTTCGGCCCGAAACGTTGCCTATATCCTTCGCTCCATAGATATCGCTGCACCCGCTGAGTTTCTCCAGCATTTTGTGTACCCTGGATCCTGAGAAATTGCCTAAGCAAATGCAATGGTGACTGTGTTTTAAAAGGAAATCGGTGACTGTATAATGAGCCATTCTCATGCTTAACTTGTTAGATTTATATAGTACTGCAGAGCTCACAGGAATTCCAAGCAACCAAGCTCATTTTTTTTCAGGTTCAATATATTTAGCATGCCACACTTGTTTTACTGGTTACTGTGACCTCAGACTAGTATGGGCACACAATGCACATAATGTCATGTGCCTGGTACAATGAAGAATACTTCTCATAATGAATTCGTGTTTGCTGCATGTACCACTAACACAAGGTTTCTCTGCAGAGCAGCTGGCTTTACAAAACATTATTGACAGGCAGTTTGATAAACAGAATAACCAACTGGCAGAACAAGTGCCAGGTTCAATTTAGTTACCTTTATATGATGACATAAACCAACGTTTTATATTAAATGGGCTAGCTATGTTACATTTCAGAAAGTTTGCTACATTTTGTTTATAGACAGATATTAAAATGTTTCTTCTCACCCTGCTTCCTGTAAGGACTCTATCCCCTACTCCCAATTCCTCCATCTACGCCGCATCTGCACCCAGGGTGAGGTGTTCCAGACCAGGGCATCGGGGATGTCCTCATTCTTTAGGAAAAGTGGGTTCCCCTCCTCTATTATAGATGAGGCTCTCAACAAGGTCTCCTCTATATCCCGCAGCTCCGCTCTTACTCCCCATCCCCCTACTTGTAACAAGCATAGTGTCCCCCTTGTCTTCACCTTCCACCCCATCAGCCGGCGCATACAACATATAATTCTCCGACATTTTCGCCACCGCTAGCTAGATCCCACCACTGGCCACATCTTCCCATTCCCTCCCCTTTCTGCTTTCCGTAGAGACTGTTCCCTCCGTAACTCCCTGGTTAATTCACCCCTTCCCACCCAGACCAGCCCCTCCCCTGGTACTTTCCCCTGCAACCGCAGGAAATGCAACACTTGTCCCTTTACCTCCCCCCTCGACTCCATCGAAGTACCCAAACAGTCTTTCCAGGTGAGGCAGAGGTTCACCTGCACCTCCTCCAATCTCATCTACAGCATTTGCTGTCATAGGTGTCACCTTCTCTACATCGGCAAGACCAAGCGTAGGCTCGGCGACCACTTCCCCCAACACCTCCGGTCACTCCGTACTAACCAACCTGATCTCCCAGTTGACAAGCACTTCAACTCCTTTCTTAAATGTGTCTGGCAAATTGTATGAAGTCCCATTTAACAGCCTCCCGCACTCCACATGTGCTACAGGTAGTTTCCAAGGGCGATTAACTTCAGTTGCGCCATAGTCTAATAGAAATAGTTTAAGAGCTTATTTTCTATAATTAATCTATTGTCTTCACAAGGGTAAGATTAACTGTAGCAACACTTGGTAAGTGAAAGACTGTTTACCTTATCCACCTAAAATATTCTTCTCTTTTTAGAAGGACATCAATATCAATATTCACATAGATAGACACAAAAAGCTGGAGTAACTCGGTGGGTCAGGCAGCATCTCTGGAGAAAAGGAATACGTGATGTTTCGGGTCGAGACCCTTCTTCAGACTTTGAAATAATGGGTTAGCATTCAACCCTCTAATTTATCTTTTGGCTACCAAAATAAAGGATGTCCTGAAGAATGTAATATTATGCTTTTATGTATCAAAATGGTTGACCCACTTTGTTGAAAACACATCTGAGTTGTCCAGTAGCTGACTGCACTTATAGAATCATACAGCATGGAAATGTTGGCCATTCAGCCCAATCACCGACCAACATGTCCCATCTATACTAGTCCCACCTGCCTGTGTTTGGCCCATATCCCTCTAAACCTATCCTGTCCATGTACCTGTCTAAATGTTTCTTAAACATTGCGATAGTACCTGCCTCAAATACTTCCACCAACAGGTTGTTCCATACAACCACCACTCTGTGTAAAAAGGTAACCCCTCAGATTCCTATTAAATCTTTCCCCCTTCACCTTAACCCTACTCTGGACAAGAGACGCTGTGCGTCTACACAATCTATTTTGCAATCTATGTTGCAATCTCATTCTGCATGAACAGAAATGCCTGTAGACACAGGGAACTGCTAATGCTGGCTTACAAAAAAAGACGTAAAGCGCTGGAGTAACTCAACGGGTCAGGCAGCACCTCTGGAGAACACGCATAGGTGATATTGTGAGTCGGCGCCCCCCTCTCGACTCCTCTGAAATTCTCTGCACATGTTCATGACAGATGCATAATTACAAATTGAATTCTGATGGTTCCTAATAAAATCTTATAGTCTTAAAATAAAATCCTCTACTTTGCCTAAGTAGGCATTCTTCATTTGTAAGCCTAGTCAGTCAACAGCGTATTTCCCAAGTTAAGATGGGGAATGCTGGAGGCTGTGATGCTTCCAGATGCTTGTGCTCTAAAAGAAATGTATCATAGTTACATTATAAAATATTTTCAGAGTAACTTGGAGAATTGTGACCTTTTGTCATAAATGCCTATTGCGAAGCATGCAATTTGTAAATCTCTAACACTTTTATTTGAAGTATAAAAGCAGGTTTGGTCAGTTTGAATCTCTCAAGATAATCTTTTTCTTCCCATGATCTTCTGTTTTATTTGAAAGCTAATCTGATGAGGTTGATCATAACTCTGCAATAAATTGCAAGGCATTGCAAATAGAGTTTGTTAACAAGAAAATGAGGAAACCTGCTGAACTCTGGCAATGGGTAAATTGATAATTAAGAAAAAACAGTCATTTTGGATTAATGGAAGTAAATATCAAATGTGTTAAGTAAACAATGTCACAAGATCAACCTACAAATGTGTGATATTCTCACGATGAATTATATTTCTTTTGTCTTTGGGTGTCTGCGCTTTTATCAATCTTTGCTTTATCGTGGGTTTGATTTGGGATTACAAAGGATAAAATCCTACCTTAAATCATGATTTGATAAAGAGCCAATAACTCTGACAGCATTCACCATTTACATTCTTAACTATGGGTGCCTGAATAGGAGGGACACATTTGGAAACATTTGCAGTTACTTAAACCCAAGATTTTTCAGGCTATTTACTCCAATGAGATACAAACTCACTGGCAATAACGGTTGTGAGAATGCAGCTTTAGAGGATTGGACTTTGATCCAGAGCTAGTTCTGAAGTCTCCGCGAGTTCTTCAACCCTCATAAACAAATGGGGATGGCAGGTTTAAGCCTGAAGAGATGCAGGTGCAGTGGAAAATATATGATGGATTAGAGTTAAAACTCATGAAATACCACACAAAGAGGTGACATTTATAAAAAGAAATACAGTTGAACACAGCCCAAAGAAAAATGTTCATGCCCAAAGCTAACATTTTTTATTATTAACTCCCTGCACACGGAAGGCCTGGTCCCCCAAAGCAACACATTCCCCCAATGCAATATTCAACCACTCACACATAGCCCCCATCGGAGGCCTGGTCCCCCAAATCAACCCATTCCCCAATGCAATATTCCACCACTCACCCATTCCCCCATATTCCAGCACTCATCCATAGCCCGCAACAGTGCAGGGGCGTATCCCCCAGCACTGCCACCCCTTGCTTCGAGGACTTTAAAAAATAATGCAATTGCCCTCTCCTCCTCCTGTTCAGCTAAAAACCTGCTGGAAGTGTTCCTCGATTGCAACTTTGTTGCAAGCTGGCCAGCAAAGATTTGGATCACAATAGCTGTTAAATTTTTCTTAAACATGAATTTGTAAATTTGTAAATGTCAATAACTTGTGAACTATAACATAAATCTGAAAGAAGCTTTACACAAATGCCCACAGGACAATGGTGAGTAAGGTAGTGCAATTTTTTGTGCGCTATCATGTACCGTTTTGGCATAGTTCTGGGATCACAATTACAGACAGAGACATGCACACACGCATAGAAACAAACAACAAACAACAAGATTAATTGGGACCCATTCCCCTGTCACTTGGGAGGCCTGGACCCCCAATGCAAATCTCACTCTCTCCTTACTCCCCTTGAAGCTGCTGATCCCATTGTCTCTCTGTCACCTCTCCCTCCCTCTCTTTTTCCCTACGCTCAGTCACTCCCTCCCTCACCTCTCCCCCATTCACACTCCACCACTAAAGACAATGTTTAAATAAAATTTCTTCTCCTCCCATCCCACACCGTCAACTCTCATAGCTTCTGTATTGGCAGCAGAGATCACATTGTGGTGTAATTTTCGGTTTTTGGAATCTTCACAGCAGCTTGTGTAAATGGAATGTCGTTGTGTTGGATGACTGTGAGATACCGTTGTGACATCATCACTGTGAAGCTACGAGAAAAGTCTACCACACACAGGCAGTTATTATCTTCAAAGTTGGCTTTTTTTAAATCGCAATGTTTAAATATCAATAACATGAACTATAACATCAAATGTGAAGAAACATGATATTAACGACCACGGGGAAAAGTTGAGTAAGATTCTGCAAACATTTTCGCGCTATTGTGTACCGTTTTGACGTAGTCTCACAGTCAGACACAGACAAACAAGACAAGACTTTTAATAGTATACTTGACTAAGTGGGACCCGTTGGGCCCCAGCATCACACGGGAGGGCTGGTCCCCCAGCGCAATATTCCACCTTTCCACCAATTCCAATATTGGTGGCCAGTGGGGGGGGGTGGGTTCTGGAGCGCTAGAATGGGTGTTGTGGACTAAAGGGACTGGTTTCCAGAGGGCTAGTATGGACATTGTGGGCCAAATGGATTCTTAGGCTGGCGGCTCACTCACTCAAGCCTGTTGTGCTGGCAGCTCACTCACGGCTGGTGGGCTGGCAGTTAACTCACGGCTATTCCTTAAAATTCCATTTCAAGCGCGATGCAAGGCCACCAAATTCAAGTGCAGTTTCTTACCACTTCTAGAAGGGTGCAAGGCCACTAAAGACAGCAAGTCATGACCTCTCCCTCCTCCATCTTGCCACACCCACACTTCTGGGTTTTATAGTCCCTCCCCCCCCCCCCCCCCCACCAGAAGGGGCATGGCCTTCATGGCGTGATTGACAGGAGAGAGAATCTTAACATTTTTTAAACACTAATAACTCTTTTATTTTTAATCAATGGGAAAAATCAGCAGCATCTGATGAGCAGAGGGGGACTCTGAGTAAGATGGCCAAAAATCACAGCCGTATGTGGTAGTGATTTTTCTAAAATCAATATAAAGCGCAAACAGGAAGTGGTCAAGATTAGACTTTTAATTATATAGAAGTCAAGACAACTTTAATTAGGCAAGGCAACTTTAATTAGGCAAGGCAACTTCAATTATGCAACACAGCTTTAGCATTTCTAAACCAAAGGCAACACAGCTTTAGCATTTCCAAACCAAAGGCAATGCAGCTTTAGTATTTCCAAACCAAAGGCAACACAGCTTTAGCATTTCCAAACCAAAGGCAACACATCTTTAGCATTTCCAAACCAAAGGCAACACAGCTTTAGCATTTCCAAACTATATTTTCAAACCACATTAAGGGCACTGACAGGTCAGTAAATCCACTCACAGTTTAGTGAACATGTGTTCAGTGTTATTCACAGCTCAGACTGAGGGACGTGACCCTCTAGCTCCCCCATCTTGCAGAGACTGACTGAGGCACTCAACATTTCTGGGTTTTATAGTCCCTCCGGAAGGGGCATGGCCTTCAGGAGAGAGAATCTAAACATTTTTAAAACACTAATAACTCTTTTATTTTTCATCGATGGGAAAAATCCTCTAGTCCTGCGCAGCGGAGGGTGACTCTGAGTAAGATGGCCAAATATCACAGCCATAAGTGGCAGTATTTGTTCTAAAATCAATATACAGAACAACAGAAAGTGGTCAAGATCAGACTTTTAGATAGATAGATAGATAGATAGATAGATAGATAGATAGATAGATAGATAGATAGATAGATAGACAGGTAGACAGATACAGTGGCTTGCAAAAGTGTTCATACCCCTTGAACTTTTCCAAATTTTGTCACGTTACAACCACAAACGTAAATGCATTTTATTGGGATTTTATGTGATATACCAACAGAAAGTGGTGCATAATTATGAAGTGGAAGGAAAATTATACATGGTTTCCAAATTTTATTACAAATAAAAAACTGAAAAGTGTGACGTGCAAAAGTATTCAGCCCCCGAGTCAATCCTTTGTAGAACCACCTTTCGCTGCAATTACAGCTGCAAGTCTTTGGGGTATGTCTCTACCAGCTTTGCACATCTAGAGACTGACATTTTTGCCCATTGTTCTTTGCAAAATAGCTCAAGCTCAGTCAGATTGGATGGAGAGCGTCTGTGAACAGCAATTTTCAAGTCTTGCCAGAGATTCTCAATTGGATTTAGGTCTGGACTTTGACTGGGCCATTCTAACAAATGAATATGCTTTGATCTAAACCATTCCATTGTAGCTCTGGCTGTATGTTTAGGGTTGTTGTCCTGCTGGAAGGTGAACCTCCGCCCCAGTCTCAAGTCTTTTGCAGACTCTAACAGGTTTTATGCCAAGATTGCCCAGTATTTGGCTCCATCCATCTTCCCAAGAACTCTGACCAGCTTCCCTGTCCGTGCTGAAGAAAAGCATCCCCACAGCATGATGCTGCCACCACCATGTTTCACAGTGGGGATGGTGTGTTCAGGGTGATGTGCAGTGTTAGTTTTCTGCCACACATAGCATTTTGCATTTAGGTCAAAAACTTCAATTTTGGTCTCATCAGACCAGAGCACCTTCCTCCACATGTTTGCTGTGTCCCCTTGCCTGGGACAAGGGACAGCCTGTGTCTCCTTGCCTGGCCTGTCAGTTTAGGGTGGACGGCCATGTCTTGGTAGGTTTGCAGTTGTGCCATACTCTTTCCATTTTCGGATGATGGATTGAACAGTGTTCCGTGAGATGTTCAAAGCTTGGGATAATTTTTTTATAACCTAACCCTGCTTTAAACTTCTCCACAACTTTATCCCTGACCTGTCTGGTGTGTTCCTTGGGCTTCATGATGCCCAAGGAACATTGTTTGTTCACTAATGTTCTCCAACAAACCTCTGAGGCCTTCACAGAACAGCTGTATTTATACTGAGATTAGATTACACACAAGTGGACTCTATTTACTAATTAGGTGACTTCTGAAGGCAATTGGTTGCACTGAATATTATTTAGGGGTATCAGAGTAAAGGGGGCTGAATACTTTTGCACGCCACACTTTTCAGTTTTTTATTTGTAAAAAAATTTGAAAACAATGTATCATTTTCCTTCCACTTCACAATTATGCACCACTTTGTATTGGTCTATCACATAAAATCCCAATAAAATACATTTACGTTTGTGGTTTTAACGTGACAAAATGTGGAAAAGTTCAAGGGGTATGAATACTTTTGCAAGCCACTATAGATAGACAGGCAGATAGATAGATGGTATTATGTTGGATTTCAGGAATTGTATTCTGGTTTTAGATCTGTAGTCTGCAACTATTTTAATTTTTTTGTCACAGTTCAATCTTAGCTGTTTCATAGATGACCTACGATTCTCTGCCACCAAACGTCAATATACTTAAACTTTAATTGTATCATTATAGAATGTTGCCTGGCGATCCACAACTATGTTACAGAGAAAGGTTGAACAAGTTAGGTCTTTATTCTTTGGAGCGCAGAAGGTTAAGGGGGGACTTTGTCACAGTTCAATCTTAGCTGTTTCATAGATGACCTACGATTCTCCTATTGTTCAACCTGATTTACTGTACATAGATGACGAAGTGTTAGTTGCACAGATGTAGCCCATTGGAGCAGAATTGTTTAATTCATTTAATTTAAATTCTCTACCTTGATTGCTAATCAATAAATGATGCCACCAAACGTCAATATACTTAAACTTTCCCAATTGTATCATGGGATATAAAAGAAAATTTAGAATTTTGGTGTACAATTTTGGTCGCCTAATTATAGGAAGGATGTCAACAAAATAGAGAGAGTACAGAGGAGATTTACTAGAATGTTTCCTGGGATCCAGCAACTATGTTACAGAGAAAGGTTGAACAAGTTAGGTCTTTATTCTTTGGAGCGCAGAAGGTTAAGGGGGGACTTGATTGAGGTCTTTAAAATGATGAAAGGGATAGACAGAGTTGACGTGGATAAGCTTTTCCCATTAAGGGTAGGGAAGATTCAAACAAGAGGGCATGACATGCGAATTAAGGGACGGAGGTTTAGGGGTAACGTGAGGGGGAACTTCTTTACTCAGAGGGTGGTGGCTGTGTGGAATGAGCTTCCAGCAGAAGTGGTGGAGGCAGGATCGATTTTAACATTTAAAAGTAAAGTGGATAGGTATATGGACAGGAAGGGATGGACGGGTATGGTTTGAGTGCAGGTAGATGGGACTAGGGGAAAACAAATGGTCGGCATGGACTGGAAGGGCTGTAATTGTTTCCGTGCTGTAATTGTTATATGGTTATATGGTTAAAAATAAGCTACGAACCTCTATAAAAAACAATAAAGTACGTGACCAATTAAATTATTTTGGTAATGTTAGTCAGATGCTCAGACAATTCCTATCTCCATAACAGTTCCATTAAATGTTTTATGTCCACCAAAGATATCAGAAAGAAAGCATTGGACAGGCAGCCCTCCCGCAGTGTTGCACTAACTTGCTCATTCATATTAGGTACTAAAATCCTGTAATTGAACCTATAACTTTCTGATTCATGCCTCCACTATCAATAACGCTGGGAAATAATTGATAGACAGATTATTAGTGGTTATTGTGCATTAACTATGTCAGAAAGTAATGAAATGTTACTGTTGTAACAGATGTTACAAAAAAGGGTAAAATTACTGATCTGAATTTAGAAACGTATTACCGCAACCTAGCCTAAGAAACTTAAATATAACATTTACCAATACATCTACTAGATGCAGTGTTCTATAATGCATTGGATTTTCGGGTTCCAGGATGCCGAAGGGCCGAATGGCCTCCTCTTGCACCTATTTTCTATGTTTCTATGTTTCTATGCTATAATGTGATCCATTTAGATACCAGGCTAAAATTACTCCTTGTAGGTTAAATATCCCCAGGATTTTCTAATTAGATACTGACGTGATCTGTGTTATGTGGAGAAGAATGTTTATAAAATAAGTTGCTACATCTAAATGAGGTGAATAAACCCTAGCCAACTGAGACTTTTGTTAACAACAAAGGGATCGGATATATTATCATTGTATTAATTGCCAGTAAATTGATAAAAATATATAATTTTCGTCCGGATAATGTTCCAGTTCCTCTTTATTATTAACTTGCTTTTGCATTGGTTCATTTTGTAAATATATAGTGCTGACCAACTTAACTCCATGTGATGAATTAACTCTGAAGTTTCAATTTAACAATCATGTTCATTCAATAATAATAATAATCTAATAACATACTTGGCTTTCATCTTGTTTCCTTTTAACGTTCAGAGCTAAGCTAAGGGGTGCAGATTTGAGTTGTTAATCCGAAAACTTTAACAACAGGTGATGCGGATAAATGTCAAAGCAGGAGATGTCACATGGAAAGTCAAAGTGAAAGAATATAGGCACAAAGTTCTGGTGTAACTCAATGGGTCAGGTAGCATCTCTGGAGAAAATGGATGGGTGATGTTTCGAGTCAGAACCCTTATAGGGGGTGGGGGAATTGGAGGTAGGAAAAGACCTGAACATATCAGGGCCGGCAACAGATGACCGAGGAAGGGTGGAGCCCATAATGGCCCATTGTTGGCTGGGGACGAGGGTATAACGAAGGGATGCAGATATGTGAACTGTGAAACTGTTAGATGACTAGGGTTGGGGGGTGGTGGGGGGGAGAGAGGGAATGCATGAATTACTCGAGATTAGAGAAATCAATGTTTATACTTTCTTATTAGTAGGGGTCCAATAAAGATCAATAGCTCATGCTACAAAATAGCTGCTCCTGTAAATCAAGGTGCTCTGGAACAGCAATGCTGCTGGTACCTTCCTGAGTCTATAGAAACTGCTCAGGTGTGTCCACACAAACAAACTAGACAAACACTGTGCAATCAAACTCCTAATCATTCATAAAACAACACTGTTCACTAGCATGTTCAGTTTGGGTTCTGATGAATTCTGACATCAAAGGGTTCATATCATAATGGAAGAAAGTGATCAATGTCTCAACAAAGGTGATGGTAGCTTCATTGAATATTATAGCAGTACTTGACCCAAGCAGTGAGGTGATTTTCAGAGATTTGTTATTGCACATGGGAAAGGAAGATTTGCAAAAATACTGAGAAAGGGCCATTGGGTGGAGCTGGAGAATCACTCTGGTGATGAGGCGATGAGGTGTGGATGAGGCAACTGAATCTCCTCCTCCTGTGCTTTAACCATTCTATGGTTCTATGAATCGAAGCCTGAATTTTAAGTTTATTTCTTCATTGGATGTGATCATTCCTGGGGCCCTCTAATTCGCCATGAATTGCCTGTTTGGCCATTCAGTAAGAGAAGTGCACTTGAAATCAGAAAAAGGTAAGCATGGGAGATATCCTTTACTGAAGCAAAGTCCATAGTTTCTTAGTGACTGTTAGCCCTGTCCCACGGTACGAGTTCATTCCAAGAGCTCTCCTGAGTTAAAAAAAATATCAAACTCGTGGTAAGCACGGAGAATGAACGTAGCAGGTGCGTCGGAGCTCGGAGACGTCTCTTAGCGCTAACGGCAGGTACTCGGGAAGACTCGCTAATGGCCAGTAAGCACGGGAAGGCTTGTGAAGATTTTTCAACACGATGAAAAATGTCGACGAGTGGCCATTACCGTAAATCTCCTAGTTCGAATCAGGGCAAACTCGGGAGAGCTCTTGGAATGAACTCGTACCATGAGACAGGGGTTTAACTCCTGTTAAACCTAGCTTTACCATTCATATAATACTTAAATTTAAATCCTCCAGCTCACGTTAATAGTTAAACTCTACCATCTGGATTCTAATCAATTAGACCAATAATGCTTTGGCTATCAAAGTAATACAGGGGATAGATATGTTTGATGATGCCGGGGAGCTGCGTGCATGGTGGGAGTGTCCCGGGGAGCCGCACGCGCCCTTTGCACCCACCAAACTACCTCGCTGCAGACGACTGCAGCGACGATCGGAGCGACGACCGAAACGATGTCCAAACTCTACTGCCTAGGAATCAGCACTCCACTCTGCCACTGGATCCTCCATTTTCCGAACCACAGACGTCTTCTCAATCAGTAAATTCATCTATAGGTTTGCAGAGGACACCACTGTAGTGGGCTGAATCATGAACAATAACGAGACTGAACGTTGTAACAAGGTGTCAGGATAACAATGTCAGCAAAAGAAGCTGGTAATCGTCTCCAGGAAACGTGGTAGAGTACATTTGATTTGATTTGATTTCATTTATTGTCATTGTCTTCAATGAAGAGACAACAAAATTATTTTTCCCTTACAGTCATACATCAGCATCAATGGCGCCCAAGTGGAAATGGCTGAGAGTGCCAGTTAATATTACCAACAACCTGTCTTGGACCAACCATATTGATGTGTCAGCGAAGACACACCAACAGCTCTACTTCCTGAAGAAACTGAGGAAATTCAGCATGTCTCCAGTAACTCTAACAAACTTCTATGCATGCACCATTAAAAAGTATTCTGTCTGGTTGCATCACAGCCTAATTTGGGAACAGCCCTGCCCAAGACCACATGAAATTGCAGAGAGTTGTATATGTAGTGCAACCTATCACATAGACCAGACCCCCCACCGCCGACTCCTCGGAGAAGCATCCAAATTAATCAATGATTTGTCCCATCACAGTCATTCCTTCTTCTCCCTGGTCCAGTCTGGTGTATTATCCAAAGTGTAACATTTCAAGTACTCTGATATATGCCATTTGCTTCTAACTTTATTAACCCATATAGAAACATCAACACAGAATGAATTACTCAAGACTCATTGTAAGATTGCAGTTCAAACTATAAACAGTTTTTATTTTGTTCCTTTTCTCATATTGTACAATATAGATCTTAACAAAATCCCAAATCACTGTATATAAGATTTATTTCAAAACATTAATTCTTTTGATTCTGTGAAATGCTACATTATAAAAAATACGTGATAACAGATTAAAACTACCACCATTTTCTTCCCGTTTGTTCTGAATATAAACATTATTTTAACAACTTATAAAAATTATATACAATGCAAAATATCCCAATATTTACATGCCATTGTTTCTTTGGGTACTAGATAAAAAAAGATAAACGTTGTTCCACAAGTTAGTGTAAACCTTTCATCCAATGGCACACAACGCAACAGTAATAGTCACGTTGCATGCTTCTTGTGTAACATCGAATGAATGTGGATTTAGTTGGCTAATTATACCTAATTAAGTGCCCCCAAATTTCATCTTTTGCAATCTTTCATATGGGTTGAGGAATTTTTGCTTTTTACTCCCTCAGTGTAAATCCAGCTTTATCTATGCTAATTATCTTAATTGAAAGCTGATCATTCAATTAATGTTATCAGTGATGTTACTAACGTTGAAGTCTATCTAAACCCTATCACTTTCTCTGTGCTGATTCATTAAAATTCTCTTTTTAGAATTTGTGAATGGCTGAAATTGATGTTTCTTCTATAATTATCTCATTTTCTGGCTTGAAAGTCTGACCAGACACAGGGTCCCTTACTTGGCAGTCACCCTTAGATATCTCATCTAAAGAGCCATTTTTCATGTCCAGGGCAAAAGCAGCTAAATTGCCTCAGAATCAACTTCCTTTATTATGGGTCTATTTGGGATTGGGGAAGGGTAAAGGCGAGTGAAAACAGGTATTTTCACTCTCATTCTCCCAAAATCCCTCCATCTTGATTCTCACTTTCATACAATCTCATCTACTCTCTTTTCACTTTCAGAAACTTTGATAACTGCTGTATGTTACACATTTACATTTACAAACATGATCAACAATGTGTGTACTTTAAAAAAAAATACAGTGACAAAAGCACGTCATTAATTTATTTTCAGTTTACTCGCGGCAATTTATTAGATATCCATATAGTATATAATTTCTAATATTTTCCATTATGTTTTTTTTGGAGAAATGAAGTGCTGGAAAAATATTAGGATATGTCCACAGGGACATAAATTATGTATATGTGAGCATTCATTTAAACCTGGTTAAAGCAGTGTCACAATTACCTGAGGGGCATATGTGTAATTTTGCTAGTGAATAAATTTATTAATCATGATGTTGATCACTTCAGTGTCATGACAAATTTCAAAAGATCAATGTTAAAGCTAACTGACTGGTATTTAAAATAGCAGGACATTTTAAAGAGATCAAATTATCCTTGAACAAAATCAGAATGTAGAAATGATTTAAAATCTTTAACAATATTACAATGGTCAGCATAGAAATAGTTGGATGCAAATCCCACATAGTGCTTCAATTCATGAGGTTACAATAGTTTGATTAGCCAATGGCCATTAGTAGTTATAATAAAAAGCTATTTCTAGCATGCATTAAATCCAATGCTTTCTAAAAATTACCTGTCCCACAATGATCAGTAGAGGACATGTGTATTTAAGGCAAATTGTTTATATTCAAATGGCCCTTGTCAATGCAGTTAATATTCAGCAGTTCATATACACGAAAATAATAAAAAAAGTAACATCATATTTTAAGCAAGAGTCTTGGCACAAAACATAGAGCTAATATTTAGCAGGAGTTCATCCCAGAGTTAAGTTGCTAACTGTGACATCTTTCTCAACTTTTACCACAATGATAATTGTTGGAGAAACTCAATAACTTTACTTTCTAAAATATAAGCAAGAAATTAAGTCTCAGGTGTGATGTAAAGCTTGGGATAGTCATTGCCATTCAAATCGCTTGAAAGAATGCAGAGTTGACAAGAGAAGCTCTCCTGAATCGACCCATTGTACATTAGTTGCAGGCTAACCATGTCGATGTGAGCAATGCCGTTATCTAAAATTAGGTGCCTTACCTTTGACTTTATGAATGACATCTGATTCTATTTATCTTCCCTGATGTCCTTAAAATATTGTTTTTGCTAAAATAAGCCAATAAATGGCTAAATTATGCCATTACATGAACGTTTAATGTATACACACTACATTTATTAACTGTTCAGGGGCAATTATGTAGTCCAGTGCTCTGTGTGGTGACAGTGTAAGCTATGGAAATAGTTTCAATTTTCTGGCATAGATTCTCTCAGCAGAGCTCCCTTCAGGACAGGCCATTCACACAGGGAGGTGCAGATGACTGTCCAAACATCTTAACATTTTCATATTAGAAACATAAAACAATAGGAGTAGGTTATTCATTCTTTCCAGTCTCCTCTGCCATTCAATATGATCATTGCAATCCCCCTAATGTGGTACCTGTTTCAAGCTTTCATTCCCTATGCCTCAATCCCTTGTGTCCGATAAACAATATTTAACTCCTCACTGTAATAGAGTCTTAGAACATGGAACCAGGCCGGTTGACTCAACTTGTCCATGCCAATCAAGTTGCCCCATCTAATCTAGTCCCATGTGCCCATGTTTGGCCCATATCCCTCTAAATCTTTCCCATCCTTGTTCCTGTATGCACTGTATAACTCCTCACTGTATATATTTAATGTTTTGATTTCAATTATTTTCTGTTGCAGAAAACTCTGCATTGTCAGATCCCTGTGAAGAGGATGTTTCTTATTGCAGTCCTAAGTGACTTAACCTTAGATTGTTACCCCCAGACTGCTATTGGGAGCATCTTTCTTGCAATCTAATCTGTCCAAAATTGTTTGAATGTGTGGGTTTCTATCAGATCCTCTCTCATTCTACTAAACTCTAGTGGACCCATTCTTTATTTGTCAGCCCTACCGTTCCAGGAATCATTTGCTGAACTGTCTGCATTGAAAGAACATCCTTCCTCAGATAAGGAGTCCAAAACTGCACACAGATATCATCTCACCAAGGCTCTATAAATCCTCTCACAATGAAGGAACGTACAAGTAGTCGTCTTAAGCACCTGCTGCACCTGCAAGCTTACTTCAGCAAATGGTACTGAAAATATTCCCAGCTCACTATACTACCACCTTTCCAAATCTAGCGTTATTCAGATAATCTGCTTTTGCAAATTGGAGAAGGTCCAATTCAACCTGGAGCTTCTCTGTATCTTTCTCATTAAACTCCTCTCTTCACTGGATGACAATTTATTTTCAAAACAATTAATCTTTTCTGTTAATAAAAAGTGAAGGCGATGCTAAGGTCAGATAGTGTTCGTTGTATGATAATACTGCTCTCAGTAATTTCTAGGCTGTAGGTGCATCAGGTGCTGTCTCATCCCTTAATTATCTGGCTATTTAACCATGACTATTAGCTAATCAAATTCCAAGTTCACATTCCAACAATTTAATTCATACATTGAATAGAAATGTATTGTTATTCTTCAACATACTCATCATGTTTTCTAAAACATTTCAAGCTTGCTTTCAGGAAATACAAATAAATAATACAAAATTTACTTTTTCTGTGAATTGAATGCTTTCAATAATCATTTTCCAGTTAAACAACTTTTTGCTACTAACAATATATCCTTTCAAAAATATGCAGCTATTCATCTCCCGTATTACTACGTGTGAAATGGCAGTACTTTGTTCATCTGTACATTTTAGAAATCAGTCAGTCACACATGTGTCACATGGTCTAGTTCTGGTGTCGTTTCATGTGAAGAGCCAAGTGATCTGAACGTGAAAAGCAACGACCACAGGCAATACACTTGAAAGGTTTAGCTCCCGTGTGCTTTCTGTAGTGTCTTGTAAGTTCATCAGAACGAGCAAAGCGCCAATCGCAACCATCCCATGTACACTTGTATGGTTTTTCACCTGCAATTGAAACAGATAGATGTGAATATATTGCCTCCTACGACAGGGCCGCAACACTTTAAAAATCCACATTCTCAAGAAAAGCAGCATCTACCAAAATTATACTGATCAATACTATATTACCTATGTCACATGCATAAAACCAGTGACTGGCAATTACTTTTCATTAACAAACTGTGGACAAAAACACAAGATTTCTGTCTGAACAATCCACTGATTGGCCCAAATAATTGGATTGACAAACTGTTAGCATTGTGCTGGCTCTTCAAAAATCTGTTCATGTGTGAGTTAATTTATAATTATTTTAGTAACCCTTTAAGAATAATGTGGTATGTTGACCAATCCCTAATACTAATGGAGAGAGCATTCATGGCTAGGTAGACAAAAGTGCTGGAGAAACTCAGCGGGTGCAGCAGCATCTGTGGAACGAAGGAAATAGGCAACGTTTCGGGCCAAAACCCTTCTTCAGCCATTAATGGCTAACCAGTACCTCCAAATTGTGTAGCAATTGATTATTGTTGTAATTGATTATTAATTAGAATTTAGATCCTGTACGAAACATAGTTGCCTGCGCTACTAATGAAATCAACCATAGAAAAGTGGAAACAGATAGGAATGAGAATGATTATACTCTGCAACTTTTGAAGAGTTAGTATCCCATGCCACTGGTGAGAAGTGCTACAATTATTTCATTCCATTCCATTCCAAATTCCAAGATCATTTTTATTCCAAAAAGGAAAAAAAGATTCTAAGGGGAGTAGGAGGCAACTGTGGCTGACAAGAGAAGTTAAGGATAGAATAAAACTAAAAGAAAAGATGTATAACACAGCAAAGAGTAGCCAGAAGCCAGAGGATTGGGAAACTTTCATAGGAAAACAGAAGGAAACAAAATGGGCAATACGGGCTGAAAGGATGAAGTACGAAGGGAAGCTGGCCAGGAATATAAAGAAGGACAGTAAAAGCTTCTTTAGATAAGTTAAGGGAAAAAGAGTAGCAAAGTCAAATGTGGGTCCCTTGAAGGCAGACACGGGTGAAAGTCTTATGTGGAACAAGGACATGGCAGAAGAGTTGAACAGGTCCTTCGGATCTGTCTTCACTAGGGGTAGACACAATCTCCTAGATGTACTGGAGGACAGAGGATCTAAGGGGGTCGAGGAACTGAAAGAACTTTTCATTAGGTGAGAAATAGTATTGGGTAGGCTAATGGGACTGAAGGATACTAAATCCTCGGGGCCTGATGGACTGCATCCCAGGGTCCTCAGGGAGGTGGCTATAGAAATAATGGACGCATTGGTGATCATTTTCCAATGTTCAATAGATTCAGGATCAGTTCCTGTGGATTGGAGGATAGCTATGAAAGGAGCGAGAGACACAACGGGGAATTACAGATCAGTTAGCCTGACTTTGGTGGTGGGAAAGATGCTAAGAGTCAATTATTAAAGCGGTAATAATGGGGACATTTGGATAGCAGTAAAAGAATTAGTCCAAGTCCGCATGGATTTATGAAAGGAAAATCATGCTTGACTAATTTTCTGGAATTTGTTGAGGATGTGACAATTAAAATGGAAGAAGGGGAACCAGTGGACGTAGTGTATCTAGACTTTCAGAAAGCCTTTGATAAGGTCCCGCATGGGAGGCTGGTGACTAAAATTAGAGCACATGGTACTGGGGGTATGGTGTTGACGTGGATAGAAAATTGGTTGGCAGACACGAAGCAGAGAGTGGGAGTGAACGGGTCCATTTCAGAATGGCAGGCAGTGTCGAGTGGAGTGCCGCAGGACTCGGTGTTGGGGCCGCAACTATTTACCATATGTATTAATGATTTGGACTAGGGAATTATGAGCAACACTAGCAAGTTTGGAGATGACACAAAGCTGGGTGGCAGTGTGAACTGTGAAGAGGATGTTAGGCAGTCGCAGGGTGACCTGGACAGGTTGAGTGAGTGGGCAGATGCGTGGCAGATGTGGTATAATATAGATAAATGTGAGGTTATCCACTTTGGTGGCAAAAACAAGGGGGCAGATTATTATCTCAATGGTGTTGGGTTAGGTTAGGTAACGGGAGGTACAGCGAGACCTGGGTGTACACCGGTCACTGAACGTTGGCGTGCATGTACAGCAGGCAGTGAAGAAAGCTAATGGAATGTTCGCCTTCATAACAAGAGGATTTCAGTATAGGAGTAGAGAGGTTCTTCTGCAGTTGTATAGGGGTCTGGTAAGATCACATCTGGAGTATTGCGTACAGTTTTGGTCTCCTAATTTGAGGAAGGACATCCTTGTGATTGAGGCAGTCGCGTAGGTTCACGAGATTGATCCCTGGGATGGCGGGACTGTCATGTGAGGAAAGATTGAAAAGACTAGGCTTGTATTCACTGGAGCTTAGAAGGATGAGGGGGTATCTTATAGAAACATAAAAAAGTATAAAAGGACTGAACAAGCTAGATGCTGGAAAAATGTCCCCAATGTTGGGTGAGTCCAGAACCAGGGGCCACAGTCTTAGAATAAAGGGGAGGCCATTTAAGACTGAGGTGAGAAAAAACCTTTTCACCCAGAGAGTTGTGAATTTGTGGAATTCCCTGCCACAGAGGGCAGTGGAGGCCAAATCACTGGATGGATTTAAGAGAGAGTTAGTTAGAGCTCTAGGGGCTAGTGGAGTCAAGGGATAGGGGGAGAAGGCAGGCATGGCTTTTTGATTGGGGACGATCAGCATGATCACAATGAATGGCAGTGCTGGCTCAAAGGGCCGAAGGGCCTCCTCCTGCACATTTTCTATGTTTCTATTCTCATAATTATATTAGAAATATGATTGTTTCTATCCTTAATTAGTGCTTAAAATTGGAAGATTAAACTTTAGAATTTGGGACATTTTGGTAGTGGTACCAATAATTGATACCACCCCTTAAAGATAAACATTTCCTCATGCCAGTAGAGCTGTAATCAATTATCATTATTTGTAATGGATGTGCAATCTTTTTACTCCAAAGAAATTGCAGATGTTAATTGGAGTCTGTTATCCAGCTTCCTGTTGGCTTTAACATTGTGAAGACATTAAAACTATTTTTCAATGGCATGCAAGAAGGGTTAATGATAAATTGGCTGTTAATTTTATAGACTCAAACGATTTTTGCCTGCGGTATAAAATGTACTTCTCATTCATTATGGCCTATTCCATGCCACCAACACAGAACAATTTCACTCACTACTCTTCCCCTGCACATTTTGCAAAAAGGTGCGCCAGGAATTACTGATATGGTTGTTAGCAACAGTTAATCACTTTGGCGTGTATCCTCTGAAGCAACACCACTAAAAGCACAAGATATTGAGTTTGAATACATCCAACATTATGATTCACCAGGCCATAACATGGTTTAGTGATCCATTGTTCCTGCTACTTTATCTTCCATTTAAAAAAAAACTTTTGCATATATCTATCATCTACTAACTACTGGCTGCAGACTTGAAGCCCCACAGTTAATTATAACACCACAACAAAGCTCATTCTGCTTAACATTTCTCCTGATTCTCCTACTCTTCTTGGTCATGGCTGGAAATAAATCATGGAATAAAGCAAGAAGAGTGCCCCTGCCACACACGCAACATTGGACATGATCACTGGTAGCTACTAGTCTTTAAATCAAAGCATTAACCCATTATATTGGAAAGGTTAGTTGTAATAACTTTAGAGTGGGAATTTATCTGTTTCACCACAATTTTGTTCACCAGGAGAAACAAATCATTAACACTTAAAGCTTAAAAACAATAATGCACCCATTTAAAATTTGCCAGTAGGTGTTGTCAAGTAACCAGGCTGTTTGATTGTGTTAGATCCTATCATTCACCAATATCAATGGATATGCACTTTCAGGAATTGCAGTCTAGCGAATGGACACGCGATTCTCTAACCAACGTCTTTTTCTTTGTTTAAAGACAATATAAACAACATGTAAAATTTTTAAACAGAGCTAGGCTGAGAGGAATTAAATTTGCACAAACCACAGAATGAACCTAAGGTAAATTGTATGTATGGAACAGATACATTTATTTGATGTATTCAAAATACATTAAAGAATTGAGTTTAGACATAACACAAACAAACAAGATTTGAATACTGGTTGATTTGCACGACATACAAAAGAAAGTCTGCCTATTCCATTTCTTGATTTGAAGATAGACACAAAAAGCTGGAGTAACTCAAAGGGCCATTTATTGATTTGGCAGATTGACTCTCTGAGGTGCGTATGGCATTTAAACCAGCCAAAGCCAACCAGTATGTGCTGGCATAGTGCTAGTCCTAAGTCAAGTGAGGATGTGCTAAACTGTCTATATTACATTTCAGATTATGCAACAACACTTGTTCAGTATTGTTAAGTACACTTCCTGATAGGAAAATTGTACTTGAAATGTAATTCATTATAAGGAGGAAAGCATACGTAGTTGTCTTCTCCATTGGAGAAGGAACTAAAGATGGATTAACAGGTAAACTGATGGTTGAATAATTATTGCTGAATACTGTCTTGAAGGATGAAATTCTAGTGAAAATTATCAGACAAGAATACTGGAGGCTAAACACATCCGTAAAGGGAAATGTTTGCCATTCAGATTAGAAAGCCTTGCTTTAATTCCTAGCCTGTGCAGATCATGATTACACCAGTGTGACTATGTGGCACTTGTTTGCCGTTTGATGTCATTCAGTGGTTGAATGCTGAAGATTGTAGATTCTAATCCTACTCCAGTACAAAAACAAGTTTGGGCAGTAAAAAATTGTGGGACTGCTATACCGATTGAGATGAAACATCAAACTGAAACTACATTTGCACACTGAGGTTGATGTGGAATCCTTTTGAATTGATGAGATCCTCTCACATCTTTGACTAAATTTGTCTCCATCAATATTACAAAAACAAATTCTAGTTATTATTATCTAGTCACTGTTGATCACGAGGCTTTGCTCAGCACATATTAGATATCATGTCCCAAACATGATATCATGACCTAATCTTTCGCTGCATTAGAATAGCTGTTTCTTCTACATTACAACAGAGACTCTACATAATCACTAGTGCTTAATTGGCTATAAAGAACTTGATGTTCACTTAAAGTTATGGCAAATGCTGCAAAAATGGAAGTCATTTCTTCCTTTCAAGGATTATTTCTAAACAGTACAAACAATGAAAATCAATGAACTGAGGACATGGAAGGTCACTCGATATGATTGGATTAATAAGGATAAAAGAGGAGGATTGATGAGCCATGGTTTCCATTGCTTATCACATTACGCATTGGTGTTGCTGAAGGTTTTTAATAGATCAGAGCTAAAATTCCTTTTAAATTTGTGTTCTAAGTGACAACATTCTTAATACATATTTGTTGGTAATATTGTGAAGATGAAGAGTTCATTGCCGAACGAAGATGAAGAGTTCCTTTGCACTGGATGGGAGCAAATGTGATCCCATTAAAAGAGGGAGAGAGAAAACAGGGAACCACTGACTAGTTACCCTAATATTAGTGGTTGGAATAATGGTAGATCACATAATGAAGGTTGTGAGAACAGAGCACCTTTTAAGGAATTATGGGGATGAGCAGAATCAGTATGCATTTAGGAATGGAAAATCATGTTTGAATAATATTCAGAGGATGTCACTTTGAAAGAACTACTGATAATGTTCCATCTGGATTTTCAGATGGCTTTTCGTATGGTGTCACACGAGGAAATGGTCAACAATGCTAGGATACACATATTGCAACCAATATACCGACATAGTTTGATCACCAAACTCGGCGGTCTTGGCATCTCCACTTCCCTCTGCAATTGGACACTGGATTTCCTCACTAATAGACCACAGTCTATTAGGGTCAACAACCTCACCTCCTCCACTATAACACTGAACACCGGCGTGCTACAGGGCTGTGTGCTCAGCCCTCTCCTCTACTCCCTCTTCACCCATGACTGCATCCCTAAGCATGGCTCCAACGCCATCATAAAATTTGCCAACGACACCACGGTGGTAGGACTGATCAGTGACAACGACGAGTCAGCCTACAGGGAGGAGGTCCAGCACCTGACAACCTGGTGTGCCAACAATAACCTCGTCCTCAACTTCCAGAAGACGAAGGTAATCATTGTTGACTTTAGAAAGAACAGAGGGGGCAGACACACCCCCATCCATATAAACGGGACTGAGGTGGAGCGGGTCTCCAACTACAAATTCCTCGGGGTACACATCTCAGAGGATCTGTCCTGGTCCCTCAACATCTACAAGCTGATCAAAAAGATGCAGCAGCGCCTTTACTTCCTGAGGAGGCTCAAAAAAGCCTTCCTGTCCCCCCAGATCCTGACCAACTTTTACCGCTGTACCATCGAAAGCATCCTGACCACCCGTTTTACGGTATGGTACAGCAGTTGCACCGTAGCAGATAGGAAAGCACTACAACGGGTGGTGAAAACCGCCCAGTACATCATCGGTGCCCCGCTCCATGCCATGGATGCCCTTCGTCGAAAACGGTGTCTGAGATGGGCCGGGAAGATCATCAAAGACCCCTCCCACCCTAACCATGGACTGTTTGCCTTCTTACCATCAGGGAGACGGTACAGGAGCCTCAGGTCCCGCACTAGGATGAGGAACAGCTTCTATAACGACACCATCACACTGCTGAACTCAGAGTCCCGCCGATAGATTTCTCCAGTCTCTCCGTCCACATTGTTTGTATCTATTTATATATTGCTATTACTACGAACTGACGCTAAACTGCATTTCGTTGTACAATGCATGTATCTGTGCAATGACATTAAAGTTGAATTGAATTGAATAGATTGAGAACTGGTATTGCACAGAAAGCACAAATGGGAATAAACATATCTTTAGCAGGCTGTGCTCAATGAGATACTGGAGGGATCTGCACTTTTGACAAATGTGAGACCATCAATTCACCATCTACAGTATGTCATCAACTTGGCTGAGGGAACAAAGTGTAATGTTTCCAAGTTTGTGAATGAAACTAACATACTGTGGAAATAATTAGAGAGGTCCTTATTAGAAATATGAATATTGAAAAAATAATTTCAGATTCTGGGTTAGGTGGATTTGTTTAACACCAATCAAATTTATTAAGCACTTACAGTATGTGCACACTTATTTTTCATGCAAATGCAAATATTTCTAAAAAATAATAGATAACAAAAGCTAATTAAATTATTACTAGTGACAGTGTTATATACCATTTGAAAGAAAGGGATAGAGAGATTCTACAGGATGAGATCTGTGTACACCCTAGCTGGTCGATAGTGCATCACCCTCATTTATTAAAACTAGCAATTCTGTGGTATGGATAGTCTTCAAACCAAGGATAGCCATTTGTCTCAGGCAGTGTTCGAAACTGAGCTGACTACTTATTATATACAATGCACATATTCATTTTGCATTCATTGCAATAAAATATTGGATGCTGTAGGGAGCAAGTGTTTGGTGCGATTTCCCAACACTGCTCTGTATACATTTCTATCATGAAGAAGCATAAGAATATCACTTTGACTATATGCATAAATTACATATTTGTATGTGTCTACAAAAAGGGGATTGCAAAATTAATTAGAATTATGTGTTTTAAAATAGGTTGATGCTTAATTTAGCACCACTTTGCTTTCTCTCACACTTTCTCAGATATCACACATAGAAACGCTTGTATTTGCAGCTTGGATAGACTATTAATCTCCTTCGACATAATTTGATTTTCCCCATTCATCACATTTGTTTGTGCCACCTACTAAGCACTGAGAGGTAGAAATTCCTGACAACGGAACAATGGCAAGTAAATCTATCTGGCTTCTCTGCCTCCTACTTAGAGGGGCCACTACACAAGGGTCAGATAATCAGTCTCTTTGCAAAAGGTTCTGCACAAGTTAATAAATAGTTTATCAGTGGGAGAATTTGTCAGGCTGAATTGATTCTTCCACCAGGGTGTGGTCCAAATATTAGCACACTTTTTCTGATAGTAGAAATATAAAGCCGAGTGAATAAAATCCAGATACTCAAATATTTGCTTTTTTTGTTGACTAATTTAAAAATGCCCCTTATATTATATACTTTATTAAAAGAATACCTTTTTCAATATGTACTATAGAATTTAAAAAAAAATTAACCTCTTGGTAATATAAATAGCTGCAGGGCAGCGTCTGCATTCTCACGTGAAACACAAAAATATGGCAAAAATCAGCAGTCCAGTCACTTACTATCACATGTCATTTTTAGCTCTCACCATGGCTTAACTGAGGCAAAACATTAGTGTGGCCCCAGATTTGCAGACAGTGCTTCCTGGGATAAGAAGGGAGGAGATGGTGGGGTGAAGAGTGGAGGAACGTCATCAGCACTCTTGTTGCTGACCATTTCACCACAAGCAAATGTTAACACATAAATGGCATTTATGAGTGTGTTGGAAAGAACTGCAGATGCTGGTTTACAAGATAGACACATCTCAGCAGGGCAGGCAGCATCACTGGAGAAAAGGAATAGGTGACGTTTTGGGTCAGAACCCTTTTTCAGACTTTTCTCCAGAGATGTTACCTGATCCGCTGAGTTCAGCATTTTGTGTCTATTTAATGGCATTTCTAAACCTGGGCAAGGCTCTTCTCGCTGAGTGAAGCCCTCAAGAGTTAGGGTTTAGGATCATTTCATTTTTAGTTCATTGCATTTAATTGCAGTCACATGATTTTTCATAAATTGCTCAGCTAAATTAAATGGAAATGCATCTGGTGTGGAATAAAAAATGAAAGCCTAACCAGAGCTAAATGATTAAATAAAATAAAATTGGGAAGGGTTGATTTTGCTCCCACACAGTGTAAAATAGTTGAGTAG
Organism: Okamejei kenojei; assembly: GCA_035221665.1. NCBI lineage: Eukaryota > Metazoa > Chordata > Chondrichthyes > Rajiformes > Rajidae > Okamejei > Okamejei kenojei. The sequence continues at coordinate 43,559,958 of CM069143.1, forward strand.
AGTTTATTGTCATCTACACAAGAATGGTCAAATACAGGTACAATTAAAATCTTGCCTGCAACAGCATCACAGACGCATACATTCAAATATACACACAGAAACAAATTATATGTAAATCACATATAACATTATGTAAAAAGAACAAAAGACTGAAAACAAACAAAGTGCAATCTCATTAGATGCTTATAATGCCATTTAGGATAAATCTCGTCAATGACTCAGATTTTCATCTCTCAATGTGCAGATGATCATTATCATTGGTTTCTTTTTTTTACTATTGGTTCATATTCACGGACACTACTTAATCACAAACTGTTTTGGCCAGTTTATTTATTTATTTGTAATCAATTGATCTGGGCTCTTTTGGAGGCTAAAGAATTTTCCCAAACTCCATGGATCAAATGAAAGCAAACGGGACGACCTCAAACTACCTTGGATGAGATTGCATGAAGGGCCTGCTTCTGTGCTGTATATCTCTATGACCATGACTCATGAAAGTTTAACAATTATTTTTTAATCCCGTTCCTTAATAGAGGTATTTTCTTTTTACTGACAGGTTGTATCATGCCTTTGGTTTGGAACATTTGAATGCTAAAAACAAAAGAGATTGCAGAAAGATGTGAATATTGTCCAGTCCACCAAAGATATTGACCTCCCCACCATGAAAAAGATCTACAAGGGGTGCTCCCTTAGGAAGGCAGCTAATATTGGTACCCGGACGGGATTCGAAGGACGAGAAGCTGAAGCCAAGAAGTGGAAGCCAAGATACCGAATGGAAACAACGCCGAAAAGCCAAATAACCGACCGATCGCGATGCTGAAAAGCCAAATAGCCGACCGGACACTACGCCAAAAAGCCAAATAACTGAATGGACGCGATGCTAAAAAGCCAAATAACTGAACCGGCGCAACACCGAAAAGCCAAATAACCAAACAGGCGCAATGCCGAAAAGCCAAATACGCGACGCCGAAAAACCAAATAACGGACATGACTTCTCCGGGGACGAGATTTGGCTGAGACATTGTTACCGATTGGTCCAGGCCCCGTTTGGTTATTTGGCTTTTCGGAGTCAGGCCCGTTTGGTTATTGGCTTTTCGGCGTCGTGTCCGTTCTGTTATTTGGCTTTTCGCCATCATTTCCGTTCGGTATCTTGGCTTCGGCTTCTCGTCCGCTAATATCAGCAAAGACCCACACTACCATGGCTAATCTCTCGTCCCATTGGTATAATTGGGAATATAATTGGGAAGGTAAAGCCTGAGAACTGTTCCTTGTAAGTTGAAGAATAGCGTTTCAGAATAACTAATTATACATTTATTGGTGGTGCTGTTGCATCTAATGTGCCTGCAAAGTTGTAATAAGAAATAATGTCATTGTTCCAGTTCATATCCATTGCATTTAATGCATAAACACTTGACCTCTGAAATATCACACACAATCCAGCACTCTGTGCCTGATCAGATTTGGCACGCTCACCCAACAGGCAACCATAATTATTAATGGAGCTGGGATTCCCAGACAGTAATGTTCCAGCAGTTGTCAATCCAATTGTCCCCACTTCGACCCGAAGATTGATATATGGATCTTCGATCTAAAGCAGATTCCAAAATTGTGATGCAATCAAAGTACTAAATTTAAAAAAAGAGAACAATGTTTCTGTGCTCTGGACTGTTGCCAGAATAAATTAATTAGTTAATGACCTTCCCCCAGACAAATCTTGGAATTTGAATCTTGAATCCCCTTATTTGTTCCTCTAAGCAGAACAATGACTCTGTGGTGCGTTCTTCTTCATTGTTATTTGGTACATCCAAAAGACCAAAAAACAGGTCAACAGTGAGAGAAAACAAAATAGACTAAATATTGAGCGAGGTTAAATTCAAAATGAGAAGGAAGCAAACAAGAACCTGTTAAAACATACACAATCAATATGAACTCTAACTGACTGGTATAAAACATGTATAGTTAAATTTCCAAGTGTTTGGATAGCTCAAGGTCATTCACAGAACTAACCTAAGTGAATACCTTTATACTATTACATCATTTATCGTTATATTTAAAAAAAGTGTTTTGTCCAGTATCCATTCACTCAGGGATATGATAAATAACTAATTTCTTTAGAACTTTAACAACACAAATAAGCATTCATCGACGGTGCAGGCTCGAAGGGCCGAATGGCCTACTCCTGCAACTATTTTCTATGATTCTATGATGTGTTTTGTGTTGGATTCCATACAATTATGATGTTGGTATTTATGGGACTTTTAATCAAAAACCTCATAAGCATTTCACATCAACTATTTGTGTAATGACTATTATAGTATCCCATATGCGTCTAGCTCATCCATGAATTAATCTCTGCTGTTCATATAGACATAGATCCAGGAGTATAATGGTTCATCAGAAAGTGCAAATTCACCACATGCTGGCATTAATAATGATGGACAAGTGCCTTTGCAAGAGGGCAGAGGAACAACTCCAGGACTGTTTGGAGTCTGTAGACTGGGCAATGTTCAGGGACTCGACAACGGACTTGAATGAATACGCTGTAATGGTCACTTCGGTAAATCCGACCATACCGCGGTGCTGCTTCTTCCTGCCTACAGGCAGCAATTAAAGAGCGCACCCCCAGAGGTGAGGACAGTACAGAGCTGGTTGGGCGGGGGCAGAGGAACAACTACAGGACTGTTTGGAATCTGTAGACTGGGCAATGTTCAAGGACTCAGAAACGGACTTGAACAAATATGCCACAGTCGTTACAGACTTCATTAAGAAATGTGTGGAGGACTGCATCCCCACCAAAACCTCCCGAGTGCTTCCCAATCAGAAACCTTGGATGAACTTTGAGATCCACACTCTTCTGAAGATCAGACACCGGGCATTCGTGTCTGATGATACAGTGGTCTACAAGAATTTCAGATACGACCTTGGTAAGGTCATCAAAAAGGCCAAAAGGGACTTCTGCCCCAAGCTGGAGGTTGAGACGTATGTTCGGCAACTGTGGAAGGGCCTGAATGCCATCACCTCCTACAAGGCGAAATCAGGAGGCAGCTCAATTGTCAGCAAAGCATCACTCCCTGGCAAGCTCAATGCGTTTTACGCACATTTTGATAGGGAGAACACTGATGTGCCTTCCCGAGCCCCCATTCGCCATGATGGTATTTCAGTCACAGTCACAGAGGTCGATGTCAAAAGATCCTTCAGGGGGGTGAACCCTCGGAAAGCGCTTGGACCTGATGGCATACCCAGTCGTGTTCTAAAAACCTGTGCGGACCAACTGGCTGTTTTTTTATGGCCATTTTCAACCTCTCACTTCTGAGGTCTGAGGTTCCCACCCGCTTTAAAAGGGCATCATTAATACCAGTGCCCAAGAAGAGCAAGGTGACGTGCCTCAATGACTATCGACCTGTGGAACTAACGTCTGTGGTGATAAAGTGCTTTGAGAGGTTGATTACGGCGCATATCAACTCCTATCTCGACAAGAACCTTGACCCACTGCAGTTCGCTTACCGCCACAACAGATCAACGGTGGATGCGATCTCACCAGCTCTCCACTCCGCTCTGGACCACTTAGACAACAAAAACTCATATGTCAGGCTGCTATTCATTGACTACAGCTCGGCGTTTAATACCATCATCCCCTCCACGCTGGTTACCAAGCTCCCAGATGTGGGTCTTTGCGCATCCCTCTACAAATGGATCCTCGACTTCCTCATCTGCAGACCACTGTCTGTCCATATTGGTGTAAATGTGTCATCCTCGATAACAATCAGCACGGGAGCACCTCAAGGCTGCGTGCTCAGCCCTCTGCTTTACTCACTCTATACTCATGACTGTGTAGCCGGACATAGTGCGAACTCCATCATCAAGTTCGCCGATGACACCACTGTTATGGGACGTATCACTGAATGGGATGAGTCGGAGTATAGAAGTGAGATCGACTGATTGACCAAATGGTGCCAGCACAATAACTTGGCTCTCAACACCAGCAAAACCAAGGAACTGATTGTGGAATTTGGAAGGGGTAGGATAGGGACCCACAATCCTGTCTACATTAACGGGATAGTGGAAAGGGTCAAATTCCAGGACGTGCATATTTCCGAAGATCTTTTCTGGTCCCAGCGCACTGATGCAATTATAAAGAAAGCACATCAGCGCCTCTACTTCCTGAGAAGATTACGGCGAGTCAGTATCTCAAAGAAGACTCTCTCGAACGTCTACAGGTGCTCAGTAGAGAGCATGCTGACTGGTTGCATCGTGGCTTGGTTCGGTAACTTGAGTGTCCAGGAGCGGAAAAGAATGCAGAAAGTTGTGACCAATGCCCAGTCCATCATCGGCTCTGACCTCCCCATCATCGAAGGGATCTATCGCAGTCGCTGCCTCAAAAAGGCTGCCAGCATCATCAAGGACTCACACCATCCTGCCAAGCACTCATCTCTCCGCTGCCATCAGGAGCCTGAAATCTGGTACATCCAGGTTCAGGAACAGCTCTTCCCCACAGTCATCAGGCTATTAAACTCGCCAACAAACAAACTCTGAACAGCCTATTGCACTTGCTGTTTATCTGTTTATTTATGTGCATATATATGGTCTATGCTAAATAGACACTCTGAACTGTGCTGTATTTATGCTTACAATATTCTGTTGTGCTGCTGCTAGCAAGAACTTCATTGTCCAATCTGGGACACACGACAATAAACTCACTTGACTTGACTTGGCTATTCTCAACTTTGCAAAATTTAGCATTAACAGGCTGTCTGCAATCCGATTACTTTCACATATATCCTGGTTCCTCTGAAACCTCTGCAATAAAATCTTCTATCTTGCGTTAACCATATAGAATCAAGAGACCTTGTTTCATCCCTGGTACAACGCATGTAGGTTAGTTGGTTGGTAGTGGGACTAGTCTAAATATTTTCAGATGAAGGTTTATGCTCTCAGAATCCTGTTTTTGTGAACAAAATACACTCTAGAGTCATTGTGTACTGCCTGAGTGTAATCTAATATTCGTACACTCTTGGATCTAAGTATGATTGTTCTAATGTACAGTAAGATTTTTTACTGAATTGTATGCAAAAAAATAATTTCTCTCTACTTGTGACCAATAAAGTACAATTGAACCACATCAGTGGGTTGTACTTTGCTTCTATCGTAGTTACAGGCTCATGCTAAAAAACATCTTTGTTCTACCAAATCTATGCTGACCATCAACATTACTCTATACAAATTCCAATTTATTATTGCCATATTCCCATCAATTCCCCCAGTTATCACCATTCACCAACAAACTGCAACCAATTGGCAGTGGTCAATTAACCTACCAACCCACCTTGGTTAGAAGATGGGTTGACAGAAGTCAATTAACCTACCAACCCACCTACCTGTCAATGTGGGAGGATATTATCTGATCTGATTGGATAGCATGCAAAACAAAGCTTTTCACTTTACTTTGGTACACGTGACCATAATAAAGCTAAATGCAAATCAAAGCACCTGGAGGAAATATACACGTTTCAGGGGAGAATCTGCAAACTTTACACAATTCGCATCAAAGATCAGGACTGAATCCAGGTCACTGAAGCTGTGAGGCATCAGCTCCACTAGCTAATGGAATTAATTTTGGAGAGTTGAATAGCCAGACATGACCATATGCCATTCTGAACATTATTAACTGGGAGTGAGTTTTCAGCCATTTGTTTTTGGTTTCAATCCAGTGTTGCTCTCCTGGAAAATGCATGGCTGTGGACATGATGATCTTGCGAGATTACAATATCCATAATATCATATTTCACTGATCATGCTGGCACATGACTGTCCATGAAGTTTTGAAGGGTTAGTGATTTTTAAGAAACTGTTGCTCACCATGAGCAAATATTAAATCTGCATGTGGGAGAATAGTAATATCAGTAATTAGAGACAAACATAGGTTTAGCAGCAGATGGGGCATGAAGTGTAGCCTCCAGAATTAGCACAAACTGTACTCCAAATTATTCATGGATTCTTTTCTAAAAACAGAATGTGTTGATGAGGTATAAAGAGGTCTTTAATACTTCAGCAATACGTTATCAAAGCGTGACTAAATCAGCTATTAAATCATCAGAGAGATAAGCCCTTCACAAGACCCAAGTGTAACACACTGGTCAGTATGGTTCAGCATTGCTCAACACTTAAAGCTTATCAGCAAATAAAGCAAACAGAACTGGATAAGTAAGTATGGAATGAGGGAAAATTATGCTTATTTTTTTTCTTTCTGTTTGTTGGGCTTGCAACTAATTTGGATAGCTTGTCAGACTGGTATGAGTGCTTGATATGAGCACTTCAGGGCAACACTACTTCCATGCAATTTGATTTCAGCAATGCAAGTACAGATTTATCCAACAATACATTAACAGTCCAGAATATTTATAGTAATATCCTAGAATGAAATGCATTAAGAAAAATTAAATAACATTTGAAAAACTCAAAATTACTCAAAAACTCACTTAGAGCAGGTGAATTGTATCTGGTGTGGAATCCACACAGTATTTGTTGAAGTGAACTCTGCAATTAGTTGAAATCGCGAACTTTCACTTTCTGACTTCCGCAGGAGCTGTGAATGTAACATTTCTAGTTTGTGTAAGACAAATCAATTGTCCCACCACGAGTTGCCAAAAACAGATTTAATATTTGTCAAATGAGGTGTCAGGGCTGCGAGAGATGCAAAAAACCTACTGGTTGAGCTGAATGAATGAATGAATTTATTATGCCATTTATTATGTCATATTGCTGAGTGATAGCTGCTGGCACTCAGGTCACTCCACTCCATTACTGGGCCATATGGTGTACAGAGACCATGCTGGGATTTCCACCAGACTTGGCATGAAATCAAAACCTCTATTATTTGAATAATATAGGGAATAATATAGGGAAGAGTTATTTTTTTTCTTTCTTATTTTGTTTGAAATAATGTGTGTTTTAAAACGTTTTATTTTTTAGGTTTGAATACTTTTGAATAAAAATTATTTATAGAAATTAATTAGCAAATAATTTTAAGTATCTGTGAATATACAAACAAACCTTCAAAAACATTTAACCAGGATGTTCCCAGCTTTGAGAGGAGAAAATGTTCTGTCACTAGCCTCGTCTCCTTAAAGAATGTGAGGACTTTGCAGGGCCATGATGGGAGAGGTTTAGTCACCACCGAGTCACTATTATATTTTACAGCCTACTCCTGGGGGTGCACGTGACAAGGAGAACCCAGCTCGCCTCAGCTCCTCTATATTCATCCATTTACCATGAAAGAACCACTGTTGACCAAATAGGTGGTTATTTTGTTATCAACAAACCTATTAATTATTTCACATCTTATTCTAAAACTTCTTACTTTGTCCAACTGCATTTACATGCTTACTATTGAGAAATATGTTATTTTAATGCATGACTGTAGCAGAGCAGTCATACAAATTATATTAATATATATTTGTGGTGGTGGATGTCCTAATCAATTCATGTATGATTAATTAGGTCCTCCTAGTATTAGTAATAATGCAAATATTAAACAACAAAACAATTAAGATTTATATTAAGATATTAATTTTAAGATTATGATTGATGTGGTATTTAAGTGAAATTCAGTGGTTTCAGGTGGCTCAAAACTTTTTTATTTGTGGATCACAGAGCCGTGACATGGAGTCTTGAGTGCTCATTGTTTTCATTAAATTGTGATTAATTTGTAAGCATAGATGGATTGGAGTAGCTGGTATTTACGTCTGATTACCAAAGCTTGGGGCCGCAGGCAGGTCATCCCCCTTAAAAAGTCATAGGTATCCCTTCCTTTCATTTCTAACCAATGATTTTGCTACATTAGCAGGAGGTGCAGCTCCTATTAAATTAAATGAGAATTTATTGGCTATGAAATTGTTGCTGAAGAGATATAACTGTTTAATTATAGGGAGTAGAAACACTGATTTCATGGTATTAAACTAAACAAGAATGCTCTTGTTCCTGCAGCATTGCCATAGAATTAACTCATTTTATTTCCAGGAGACAATTTAAAGAGCAGAGAAATGAATATAAAACAGTGCGACTGCCAGTCTCTTGGACCCAATCCTGCCAAATACCAAGTCTGTCTGCCCGTCTCTCTCTTCCCATCTCTCTGACAACATCAAGAGCTGGTCTCTTACCCCCATCTCTTGCTGCAGCTTCGGCACGTGGCTGCTGGCCTCATGAACATCTTCTTCTTAAGCCCTTTGCTCTTCTGGGGAGCATAAGCCATTGTCTTTGTGGGCGGCGCGACCGACATTGCAGCGGCCTCTGCAGTCCGTCTGTCTTTTTTTTTTGTCCGTTGAGTGTAGTTTCTAGTGGTTTTTATATTGTTTTTAACTGTGTATGTGTGGGGTGTGGGGTCGGGGGAAACTTTTAAATCTCTTCCCTGCACCGGAGACTGTCGGGTCTCCCTTGTCGTTGGGGCCTAGTACTGTGGAGCGGCCTTCTACCGGAACGATCTGGGGCTCCAGTCACAGAGCCTGCGGACCTACCATCGTGGAGCTGGCCAAGTTCGGAACGGGAGGAGCGTGGCTGCAACCCAACTCCGGAGCTCGGAGGCTCCAGCCGCAGGTCCGATGGACGGTGACATCGGGAGCTCGCGGGTCCCTGGTGGGAGACCGCTTTTCGGAGCTCCCGCAACGGCAACTTCTCCCGCCCGAGTTGCGGGGTTGGAAATGACCTGGAGCGGGGCCTTACATCGCCCGGCGCAGCTTTAACAGCCACGGGACTTGCTAGCGCCTGCCGGGGGCTCCATCAAGACCCGGAGCAGGGCCTTACATCGCCGGCGTGGGACTTGTGTCCAATCCATTTTCTCCTTTGAATTGGTAAGTCAATGGTCTCCTGGCTTGTTCTTTTCCACTGGTCCACTTTGTCTCTCTACCAGATGTTAAATATTCTCTTAAGGCAGGTGTTAATGAATGTTTGTAGCCTGTTTGTAGTGTGCTTTGTTGTTTTCCATGTCTCTGAACGTGGCCTCAGAAAAAGGTTATTGACAGAATATTTTAATTCTATTTTTCACTCAAGGCCTTGAGAATGGATGTCTTCAGTGGAGGACTAATGACCCAAATGATCATTGGTATCTTGCTGTTGCTCCATTGCTCAAGGCAATCCATTGGGAAAATAAGTACACCATAAATTTAATCTGTTGAAGAAATTTTAAATGTACAATGTGGTTTGAAACTTTCACAAGGAATTAGTGCGGTTGGAGACAGCTGCTCGAAATGCCATACTGATTATCAGTGTGCGGACTCAAGTTGATAAGAGCAACCTGATTCAGGAAGCTCTGCTTTAAGCTGTTTACTGTCTTGTGGCCCCCCTACCTAATTAGTGACGTTTTATCCAGACCACATGTCATACCACCTACCTTCAATCCCGCTCTGATGTTCATCGACTGCACATCTAGTGATCTTACTCCGTAACGATTGATGGTACGTCTCTACTCAACCTTCATTTACCCCATCCCAACTACTGATCTGTCCCCCATCCATCCTAATGCACCCACCCTATTGGCAGAACCATTTATATTTGTCAGATTTACACATGCTTTCGGGTGAAAAGGACTAACAAAAGTTTGAATTGTCATTTTATGGTGTGAATGTATCTCATAATTGATCTTCCCAAATAGTTTTACCTAAAACCTCAAACTTTTACATAAAACCATTTGGGAAGATATGAGGTACATTCTCACAACAAAATGTCTAGTCACATTTTTTTTGTTTTTGTTTTAAAGGTTTGCACATATGCTTAGACCTTGAATGGCGAAACAAGCGATTTGGGTGAAACACTACTAATTAGGCTTGGGGTCCACAAGACAATGGACAGATTAAAGTGGAACTACCCGATCATGTTCTTAGTGTTAACCTGGAACTGGCTTGGGGGTCACATCAGTAAATAACATCAGAGCAAACTTCATGGGCTTCCTCTGCATAAATTACTCATTAGAGTTCTTGAGCATCACAGTATTTGATATCCCCCATGCATTAGTTTTAGATGCAGAGAGGAACTGGAATTTAAAAAAAATGCAGACTTTGTGCAATCTCACATGAGATACGAGTTTCAGTAACATTTCAGTTTTCATTGAAATTGGATCACACAGCACACAAAAAACATCATTCCACATGATCCAGTTTACAGGCTATGCTTGCTATTGTTTTGTGTAAGTTAGTAAGTCACAGCTGTCCATTTCATTCAGACTTTTGTATAATGCACCAATAAATTAGTTCCATGAGATCAGACCTGAGCAAGCAGGGTAATTTTTTTTGGGAAAGGATATTCTGAACCATGAATATGAAACTAATCTAGACTTGTTTTGGATTATGATAGAACAAAAGCACACTGTTGTGGCCATCATAATTGCCATCTTTGTAATGGGTACAAAGCACCTTCTAGTTTACGTCCTGTCCCAATTCTACAAGAATTTTGCAAATTGATCAGTTTCATGTTTATATAATGTTATGTGCAAAGTGATATCCATTTCTCCTACTCAACTGAATAATCTGAAAGTTAATTATGGATGGCTTACAACCTCCAGTGTGTTTACAAGCTGGAGACTCCTGCTGTAACTATCTTAATTTCAAGTCAGAAGATGGGTGCATAAGCTAAGTTTCGAGGGTTCGGCTACGCTAAGTACAGAATGTTGAATTGCCGGTCTACTCACTATATACCAGTGGCACAATGAACCCCACACATCAGCACACAACCTTTGCTTCCAGTGTTACTAAAATCTTTCAATGCATCCTCATCATTGAATGGATGAAGGCTCACGACTGAATGGGATTCAGGAAGAGAATAATTGCTGTGGCACAGCCGAAGTCCCAGGGCAGTGGAAGAATTTTAATATTAGCACCTTCCAACTGATTCTTTGGAAAATAAACGACATGCCCCTCATTAAATCCAATTTACAGTGCAGCTGTGAATGCCCTTCACTTTTTTGTGATCTTCTGGGAGAAAAACAAAATATTCACAAATCCTCAGATTTCCTAACATAAATCAAGGAAAGTTTTGAGGTTGTCCCATAGCGGAATATTTGTACTATCCAGCTAGTAATGCTCTATAATTGCAAGTTATCCCTTCAGATGCCTTACAAGTGCCAATATAGCCTGCATTGCATGGGGTTTTCTGGTAGGAAGACTTCAAACTTCTATTGGATGCTTGGAAGATTTAGTAAGGGATTACCAAGTGGCACACACTGTAACTGAAGTTATGGGCTGGGCACACATCGGATCGTATGATCCGATCAATAGGCAACCGTAGGTCTGGTAAAAAATGTTTTATCTGACTCTTCCTTGCCACGCTCTCTTTTATTATTACTTGTAATGAATGAGGCAAGTTTCATTTGTACATTTCTGAAACCAAACATGTTTTTTTATAGTAATTTATATAAAAGATATAAAAATCAATTTTTGATGTGTTATAGCAATTATTTCTGCAACAATAAATAATTATAAAAATGGCCAACAAAAGGTCCAAGACAAGTTTGGTACTGTTTATATGTGCCAATATGTGCTAGGTCAGAAGGAAAGGTTTGAAGGACTCATCCAAACAACAGATTACATAAACAGTTGTCAAGCATAAGTAGTAACACATGGGGGAGTGGCTGACTGATCATCAGTGACTGTGGCCTCCACAAATCCTCCATAACACCGTACCATATGTTTCACCAATGGAGACCCATGCCAATGGTGGCCTCTTGCCACTGAAATGGGAAATTAACTTTCCTCTCATTCCTCTACTCCCTTATCTTCTGGCATTCAATATTTTACCCAAGAACTGTTAAGATTCACCTAATCTCAGCAACATTTTCTTTTTAATCTCCTGTTGAAGTTAAATTCCTAACTTTGTATTAACAAGCGATTCCACTGCACCAAAGTGAGATTAAAATGGTTGCGTGACAAGTCACGTTGTACCTAACAAATTGTGTACTTACGAAGCAAATAGTAAGAGTCTGATAAAATTTGATAAACACTATAAAAGCTTCATAGCTCTAGGTATTCCAGAGCAAAATCATTTTGTAGTTGCAACGGTAACTCTTTGAACTCAACTCATGTTGATTCAATTGCATTGAACTACAATGGGATAATTATAGAGTACAATCTAAGGGGAAAAGTATTGCAAAGAAGATATTCCTTTATTGTCTCTTGGGGTCTTGCACTATCGGAGTGACTAAGAGCTGTTCGTCCACTTCAGCAGGCTTCATTAAAGCTTCATTAGGTGCTTACAAAACCATTATCAACCTCCATTCTTTCGGGAATTCCTTGAACTAATTAGACCTCTTGTTTCTTTTGACAGGTCTGTTGATAATAACTCTTCCTCTCTAGAAGTACACCCTCCAGACATAGACAATCAAAAATGTTTTGAAATATAATTGCTAACCACACAATTAATGGTTCTACAGCTAATTAATTAATTTACTGTTCGAAACCACAACAATTCTTGAGCCTAGAATTGGGTTTAATCCCTCCTACATTTCAAAGATTAGATGTGTATTGACAGACTTTCAAAAAAAAGTGGCAATATTCTTTCACCATGAATTCAAATTCAGATTAGAGGTAGAAATTGGGGACATTTTCCAAACTTGTTATGCATTGATATTAAGATTACAGCATGCATAATCTTGGGAGATTTCCTCAATTCTCCCAGGCAGTTTACATTTTTAGGAGAAAGGCCAATTATAATTTTTACACCGTTATTATAGTTCAAATTTTAGCCAAGGTCATGGTCAAGCTCCAGAGACTAATATAATATTTTGTGCTATAATATATCTAATTTCACTAACTGTAAAAAGCTTTCAACATACTAAATAGTTTTTGACGAAGGGATATCTTCAAAGTATTCCATGTAATACATTTTCAATGCTCATGCACTGAAACAGTGTCTCATTCTGCACACATGCCTACGTAATATTACAGTAACTTATCTGTAATTAGAGAACTGTTTAATATTCATTGCTGGAAATATGTTTGTGTATGTACCCATTTAATTGGGAACAATTCAATTTCACCTGAAATTATCCAGCATGAATCCAAGCCATTTTGGAAGTCCAGTGTAATTGGAAAGCTCTATCACAAGTTTTCATGAAAATTCTGAGGATTTCATGTAAAAAGAGATAAAACTATACTCCCATTGTGATGACTTTCTATGAGAAAGGAAGTGCTTGGTCATAGAGATTTTGCAAGGGGATCTCCATTGGTTTGTAGAAAGAATGGAAGATAAAGTTAGGGAGACCAGCAGCTGTTGCTACAAAGAAAAGGAACAGAAAGAGAGGAAGGTGAGAATGTTTATCCATCTGCACCACCAAAATATACTTTTTTTCTCAGCTGGACCCTCTCTACCAGGATTATCAGTGCCCAAGAACCTGAGCTTTTACTCCCTCAGGCCTTGAAGAATCTTACAACATTATGTTGTAAACCAGGTAGTACACTACACATCTTCAGAAGAAATGATATGCAGAGGGAAACTATACCCCCATTCTGCACACCACTTCAATATTAAACCAGAAGTTCTTTATTTCAACCACTTTTTATTCTTGGTAATCTCAGTTAGTCTCAGGTAAAAAGCTGCAGGTTTAAAGCAGTTTTAAATTAGCATGCCTACTCTCATGACTTCATCAAAATAACTTCCATTTGATTTGAAACTAAATTCACCAATTCTACCAGAAGCTGCAAAGAGAAACAATAGGTTTCATTTAAAAGTCCATTTAAAATATTTGTTTAATTTTAAATGTTAATGTATTGCACTCAATATTTTTTTTTCCAGTCTGAGTCAACACCTAATTGTGAATTTAATGCCGTTGAAGTTTTATGCACTTTCTTTAATGAAAAGCCAACTGGGCAGATAAAGTACTCATTGTACCCTATAAAATTGAATGTTTCGCCAAATGAGCCTTTGTTTTCTATTAATTTCTTACTGTATCCATTTATTAGTTGCCCGAGGTGAGAAATTACACACTTCTCTTCAGATTGTTTTTTCCTGTGTACATTCCACCAGTTTTCTCCACCTTTTATATTTAATTTATGTAGAAAATAAATCAAAATGCATCCTTTTGCACCACAGATGCTGACTGATCTTGTGCATACTTCCAAATGTTCTCTATGTTTGCTTTAATTTATCTGTGAGATGTTATATGAGCGGTGACTTCCTAATTCCAAAGGTATAAACTCATGTCTGTAAGTCTTGTTCTCAAAGTTTGTATTCAGGGTTAACTGTGCAGGAATTCTTCCCATTAAAATCTCTCATTTCACTATGTTTTACAACAAACAGAACACTGTGTGATCAATGGAAATTGCGAACATCTAAAGTTTCCAAAGGGGTATTTTCTTTCCCTTCAACTACTCACTCCCCACTACAATTGCAAAAGTAAGGTGTTTCTCCAGGTTTACTACAATGTTACTCCCTTAAGGTTTTCCACTTTCTATTTATTTGAGAGATTATCAGACTGGAATCCGAGGTATTGTGAAAGTAATTTATACTCAATGCGTCAATAGTTCATTAAATTGCCCGATAGTTGGAGATCTATTTTTCAACCAACATTTCTGTTTTGACTATGTACGAAAATAAAGCAGCACACTGAGACCAGGTAAAAACAGAATAAAACATGAGGTAATCAGTGCCTCTATTCCCAGGCGAGTTGGGGTTTCCACAAAGCGCAACCACTTCTGTTACTTCAGTGTCAACAGTTCACTGACATTGCAGCATTGCCTGAAATAACATGAATGAGGCAAAATGAAATCTGGTTTAGCAGGTTTCTGACACAAATTTCAACAGCACACTGAAGAAGTGAGTTCTGGTCTGATTGTCAGGTGGTATTTACTGTTTTAATTAAAATAAACCTGTAGGACATTTTAAAGTGAGGCCTGCCAGTTTGTCTTACATGGTATGAGATATTGGCATCAGACTAAAGGGGACGTGATTATTACTCCAGGACTGAAACTGCAACCCGAAACTGGTCATTCATTTAAATCAACTCCAAGTAATACATTGTTCTAACTGTTTGCCACAAATGCATCCCGACTTTAACCAGTACTGTGAAGCCTAGACTGTTTGGTGATGCTGTACATGAAGTCAAGACAGTTTCTTCTTTTGTTATGTTACTTATTTGAACTGAAGGATGATGGTAAAATAATTAATTTGACAGCCTGACTGAAATGCTATACTGGCCTACATTTTGCTGCTGATGTTGAACATGTAGTCATCATTGCTAGTCATAGGTCCTGGCTTAAAAAAAAAACTGGGATTAGCTTCTGCAAATGGACGGATAAGGTTCAAAAAGGCTTATCACCAACACCACCATCATTTTAATTTAGGGCAAATGCAGATGTGCAATAAATATTGCTTGGTAAACAAAGTTTGCACCCAAGACCAACTAAGTAATCTCAGAAATGGCAACAGGGCATTCAAAATCGAAGTACAAGGAAGGCAAATTGACAAGGTGGATGAGTTGATTCATTATTCTTGCCTTTTTACTTGACTGACTGTACATATGGATGTGACAGCTAACAGGAACAAATCATGGTTAGTTTCTGGGTTTACCTTTCCAATTTGATGAGTGACTCCTGGTCATGCCTTCAGTGTAACATACAGCATGGTATCAGAAAAGAGAGGGTTCACCACACTGAGCTGCTTGACGCAGTTTCAATTTACTCAACATGTGACAATCTGTTTGGAATTCCACTTGCTATTCACAACAGTTTTAACATGACTTGTGTTTTGTAGGTAATGGAATAGAGCGGTAACACTTCCATTATACATGCAATGGTTTGATATAATCCAGGAAAAAACAATCTATTTGATTGGTATCCTCATTAAACACCTCAAACATTCCACACAGCACCAGCAAATTCATTGCTAGGCTTTTATGGCAACATCTGAAAGTCCATGCCCTCTGCCAAGAGGAAAAGGACAATAATTACATAGGTACATCAGCATTTGCAGAAATGTTGTCTATGGCACATGTCATTGACAAAGCTTACACCCATGTTCCTGGCTTAGAATAATATCCTTGCTTTTATTCCTTGTTGCCTGGTCAGGATTTACAAAATTGACCTTTTGTCATAACCACTGCAGCACATCAAGAAGGCAACCCATTACTCCCTTTTCAATGACAACAAGGGACAAACAGAAAACACTGGTCCACGACAGAAACTCACACCAGGAATGAATAAAGATAACTACAAAAAGGGTTATCATTTGATTTCCCTTCTACAGATGCTTATCTTAGCATCTGACACCCAAGAACCTATCAAATCAATGTTCCAAATCTTATTTATATTTTCAGTCCTGAACAAATGCTTATAAATATCAAATGAGTATTAGTGCATGGCCTTAAAGACTTTTCTTGTTTTCCTACACCGAGACAATATTCCCGCAATGGCTGCAGTCAAATTAATGAAATACTGCAGGAAAAATGATTGCAGATTTCAATATCAAGCAGCTCTCAGCTTCGGTAGTCAAGTTTTGATCGTACCATCATGTGTGGTTATGTTATGGATCAATTGAACAATTGCAAGGACCTTTGTGAAGCAGTAAGAGTAGGTTTATTAATGTTGATAGCCCGATTGAGGATGACAGTCAATATGGTGGTTAATCTGATTTTACTAATCTGTGGAAATATGCTTTCTGGAATGCAGAAACATTGTTAAAGCCCCTTTGAATACTGCGGCTCACTGGAAAATGCATATTATCATACAACTTCTGTGCTGGAGTGGAAAATTAGATCTTATTTCAGGGGGATGCAGAGTTTTTTTTTTTTGTTTTGTTTTTTTTTTACAATTACAGCACGGAAACAGGCCCTCTCGGCCTTTCCAGTCCGTGCCGACCATTTGTTTTCCCCTAGTCCCATCTACCTGCACTCAGACCATACCCCTCCATTCCCTTCACGTCCATATACCTATCCACTTTACTCTTAAATGTTAAAATCGATCCTGCCTCCACCACTTCTGCTGGAAGCTCATTCCACACAGCCACCACCCTCTGAGTAAAGAAGTTCCCCCTCACGTTACCCCGAAACCTCTGTCCCTTAATTCTCATGTCATGCCCTCTTGTTTGAATCTTCCCTACCCTCAATGGGAAAAACGTATCCACGTCAACTCTGTCTATCCCTTTCATCATTTTAAAGACCTCAATCAAGTCCCCCCTTAACCTTCTGCGCTCCAAAGAATAAAGACCTAACTTACATAGAAACATAGAAACATAGAAACATAGAAACATAGAAATTAGGTGCAGGAGTAGGCCATTCAGCCCTTCGAGCCTGCACCGCCATTCAATATGATCATGGCTGATCATCCAACTCAGTATCCCGTACCTGCCTTCTCTCCATACCCTCTGATCCCCTTAGCCACAAGGGCCACATCCAACTCACTCTTAAATATAGCCAATGAACTGGCCTCAACTACCCTCTGTGGCAGAGAGTTCCAGAGACTCACCACTCTCTGTGTGAAGAAAGTCTTTCTCATCTCGGTCTTAAAGGATTTCCCCCTTATCCTTAAGCTGTGACCCCTTGTCCTGGACTTCCCCAACATCGGGAACAATCTTCCTGCATCTAGCCTGTCCAACCCCTTAAGAATTTTGTAAGTTTCTATAAGATCCCCTCTTAATCTCCTAAATTCCAGAGAGAAACCAAGTCTATCCAGTCTTTCTTCATAAGACAGTCCTGACATCCCAGGAATCAGTCTGGTGAACCTTCTCTGCACTCCCTCTATGGCAATAATGTCCTTCCTCAGATTTGGAGACCAAAACTGCACGCAATACTCCAGGTGTGGTCTCACCAAGACCCTGTACAACTGAAGTAGAACCTCCCTGCTCCTGTACTCAAATCCTTTTGCTATGAAAGCTAACATACCATTCGCTTTTTTCACTGCCTGCTGCACCTGCATGCCTACTTTCAATGACTGGTGTACCATGACACCCAGGTCTCGCTGCATCTCCCCTTTTCCTAATCGGCCACCATTTAAATAATATTCTGCTTTCCTGTTTTTGCCACCAAAGTGGATAACTTGTTCAACCTTTCTCTGTAACATAGTTGCTGGAACCCTGGCAACATTCTAGTAAATCTCCTCTGTACTCTCTCTATTTTGTTGACATCCTTCCTATAACTAGGCGACCAAAATTGTATACCATACTCCAGAATTGGTCTTACCAATGCCTTGTACAATTTTAACATTACTTCCCTACTCCTATATTCAATGCTCTGATTTATAAAGGCCAGCACACCAAAGGCTTTCTTTACCACCCTATCTACATGCGATTCCACCTTCAGGGAACTATGCACAGTTATTCCTAGATCCCTCTGTTCCACAGCATTCCTCAATTCCCTACCATTTACCATGTACGTCCTATTTTGATTTGTCCTGCCAAGATGTAGCACTTCACACTTATCAGCATTAAACTCCATCTGCCATCTTTCAGCCCACTTTTCCAAATGGCCCAAATCTCTCTGTAGACTTTGAAAATCTACTTCATTATCCACAACACCACCTATCTTAGTATCATCTGCATACTTACTTATCCAATTTTCCACCCCATCATCCAGATCATTGATGTACATGACAAACAACAGTGGACCCAACACAGATCCCTGAGGCACCCCACTGGTCACCGGCTTCCAACCTGACAAACAGCCATCCACCATTACTCTCTGACATCTCCCATTCAGCCACTGTTGAATCCATCTTGCTACTCCGCCATTAACACCCAAAGATTGAACCTTCTTAACCAACCTTCCATGGGGAACCTTGTCAAAGGCCTTACTGAAATCCATATTGACAACATCCACTGCTTTACCCTCATCAATTTCCCTAGTTACCGCTTCAAAAAATTCAAGAAGGTTTGTCAAACATGACCTTCCAGGCACAAATCCATGTTGACTGTTCCTGATCAGACCCTGTTTATCCAGATGCTTATATATATTATCTCTAAGTATCCTTTCCATTAATTTGCCCACCACTGACGTCAAACTAATAGGTCTATAATTGCTAGGTTTATTCTTTGAACCCTTTTTAAACAATGGAACAACATGCGCAGTACGCCAATCCTCCGGCACTATTCCCGTTTCTAATGACATTTGAAATATTTCTGTCATAGCTCCTGCTATTTCTACACTAACTTCCCTCAATGTCCTAGGGAATATCCTGTCAGGACCTGGAGACTTATCCACTTTTATATTTTTTTCAACTTCCTCTCTTTGAATCTCATAGTTTCCATAGCTACTCTACTTTTTCCCCTTAACTCACAGAGTTCAATATCCTTCTCCTTGGTGAATACCGAAGATAAGAAATTGTTCAATATCTCCCCCATCTCTTTTGGCTCTGCAGATAGCTGTCCATTCTGGTTCTCTAATGGTCCAATTTTATCCCTCGTTATCCTTTTGCTATTAATATAGCTGTAGAAACCCGTTGGGTTTACTTTCACCTTTCTTGCCAAAGCAACCTCATATCTTCTTTTAGCCTTCCTAATTTCTTTCTTAAGATTCTTTTTACATTCTTTATACTCCCTAGCACCTCATTTACTCCATGCCTCCTATAATTATTGTAGATATCACTCTTTTTTCGAAACAAGTGTCCAATTTCCCTTGAAAACCATGGCTCTTTCCAATTTTTACTATTTCCTTTCAACCTAACAGGGGACATAAACGATTCTGTACTCTTATAATTTCCCCTTTAAATGTCCTCCATTTCTCTTCTACATCCTTCCCATGAAACAAAGTGTCCCAATTCACTCCTTTAAAATCCTTACGCATTCCCTCAAAGTTAGCCTTTCTCCAATCAAAAATCTCCACCCTAGGTCCAGTTCTGACTGTCTCCATAATTATATTGAAACTAATGGTATTGTGATCACTGGTCCCGAAGTGCTCACCAACGCATACCTCCGTCACTTGACCTGCCTCATTTCCTAACAGGAGGTCCAGCACTGCCCCTTCTCTGGTGGATACCTCTATGTACTGCTGCAAAAAACTATCCTGCACACATTTTACAAACTCAAGTTATGTGAATGGCAGTAGCAAACTGTGCAAAAGAGTGCAACATCATTCCCTTTGATACAAGAACAGAAACAGATAGTAGTTTTGAAATGATGAGAGATTGAAAAGTGTTGTCATTCAGAGGAACCCAAGTTTCCTGAAGGTTAATGTGCAGGTATAGCAAGCATTGCAATAGGCAAATGGTATGTTGGTCTTTATTGCAAAAGGATTTGAGTACCAAAGTAAAGACGTCTTGCTCTAAATAGAGTTTACCTTGGTGAATCTGGGGTAATTTGCACAGGTCTTTGTCCTACCCAAGAAATTATATGCTTGTAAATGTAGAATTGCAATAAAGGATCACCATATTGTAGGTATGTTACAAAACTTACCTTTAGCGGTGCTGCAGTTCTGCCGCTGGCCATGTGCGCGACTTCTGCGCCTTTAAAGGGGGGGGGGTTAAAACGCGTTTTTTCCCTTGCCACCAGAATAATATTTTGTCGGAGTGCGAACTATTTCTGGAGATTCGTTCCGACTGCCGGTAGGTTAAATTTATTTATTTTTTTTTAAATCGCCCAACTATTTCTGCAGTGCAGTAAAATAAAAATTAGCTCTTAATGCCATGAACGCTGACAACGGGGACCGATTTTACGTAGGAGACAGGTAAGTGAAAGCTGTTTATTTTAACATATACACTTGCTTGTTTAGGTGACTTTAATCAATATTTCATGTTGTGAAACGGTGATTTATTCCCCATACGAACCGGCAGAATTTTCCCTGCCGATATTGGGTTTAAATTCACCGCAACCGCAACGTTCCAATCCATCGCGTTCCAGAAAATCCCACTCGCAAGCTGTTTAAAATGCCCATTAATTTATGGGCATTAAACACTAAATTCCTTCAATTTGGCCTATAAATTCATAACAATGAGATTTAAAAATCATGTTTTACTTCGGAGTCACGTGAGTGACTACGTGAAGAAGCCCCGCCTGGCGCTAGAACGGCATTACGTCGACGCTGACGGCAGAAGCAAGAGCTGCAGAGCGCAGCTCCTCGCAGCGGCCGGAACGGACCCGCAGGTAAGTGCAAGGAAAATAGGGGACGTTCTAAAAAAGACGTTACGCTGGTAGAACCAGCAAAAGAGAAAGTAAAATTTAAAATCAGAGTCACGCTGGCGTACTGATTTAGCCAGATAATAAAAAAGAAAAATGGAGAAGTCTCAAAGGAAAATTTCGCGGGTAAAAAGATCGTCCCGGGGTGAAGCTAAAGAGTCGGGACAAGAGTTTAGTGCTGATCTGGTTCCGATACCGGTGGCCGCTGATTCACCCGTTAGTGAGACTATAATTTCTCCAGAAATGCAAACCACGGAGGAAAATGTTCCTAGAAAAAGTAAAAAGAAGAGGCCAGATGTGCCTGATATGGCAAAAGATTTTGCTATACCTGAAGGAAGTGGTGAGGCTATGGAAGAAAACCTAGCTGCCAGTATTAATTATAAGGTATCTCACCAACTTCAAGATTCTGTGATGGTTGAAACAGCAGAATTATATAAAACATCGGAAAATTGCACCTCATTGAAGGTACCTACGGTTAATCCGTCTATATGGACGCCTATGACTCCAGGCATGAGAGGACAAGAAATAAGATTTCTAAGAATCCTCAAATTGATTTCAGCTGCCATTACTGCTTTTGGAAGGCAAATGGAGGGGTCGGAGATGGATAAAATCCAAAAAGATACTTTGGGCTTATTGTGCAATTCCTTCTATGAAATTAATTGTATGAGGAAAATTGTGATTCGGCCCATATTTCATCCAAGGTTTGCAGGTCTGTGTCGATCAAGTGGTGTTCAAGCTCCTGGTTATCTATTTGGAGAAAACCTGCCTAAGCACATAAGAGAAATGGATGAAGAGGCGAAATCTATTAGCCACATGAGATCTTTCGTCTTTGGACAAAAAAGGTATTTTTCGTCAAGAAGGGGATTTGATTTTGGAAACAGAGGCAGGAATATGATAAGAAAATATTACCATCCGACACAGCCTAATGTTCACCCGTATACGGGGAGAAGGAGACCACCACGTTCATATGGAGAGGCACAAAAACTTTATTCTATTCTTAAAGAAACTGTGGACAAATCTCCAGTTGGAGGGAGATTACAAATGTTTTATGATGAATGGCTTGTAGTATAAACATTTTAAGATGGAAACATTCAACACTACAATACATTTGATATCAGCAGGTTGTTATATGGTTACAATTGATTTAAATGATGCGTACTATTCAGTACCAATACATCAGTTCTTTCGAAGGTATTTAAAATTTAATTGGCTGGGACAGCTGTGGCAATTCAAAGCTTTACCAAATGGGTTAAGTTCAGCTCCCAGGCTCTTTACAAAGCTGTTAAAACCAGCTTTAGCACAATTAAGAGCACAAAAGCACATCATTATGGCTTATCTGGATGACATTTTAATCATCAATAGTAATCAGGAATCAGCTGAAAAATCAGTTTCAGCAACTAAAACTTTATTTGAGAAGAGGTTTCTTGATTCATCCAATTAAGTCACAGCTGCAGCCAGCACAGTCAATTAACTATTTGGGGTTTGTGATTAACTCAGTTACTATGTTAGTAACTTTGCCAACAGATAAGATTGATGATATTTTAATGACCTGTAGGGGTTTCATTCACAAACCTTATCCCTCCATCCGAGAAGTAGCAAAGGTTATTGGTAAATTAGTGGCAGCATTTCCTGCAGTAGAATTTGGTCCATTACATTACCAAAACCTTCAAAGGGACAAAATAATTGCTCTAAAAAAGAGAGCAGGCCATTTTGATAGGCCTATGCAATTAACAAAAGAAGCTTTATTGGAATTACAATGGTGGATTGAAAATGTCCCACAAGCTGCTAAAAACATTCTGATACAACAGCCTGAAGTTATTTTACAAACAGATGCTAGTGCTCTCGGATGGGGGGGGGGGGGGGGGGGGGGGGGGGGGGGGGGGGGACAGATTCATTCAACAGCTGTGGGGGGGGGGGCGACAGATTCATTCAACAGCTGTGGGGGCAGATGGACTGTCCAAGAGGAAATGTTTCTCCAAACATATGGTATTAACTATTTAGAATTATTGGGAGCATTTTATGGGTTAAAAGCCTATTGTTCTACAAAAAAGAATCTGCATGTACTGATACAATTAGACAATAAAACAGCTGTTGCATATATTAATCACATGGGTGGAGTCAGATCGGTATCATGTGATTGTTTGGTCAATCAGATATGGCAGTGGTGTATTAAGCACCAATTTGGATTTCGGCAAATTACATCCCAGGTAAAGACAATGTGGTGGCAGTCAATAGATCAAGGATGTTTAAAGACAACACAGAATGGATGTTGAACCCAGTAATTTTCAGTAAAATTGTGATTCAATATGGGTTACCAGACATTGATCTGTTTGCATCAAGGTTAAATCATCAATTGCCTAAATATGTGTCTTGGGAACCAGATCCAGATGCAGTAGCAGTAGATGCCTTTTCACTACATTGGGGGAATATGTTCTTTTATGCCTTTCCGCCATTTGCTCTGGTTCAGCAATGTCTGAAGAAAATAGAACAAGATTCTGCCACAGGATTATTGGTGATTCCAAATTGGCCGACACAACCATGGTTCCCATTGATGTTAAACATGATTAAAGAACCATATATGTCAATTCCTAGCAGCAGTGATTTATTGATAAAACCAGTAACCAAAGAAATGCATCCATTACATGCTTATATGAATTTGTTAATCTGCAGGTTTTGACCAGACCACTACAAGAGCTTGGATTGTCGGATAGAACTATGGATATTATAGTCGCATCATGGCGAGATAGCACTCAGAGACAATATATGACACATATAAAGAAATGGGAAAAAATTTTGTAGACAATCAAATATATCCTATCATACTGTGAACATTGCAAACATATTGGAGTTCCTTGCCGAGTTGCATTTTGAACAGCACTTAAGTTATAGTGCCATTAATAGTGCACGTAGTGCCTTATCATCTTATTTAGGACAAATCTCTGACCAGAAATCAATTGGATCACATCCATTAATATCCAGATTTAGGAAAGGAATCTTTAACAAAAATCCACCCAAACTAAGATATACAGAAATTTGGGATGTCAGCATTGTACTTACTTTACTTAGGCAATGGACTCCAATCGAAGTTTTGTCATTGGAAAAGTTAACATTTAAATTAGTAATGTTAATGGCATTGGTTCAGCTCAAAGGGTGCAAACATTACAAATGCTACGTTTAGACTGTATGCATGTGGCTGCAGATAACATTGTGTTCTATGTTTATGATATGATCAAACAAAGCAGACCAGGGAGAACTGGAGCAAAGGTAATGTTTCAAGCTTACCCTATTGATCCAACGTTGTGTGTAGTTAAACATTTGAATCAATATGTAAAAGTTACCAAAACTCTTCGAGGTGATGAAAAAACATTAATGATTACGCATAAGAAACCACACACAAAAGCTTCAGTGCAAACAATCTCAAGGTGGTTAAAACAGGTGTTACTTTTAGCAGGAGTAGACACTGATGTGTTCAAATCTCACTCCACCAGGGCAGCAGCTACATCCGCAGCGAAGTTACAGGACGTACCACTCGAACATATTTTAGAAACCGCGGGGTGGTGTAAAGAAGAAAATTTTTCAAAGTTCTACAATAAACCTGTTCACACAATGAATGTTGGGTTCACTGTAATAACCTGCTTTGTTTCACTATCGATTGATATTATCAATTATGTTATCACTTATATCTTTTATCACTTTGTAATGGTTTCCCTCAGATGTTAAAAGGGGGTTATTATATGTTCTTTTATCATTAAAAGATTTATGGAAAGAACTAAAACTAGTCTGGTAAAAGGTTTTTACTCATGTATGTGTTGACCTAGCCAGACTGTCGTATGGAAGAATTCTACGACATGGAAAACACAGAAGCTTCAAAAGTCACGCAGTCACTAGTAAGAAGTAAAATAGTAAGGTTAAACGAGAACTTACCAGTTCGAAGTTTGATCGTTATTTTATGAGGAGTAACGATGAGGGATTACGTGCCCTCCACTCCACACCCTCATAAAATAAATGATCATTTGGTAGTTCTAAATCTATGATGAGCCTTACTATCTTACTCTGGCTATTGTGTTCTGTGTTTTTCATGCCGCTGCTTTGAAGTATGCCGTTCTAGCGCCAGGCGGGGCTTCTTCACGTAATCCCTCATCGTTACGCCTCATAAAATAACGATCAAACTTCGAACTGGTAAGTTCTCGTTTAATCTTACTATTATATTGTGAATTCTTGTGTGAATGTTATTTGGACACTTAGGCTTTAAAAAAAAGAGTTAATATTTTCTTAAGAAATGGATAGATGTTTAGATCTAGTAATTGAATTTTGTAATTAGCTACAATTGGGTAACTAACTAATTATATGCTTTAATTACAGGTCATACAAGTAAGATTGTTCCATATTAGTTTCAGAATGCTTCAATCTATAATAACTGAAAATTTCTTTCAGTTCTTATAATTTTTAAGAAAGTTATGGGCTTTTGAATGTCCTCAACCACAACTTTAGTGTTAAGTCAATGGAAAGGCAATGGGGAACAAGATGCTAATTTCCGAGTATGAAAATGGCCATAACTTTTTTTAATACTGAAAATATGAAAGTGAATTAGATGTCAAATTTAACTTCTTTGTATGCTTTATCTGATGGGATAAATTGCAGACTTGATTTTTAAAATCTCAAAATTTTGGTTGCCAATTTTGCCGCATGATCTTCGAGACCTTCAGTTTCTTCCCACACTCATACAGGTTTGTAGGTTAATTGGCTTGGTAAAATGTAAAATTGTCCCTAGTGTGTGTAGGATAGTGTTAATGTGCAGGGATCGCTAGTCGGTGCGGACTCGGTGGGCCTAAGGCCCTGTTTCCACACTGTAACGCTAAACTAAACTAACTGAACACATACTCTCTCGAGTTTAGAAGAGCGAGAAATGATCTCATTGATGCTCCAATCATTAATGCAGCAAGTATGAGGACATACAGAAATATAGGCCCACACACATTTAACACATACCTTCTACATTTCTGTTTGTATATCCTAACATTATGCATTTCTCCATGAATGTAGCACCTTTCAATTTTTCTAGCCTCCAATGGTAGTTATTTCTTAAGGAATCTTCAAATATATTGATGTGTTTATTAAGCAAATTGCTTTCCACCTAATATCTACATTTATGTTATATATATTTTGAAGCCCAAATGCCAAAAAATCAAATCAAAGATATAATACAATGAAATTAGGTTTAAAAAGCTTTTTCTTAGATCTGCTTGTCAGTCATGCTTGTTAAGATTTGAATGGTGTTTACGTGGGTGGCCTTGTTTATCTAGCATTGGAGAGCAAGCTAGGACATGTGAAGACTTTGAGGGCGGATGCGGTCAAAGGATTATGTGTTGTGCCTTAATGCTAATAAAAACACTCCAGTATAAAACTATGAAGTTACACATATGATTTATGAATAATCTTTTGGCACAGCCAGAACTGACTCTTGGCTTGTATAACAATAGGAAGAATGTCATCTTGCCTTGACCGTTGAATGGCTATTGACCCAATTTTAAATTACCATATGTCAATTTCCATTAAACACTGGATATCCTTGTTTACTGTAATATTGATTGAGATATTGGCAGTAAACTTATCTTCTGATACCCATTTCCTTGGCATTACACTACACATTCTCTCAGCTATTTTTATTGTTAAATATCAGGGAATGGGACAGGGCAGATAATCCTGGACATCAGCAAACCAGAACTAAGTGCATTTGGTAAATCAGATCAGGTATGATAATGTTTGGCTTGGACCTTTAAAAACATGCAAGAGGAAGGAAAGACTCTATGGTAACTGTAGATTGGCTATTTTATACTAGCCAATTATAGTGTTTGTTAGTAGTGAGCCTAATATGTGCTTCATATTATCAAGAGCTTGCTTACACTAGTTAGTATGAGTAGCAGCTCGGAGATGTACCTTGTGTTGTATCTTGATGTGTGTTCGAGTGGACTCATTGCATGGCGTCAGAGAGTGAATCTTGCCCACTCCGCTCATGTTTATCGGGTTTTATTTTCTTTTGATTATTTTGTGTGTTTATTATCTCCATCATGGCAAAATCCTCTGATCTTTGATTCTGACATTGCTGAATGCTGGCGTCTTTTCAAGCGTGACTACACCCACTTTGCTCGCATCGTTCATCGCAATGACCCCCTCCCTCCCCCCCCCCCGGGGTGTGTGTGCCTCTGTACTTCTTTGGAGTTACCAGTAACGGTCACCTGCGATGCGTCCCAGCGTGCCTGCAGACCACTGCCAATGGAGATTTCAAGCCCGTTTCATATGCCTCCCGTACGCTGACTAACACTGAACAGCGTTACACCCAGATCGAAAAGGAACTGCTTGCAGTGGTTTTCGCCTGCACTAAATTCAAGGACTTTATCTTTTGTAAGTCTGTGACTATCGAGACTGACCACCAGCTGCTGGTCACTATTCTGAACAAACCCATCCACGCTGCCCCAGCACGACTAAAGCGAATGATGATACAACTGCAGTGGTTTGATTTCAACATTGTCCATAAGAAAGGCAAAGACATGCACATAGCAAGTCAAGTCAAGTCATGTCACTTTTATTTCTATAGCACATTTAAAAAACAACTCTCGTTGACCAAAGTGCTTTACATTGGTGGAGGTACTAACATTATACAACATTGGTTCATAGATTAAGTACATACATAAATACATACATATAGCCCTCCCTCAGAGGACGTCAAGAAAGGCTTGAGAGTAAAGATGAGTTTTAAATCTCGACTTAATAGAGTCGATGGAGGGGGCAGTTCTGATGGGAAGAGGGATGCTGTTCCAGTCTAGGAGCTGCACGCTATCAGACACGATAGCAGACACGCTATCCAGAGCCCCGCGCAAACCTAACGAACAACAATTCTCTCAACTGGACCAATTCTCAGTAATGCAGGTTTCGTTTGTGCCAACTGATTGTTTGAGCAGTCTAGCAGAACACACGGCTGCTGATGAGACTTTACAATTGCTGTCTGCAGTCATCTGGGGGGGCTGGCCAGACAAACAACACCCCGCCCAAAATCTGCCCACACTTCCTGGTTCGCGATGAAATAGTATTACAGGATGAAATTATTGTCAAGGGCCACAAGGCGGCGGTCCCAGCAGCCCTCTGGGACAAATACTTTGACGACATCCACAGGGGCCACCCCGGCGTGGAGGCAACTCGCCAAAGGGCGCAAAGCATGTTTTACTGGCTTGGAATGACCAAATACATACAAGAAAAAAACGAAGTTTGCGCCGTTTGCAAAAGCCTGACGCCACATCAGCAAAAGCAGCCTTTGCTGCTGCACCCAGTCCCTCCTCTCCCGTGGTCCACGTTAGCCACCGACATCTTTGAATGGCATGGGAAACTATCTGGTTCTTGTTGACTCTTACTCGGGCTGGTTCGAAATCGATTTACTTCAAACCACTGCTTCTGAAGCAGTTATCGAAAAGTTGCAGCGTTACCTCTCCGTGCATGGCTCCCCTGCACGTATCGAGTCCGACAACGGTAGCCAGTTCACCAGCCTTTAAAAACTTTGCAAAACGATGGGACTTTCAACATATTACCAGCAGCCCTGAGTTCCCACAGTCCAACCTCGCTGAACACGCTGTCTGAAGTGCAAAACAACTCATGGAGCGGTCATACCTTGCAAAATCAGACATGTACCTGGACTTGCTCAACTTAAGGAATATTGCACGGGATCCCATACTGGGTTCTCCAGCCCAACGACTGATGTCTCGCAAACCCGTGCTCCCCTGCCTGTGTCCCAGCAGCTTTTGCAGCCACATGTTCGTTCCCTGCCTGCAGTTCAGAAGCAACTACAATTCAAACGTGACACGCAGAAACGCTTCTTCGACAAATCCAGCAAGCCACTCAAACCTCTTGCACGTGGACAAGTGGTCCGTCTCCAGACAAACAAGGGCTATGCACGTCTGGGACACATCCACAGCTCTGCCAAAGAGCCACATTCTTATCTGGTCATCTACAGACAAAACCGTCAACATATCTTTCTGGTGATGGAACCGCATCCTGCGGCTCCATATCATGATGTCTCGCGTTCGTGTACCCTCCCACAAACGGTCCCGCGTCCCCACTACCACCTATCGTTGGTCTCCCCGCAGCGTTTGGTGACTAGCTCGCCTATCTCGTCACCCTCTCTGCCAGTCGGGTCACCGGTCATTTCCCTCCCCGGTATCTTCTCCAGTGAAAGGAGGCGAGGCAGACTCGTACCACACACGGGCCACCCACTAGATATGCCAATTTTGTGCAATTGTGCAAATGTATTATTAACATTCCATCTATATTGCTTAGCCACTGATGCCTCTTTTTGTTTCTACAAGAAAGGATGTCGATTGGCTATTTTATACTAGCCAATTATAGTGTTTTTAGTAGTGACTCCACCTATTATGTGTTTCATGTTATCAAGCGCTTGCTTACGCTAGTTAGTATGAATAGCAGCTCAGAGATGTAATGTCTGCAGATCCTTGCTGTAAGTAGATTTAATCTACTTATAGCAAGATGTGTTGTATTTTAATGTGTGTTCGAGTTGACTCATTACAGTAACTAAGGGTTTTAAAAGCCAGGTAAAAAAAGTCAAATATACAATGAAAAGGAAAATGCAAAAGACAAATAATTTAGAGATTAGAAGGAACAAAGGAACTTGTCCAGAATTCAGAATTACATAGCTAAGTACACTAGTTCATTCAATCTGCTTTAAGCAATATGATATCTAGATCCATCAGCCAAATGCCATTTGTTTAGAAAATCTGCTGTGCCACAGGCAGTTCTCCTTGGTTTCTAAAAACATGTAACACTAAAGGATTGTTACAATATGGTCCTAAAAGGTTGCAGTGGGAAACAAAGGCAAGATTAAAATAAATGGGTTAGTGCCTCTGTTAAAATAGCAGAGTGCAAAAATTTCAGACAAATACATTAAGTGCTTGTAACTTTGTAGTTAATTTCCTACTGGTGAATACTGATGCATACACGAGGTGAAGAATTGCTTTGTTAAACTCAGATACATATCAGGCACTAATGATAATATTGTAATGAAAACCAGGGCAATATGTGTTTTATATATATGCAATGGAATATTAAATATTCAGGTACTTTGCTTCATCAGTTACGTTTGAATTATAACTTGATTTATAAGTATATTAGTTGACCTGATTTTCTAAACAGGTGCCACTCAGTTAAAATCATGTGTATCCTCTTCAGATATAATTTTCTAAATGAGCAATTTACTTTTGCAGCATTTAAACAATAAAAAACTGGCCTTTGTATTTCTTGTTTGCTATTCAAGATGGATTTCCAAACAGAAGTAGAAAGAACAGTTTCAGGTTTCAAGTATCCTACAAATAGTGAACAGAGAAATTATTTAGCTAGCCTTTGGATAAGAAGGCAAATTGTACTTCCAAATAGTCTAATTGTGTTAAATGATAAATCTCATATTCCCTGCCTGATAATACAAACCGTTGGATTTTTTTCACCATATAATACTTAATTTAGAGTTTATATGGATTATAATAGAATTCCAAGATCCGTTTTTAAATCCACTTTTATAGAATATTTATTTAATTTTCTGCTTTTTCGTGCTGTTGAATCAATGGTCAGACAGCTGACACACTTCTCTACTGTGACCAGCAAACTGGGTCTGAAATCTACATTGATTGGAAGTGACAATATATATCATATTTTAAAAGTCTAGGAAAACAAACAAGAGTCATTGTGCAGAATTATACCATGGTATTAAAAGGACAGAATATGATCAAGATTTAAATTCAGCCAAATTAGATATCCAATGTTTTACTTACACTTTATACTGGAGATAATCCCAGTGTTAGAAAGAGATATTGGAATTGAGTGCCTGTATGTGTGACCTTATTTTTGATCATGCGGAAAAATTGGCAACCAAAAATACTCAATAAGATGCATTCTGTATTAAAGTATGAGAGTTTACAGCAGACTAATTGGCAATTTGACCCATCAGGCTTATGACAAAATTTGCCAGAGCATGTTCTTACATGTTAAATTATTCACAGTCAAATGTTTCATATTCTTATTTATTACTGCAGTTCTCTGATCCTATTGGTTACACAGGCTAGTAGTAAAAAGTGCTGAAATACTAAATGTTTAGCAATTTAAATGTGGAAATAGCAAGGAATTATCTTGTAAAATTCTGAGAGTTGATCTATTTTCGTGAACACATTCTTAAACACCGAGTGGCTCGATCTGATTTATTGCATCGTGCACACTCATTTTGCTGGAAAAAATACATTAATTGTGGACACTGCTATATGATAGCCAAGCAAAACAGAATACCTGTGTGGGTTCTTTGATGGGCTTTCAAATGAGAACTCTTGGTGTAAACTTTAGCACAACCTGCAAAGATAATTTAAAATGTAAGAAAATTATTTCAAATTCACATGCTGGATGCTGAAAAAAACCCTAAATGTATTCATTTTAGTTTGATGAGTAACCTCAAAAATGGAGCAATGAGTTTTTGGACTGCTGAAAACAGTCACTTCAAGGACCTTAATTTCCAGATCATTAAAAATCTGTGGGATCAGTACTTCTTGTTTCAATTAAAAAGCACCTCTTTATATGTGTACATTTGAGCTTTTTACAATTGTTTACAAATTGCAATGCATATCTGGATTTAAGAGATCAGATTGGCTCTTATGTATTACTGAGAAACTCCAGGCAAAAATAAACCTGACAACACGCAGCTTAAAAAATATCCGCTCTTAACAAATTATTTGAGTACTACAAACTTTCTAATGTTATAAATTTGTGAATATTGCCCCAAAATACAGAATCTCTGGAAGAAATTTAGCATAGGTCTGCTGATGACTTCAGTATCAGAACAGTGGAAACCTCAAAACTAATGTTGATGCCATTTTTCTGGATTTTCTATAGGTCTTCCACCAAAGCCATGACAGGCAAGTAGATAAACCCCATCTAAAGATTCACCCCAGATTGTTATACATTTTTCGCTATAAATAATGTTTCACTTGTGAGGAACCCGACTTTCAAAACATTGAAGCAAATTAGTGACTGACAAAATTCTCTTTTTATGACAAATAACATTATTACAAACGTATCAATACTTTTTTCTAAGGGAAAATAACATATCAATATAACTGTTCACCAAAAATATGGAAGGGCAAGTTGTGATCAGGATATTGTGAATCAACAATGGGATATGGATATATTGTATGAGTGGTTCAAAATTTGGCAAATGGAGTTTAATGTGGAAAGTGCAAGATCATGAAGTTCAGCAAGAGGAGTTAAAAGCATATTATTATCCAGGAGGAAAAGGGGTGTAAATGATTTGTGCATGAATCACAAAATATTATCAGGTAGATGCAACAAGGTGGTTACCATAGCAAATTGCCCTTATTGTAAAAGTTTGTTTAAAAATAGGCACATTTTATTTCATCTATATAGAGTGTTGGTAAAGTCACGCTTGGAGAGTTGGAATTGAGGATTACTTTGGTCCCCGTACCAAAGAAAGGAAAAAGCTGTATTTCTAAGCAGTCAATAGATTCCAAACTAATTCCAGGGAAAATAAGTTTTAAAGAAGGAACTGCAGATGCTGGAAAATCGAGGGTACACAAAAAGGTGGAGAAACTCAGCGGGTGCAGCAGCATCTAAGGAGCGATGCTGCTGCACCCGCTGAGTTTCTCCAGCTTTTTGTGTACTCTCCAGGGAAAAGAAGATTGTTCAAAGGAGAGAGGCCAAAATGGTTGGGCCTTTATTATTGGAAGAATAAAGGATGATCTTATTGAAACACAAAAGTGCCTAAGGAGGCATGGCAGGATAGTTGTTGAGATGAGATAATTTAATCATCTCAAATGATAAAACAGTTTAAAGATAAGGGGACGGTTATTTGAAACAGAGCTGTGTAGAAATTTCTTCTCAGAGGGCAGTGAATCTCTTGAATTCCTTGCTCCAGAGTGTTGTGGAGCTCATTGGAAATATTTGAAGTAGAGGTAGAGACATTTTTAAAAATAACTTGACATGGAGGTTTATTGGGATGTAGCATAGGGGAAGATTTGAGGGAAGGGATAGACCAGTCATGATAACATTGAATGGTGGGGGCATGTTTGAGGGCTGATTGGCCTACTTCTGCTCCTATTTTTGTGTTCATGTGTGTCCAAGATTTATGAATAACAACTGGATTAACTATTTATTTCAGAATGGTTTGTTAAATTGTTTCAAAAGAGAATGGCTGGTTATACCAGCTTGCTACTGGTAAATTGACAAGCAGACTGTAGCTTTGGTCACTTGCAAAGTTACAACTATTGACATGAAACTTGCCATAGGTTGGCTCATGATTGAAGTCATTGACAATGTAAACTCTATGCACATCAAGAAAACCGTTACATTTCCTCTACCTAAAGACTAAATTAACTTTATATGCACACAGATTGCTGAAAAAAATGCAAATAAGTAATCATAACATACTCCTAACTATGATCCTCTCCTGAAAGGTACAACTGTCAATTGGTTTTGTGTGCATCGTATTCCATTCTACATAAAAGTTGACCAACTGGGACAGAACTAATCTGATAGAAAACAGTACAACTGGATTGTGGATAGATTTGAGAGAATTGACAAAAGGAAGTCAATGAGAGCAGAGAGGTGTGAGCAGTAACCAAATAAACAAAGGGAGAGAAAAAAAAGAAAATGTGGCATTGTAGTTAATAGAGGGTGGTTTTTACAAGTATACCTTAATAATGGGATTTTAGGTGCTTGAAAAAGAGTTACCAGCTGAATAGTATTTTAAGAGATAATGTTTAATGATTTGGATTGCATTTTGGTGTTGCTTTGATATTTAAATAGGTCCAAAATTAAAACAGACCTCGGAATAGATTTTCAATTTGGCAGAGCAGTGCACGTATTAGGATTCCAGTACAAAAAAAAACTTTTGGCTAACTTGAGTGTGTAAAGAAACAAGTAGGTTTAAAGTACTTTATAATTGACAAAGGGCAAGAGCTCTACCTGCCAAAAGAAGCCATCTGTAGCCAAAAGGTTAAGGTTGATATAAACCCAAGTACAACAATGCAGAAACTAGCACAGGTCCTGGCAACTCTGGTTGAAATTAAATTAATGATTTATAATATTAGGGAAGAGAGGGCGATAAGAGGGTCACCTCCTTAAACTAGTAACAATGATTTTTTTAAATGTCAAACAGGAATATGCCAACATCTTTGAAAGATGACAAAAACAGTTTGGGGGGGTTATTTATATGAAAGCAACTTTTAAAAGTTTATGGTAAGAAACCTAACAAAGTTGCAGTCATAGAATTAAAAGTTAGTAACCTAAAGGAAATTGAGAGGCAGATGAAAAGAGTACAAGAGCATATTGTCTAATTGGCAATGGTGTCTTACAAGGACCTGTATTGGGGCCTCAGCTAGTTATTATATTTATTCATGATTTATTGGCTGTTGAATTGAATGACCAAATCTGTTGCTAGGCATGGTTAAAACAGGAGCATAGAATTACAAACACACATAGAATGGCAACTAGAACACAATTTTCAAAAATGTGATGTTATGTTAGAGTTACTTAACGCTCTGGAGTCCTATCTGTAGTTTTTGGACATCACAACTTAGGAAAGATACACCAAACTTGGAGATCGTGCCAAATAGATATATTAGAATGATATCTGAATTTCAAAACTTAAAATTATGACTAGAAATTGGAAAAACTAGAATTGTGTTTCTTGGAATTTAGATAACAGGGTGATTCACGTCTTCAAACCATGAGTACAAACTGATAAGATAGCTGGAGAATGGCTACTTCTGCTATTTGAGGAACCTACAACCAAGTGGCAGAGTCTAGAAATTGCAATCAAGAGTGAAATTGGGAAATATTCTATATGAGAAATGTTGTTGGGGATATGGGGCAAATGCGTCATGTTGTCAGCCACCATCTTGCTAAGTGGCAAAGTAGATTCAAAAGGAGATAATGGTCCATTCGTGTGAACGAAATGCCAAAAAAAGCTTTCAAACCTTAATGTGTATATCCTGAAGCATGGCCACATGGGCAACATACAGAAGAATGTATTTCAGCTTTAATTACTGTCTTTAATGTAGGAGGAAGTAGAGAAAACAAATGAAATGGCAACAAATTTAAAGGCACAATATGCATTCTCCTATACATTATAGCAAAATAAGCTTTTATAGAGACAAGCACCTGGAAAATCACAGTGATGAATGCGTCTCTTCTCCAACTCAGGGTTGTTACGTCGACTGTATTTTGCTTGCTGGAAGTTAGATTGGCAGGTCTGCAAAGTAGTCGGAAGATTATGAATCTGTGAATGATGGATCTTTGATGCCACTGATGCAGCATATGATGGTGGTGGCGAGAGTGTATTGATAAGATCAGGCTGGTTTTCTGGACTGCCAGGTTGGGAGTTTGGTGGTGAGGGTGGCAAGTATGAAGTCTGTTGCCGATAATAATGGGCTGGCACTGCATAGCCATTTGGTGTGGTTACAACGGGTTGAAAATGTTTAATTGAAGACGGAGAGCACAGGTTGTTTGGTCTACCCATGCCTGTTGACATGGTAACACTGTTACGACTATGAATAACTGTAGTGTTGCCAAGTGACTGGGTAGCGCTCAAAGGCATGTTGACAACATCTGTATGAATTGGCATTTGGTACATCTGGGGTTGATGTGAACTGACAGGGAGCGGTAGTTCAGGGGACAGGGCTTCTTGCTTGATGAAGATATTATTCACAGGAACTGACTGTGGCACATTGAACACACTTGTGAATTCAGGCAGGGCATTTGCCGTACTGGATGTGCATGACTGGGTGAAGTTAGTGGCCTGTTCTGTCTTTACTTGTGGGAGAACTGGTTTTGAAGATCTGTAAAGGCCTGTTCTCAGGTGTGTGATTTCAGGCAGAATAAGGTTGATATTCAAGCTGTATGGTGATGTAATCTGCTCCTCAAAGAACTCATCTATTACTGAGGCACTCTCTCTTCGGTACTTCTTCTGGTCCAGAAATGTCAGAGGTGGTGGAATTAGCGGTGTCAGATACTTGTCCATTTCCGATTTCACCTTAAAAACAAAATCAATAGTTATTTGTTTTTTTGCTGACAAACAAGCAAGGATGCTGACTGTTCCAAAACTTTCTAATTCTGTAGAGACATAGCCCAAATTTTTGTTTTATTTGGGAATTTCAATTTAACATTAAACAGCTCTTAATGCTGAAAATCAAAGATTTCAAAGTCCATCCCAAAATAAAAATCATGAATTGTTCCCTTTTAATAGCATTTTAACACAGTATGTACCACTGAAGGTTTTCAGGAAGAGAACGTAGTCATTACTTGTGAGTGTGCAGAATACATTACCCAACATATCTACCTCAATAGGGAGGCACGAATAGGAACTTTCCTAATGATTAAAGTATATCAATCACTAAAGTGATCGCTCAATGCTGTTCTTTATTTTTGTTGAAAATTCCTCTTCCAGGTGCTTAAAGATTACTTTTTCGCTTAACTAGTTGAAGGTACTGAGGCATGTCCTCAGATGGCCATCATGCCACCAGCAGCACTGTAATGATGGAAATTGACCATGCATTTAATTTGCAGCATATTATCACTTTTGAGGAGGAAACTGATTATTGAATATGTTTAATTCTCACTGTACCTAACTACATTGAACGTTGTGTTCTAGTTTCTCAGTTTTGTCTGACAGTGCAAATAAAATAGTGCAAGAGACACTGTTTAGTATGCTGCTTCATGACATCATGAAGATACAATTGTTTATTGGATTCAAGCGCATTTTCATCAATAAATGGCAGTATATTTAACTAAATGTATATATCAAATCAAGGCAAAGTCTGCTGCTGTGGTCCTAACTGACTATGTATTGCTTGACTCATTCATAATTGTGGTTTCTGCAAGGGAAATATTAGATATTCTTCTAATCATATTCTAATTCTAGCCTCATATTTCAAAAGTATAGGCAGTCTTCGTTTGACAGCTATGTTTAATTTTAATAGCTTCTGTGCATTGGGAGTAATTCAAGGATTTCACTGTTAAATGTCTTGGATCTCATTCAGTTTTTACCAGGCTTAACTAACAACTCAATGGAAGGGAGTTTAAGGTCATCTGGTGGTCGTACCAGGAGCCCACAGTTACAGCGTCATACCACAAATACCTCTATAAATAATGAGATTACACTATTGAATAAAAGCAATTGAGCAAGTTATATGTTTTCCAACAAGCTGTGACATTTTTTTTTTAATGCTCATTTACAATTGATAGGTTTTTCTTCCTTTAAACCAGGGAAAGGAATAGTTACTCCTTTCTGAAGTAATATGTTCTCTGTGGTTCATGCTGACAATCCAATTTTTGCTGCATCATTACATTGCTCAAAAAATCCAGTACAAATGATCAGTTATTATTATTACCATCATTATTAATATCATATGTTGCATCATTATTCATTTGTGTTCTGTAGTTTAATATTGGGTGGTGGAGGGGGGACAGTTTTAAATGACTTTTCAGCTTTTACACGCAATAATTTATTACTAACCTTGAGTAACAAACTTTTACCCAGCCCCTCCCCTTACAGCCCAACCTGGGTGATAGGTGTTGCCTCTGCAAAATATCTATGCTCACAAACAATGTTGTATGGATAGCCACAATGCAGAAGCAACACAAACTTTAATTTAGTTTGCATGGTGAAAACAGGCCCTTTGGCCCACCGGGTCTGCACCAACCAGCAATCCCCGCACACCAACACTATCCTACACATACTAGGGACAATTTACATTTAAACCAAGCCAATTAGCCTACAAACCTGTACTTCTTGGGAGTGTGGGAGGAAACCGGAGCTTCCCCGAGAAAATCCACTCGGATCACGGGGAGAATGTACAAACTCTGTACAGACAGCACCCGTAGTCAGGATCGACCTCCGGTCTCTTGCGCTATAAGGCAGCAAATCTCCGGCAGCACCAACTTGCCGCCACATTTTGTTTAGGGATACCATCTTCATCTCATATCATAAACAACATAATAAAACATAATTACTTTAAAAATCAAAGAATTTGTATTACAATTTGTTAATACACATTTATATTTGTGTATGGGCATGAGGAGGAATACAGAGACTTGACCAGTGCTTTCTGTGTCTAGAGTAAAGAGAACTGTCTCATCCTGAATATAACCAAGACCAAAGAGATGGTTGTTAACTTTGGCAGGTCAAGCTCCCCCTTCAGCCGGTTAACACTGCATGGGTGGACATTGAGGTGGTTCAGAACAATATATATTTAGTATATATATATATATATATAGAAAATTATATATATATATATATATATATATATATATATATATATATATATATATATATATACTATACACATACATATATATAGTGTATGTGTATGTATATATATACATATATATACACACATATATATATACATACATACACACATACATATATATATATATATATATAGATAGAAGAGTGCACCTTGATAACAAACTGGACTGGTCAGTCAACAACGATGCCCTCTACAAAAAAGGACAGAGTAGACTCTTTTTCCTCAGAAGGCTCAGATCCTTCAATGTGCACAATGACATGCTGTACCTATTTTACTATACTGTGGTTGCAAGTGTCATTTTCTACGCTGTTGTATGCTTGGGCAACAACATCAGTGCAAAAAACAGCAAGCAGTTGGTCAAGCTGGTAAAACAAGTTAGCTCAGTGCTGGGGGGGGGGGGGAGGGGAGAGAGTGGACTCTGTGGGGGATGTGCTTGAGAGGCGTAAGAGGAGCAAGTTGCAGGCCATCCGCGACAACTCCGGGCACCACCTCCATGAAATTCTGGAGGGTCAAAAGACCACATGAAACAACAACCGACTCCTCTCCCTGCGCCCTGCGCTGTAGAACGGAGCGGTTCAGGAGATCTTTCACCCCTGCAGCCATTAGATTTTATAATACTGACCGCTATACTGTATGGGGATGCTTTGCATTTGTAATAGTTAATTATTTGGTCTTTTTAAGTATTTATTGCTTTCAGGTATTGTCCATATTGTATTTTATGTATTTTTTGTCTGCTTTCATTCTGAATGTGTGGGTTTGTTGGTTGTTGGCTCTTGGACATCTGAATTTCCCTGAGGAGATCAATATTTATTATTATTATTATATTTTTGGCAGGTGTTAGTAAAGTTATTCAGCAGTAAGCACAACTTAAAATATTAAAAGCTCAGTTTTTTATTGATGTTTTTTTTTCTTCCTTTTTTTTAGATAGAAATGAGAAAGAAGTGAAGAGTAAAGGATAGTCTAGTGAGTGTGGTGTAAAGAAAGAAATAAGTGAGAAAGTGAAGCAGAAAGGAGATTCTCCCACGCCACAAGTCGATGTTTTTTATATTCTTAGTAATTTTTCGCCCAAACCCAACATTTTTAATTTTACGATACTATTGCACCACATGAATCCACAAGGTCAATAAATGGTGACCAACTCATTAAGAATTGGTCTTTTTTTTCTATTAGGAGGAGTCTCATTTCTTCCGAATGGGCAGTTTCCTTAAAAGCTCAGTTAAACCTCATTCAGCATGTTAATGCTTTTAAGGGGGTTTGCAATGAGAAATGAGTAATGCTAATTAATTTCGCAAAGAATCACTCATTTTATATTAATCAGGTAGGTGGAGTACACAACATGGAATCCTGCAGAGGAATGTAGTATCATCCCCAGCAATTTCTGCATTAAATTGTACCATCCCATGCAGAACGATTTCTTACAAGATTGAGGAGATTTGGTATGTTGACATATACTCTCTTGAACTTCTAAAAGGTGTATACTTTTATTTTAATTCACCAGAATGAATCGAAGGAGGGCTTCAATCTGGCACCTTCAGATTCGAGATTTGATATCCGTAGATCTTCTTGATTCATTTAGGATGTGTTATGTTGTCAAGAATGGTCGGTCTGCTTTATTTCATGTATTATAGGCCAGATTCCAACCTTGTGCATGAGAGACTGAAGCATCACTACTTATCATTGACCAGTTGATCAGATGATACATATCTGATGAATTTATTATGAATTCGATTATTTAGCAAAAAATGTTATTAATTTTGATCCATTCATTGAACACAGAGATCCTACACACAAAAAAAGATAAACTACATAAATATTGTACTGCATTTAGCAAAACAGAACTGCCCAGGCATTATTGAATGAAAACTTATTCACTGTTGTAGCAATGCCACAAAATGAATTTTCATATTTATTGAACTCAATAGTTCCCACAAGATTCAAACTGTTAGATCTGATCCTTTGAAAAGTTCATTTGATACTGGTGGATTTTCTGAGAAACTGAAGACAGGGAGAATATTTAAATCAACTTTAATCCACTCACTACAAAAATAATAACTAAGGGTGCCCTCCAGTTCAAGAACAATCAACAGGCAGTTGTGTTTTCCACAGTCAACAATCAATGACTATACTTAACACAAAACAAAAACCATCAAGTACATAGTGACACAGCAAAACAGCCGAAATGTCTGTTCATGGCTCTCGTTGGCATGTGATAGAAAATAACACAAGAGCTGCAGAACTATGCACACAGTCAACAAATTCTTATTACAATTGACAAATACATTTATCATCGCAAATTATTTAAAAGGCTTTTTCCTTTTCTCCTACTGTAAGTAAACTGAAATGATCCAACAATTCAAATTATTGCATTCTGAAGTTGGCATTCGTTCAATTATAAATTTTAGTTTAGTTTAGAGATACAGTGTGGAAACAGGCCCTTCAGCCCACCGAGTCCCTGCCTATCAGCAATCCCTGTACACTAGCACTATCCTACATACGGGACAATTTACATTTTTTCCAAACCAATTAGCCTACGTGTTTGGATTGCGGGAGGAAATTGGACTCCCGGAGAAACCCACGCGGCCACAGGGAGAACGTACAAATTCCGTACACGCACCACAGCACCAGAGATCAGTATCGAACACGGGTCTCTGGCGTTGTATGGCAGCAACTACTGCTGCACCACTGTGCTGCCCCCTTTGAAAGGATAATTTTATTAAATAATTCCAAAAGCTCAATTGGAAATTGCTGGAAGAATTATAATGGCACAAATTAACTCTGTGTCTTTGGTTTTATCTTATAATTTGTAATCACTTCAGATTCATTTCATTTTTCTCATATTATGTTGTCTTTGACCTGAACACTGAATAAATTAATGCAAGACCATTAGGTCAAAGTGGGTGGAATCTATGTCTTATCAATTTCATAAATTGTCAGATATTTGCAACGTGAGCGTTTTCTATGTGTATCTATAACTAACATAAAACAAAAGGCTTAAACTTACTTGACTTGGAGATGTAGTTGTTTGCAGCAGTTGCAATAACTGTGATTTCAGTAAGCCTGTTGGCTTAATGGTATCTTCTCCCAGATATATATTGGCCTGTAAACAAAAGAAAAGGGATATTTAAATACGTTTTATTTTTTGAGATACCACGTTTAAAAAAAAAAGATTTTGTTCACCGAGAAAAGACATAAATGCTCAGGATCATTCCTTTGTATCTCTCATTGACCTCTCAGTACCCCATGTAGATACAAGCCTACAGACAGACCTCTCCAACTAAGAGACATGGCAGTTGGTCAAGTGAAGACTTTTCATACTTCAATTTAACATTGACTGTCCCCTTCCTCCGGTCACCTTCCTTGTTGTACTTAATGCATCAGACCAGAAGTTGAGGACAAACTCCAATGAGCTGAGGCACTCATCATGTAGGTCGATGATCTGGCTCATAAAAGGTAATACAATTTTTCCAAATCTTGGTTTGAAACTACAATACTTTCCATGATTTATGGCTTACATGTAAATCATAACTTACTTGATTATAAGCTTAGCAAAGGGGGAGACATTTCAGCAAATTGTATCATTATACCATTGATTAAACAATGCAAATTAATCTATCCATTACCCTACGCTTCATCCTACTTTATTTTTTTATACATTTTCTTTAAAAGATTAAATAGTTTGTACACTAGTTATACACAGCCTAATTTAACCCTCTTTTCCTATTCATTCAATCAAAATCATTGATATTTTAAAAATGCTATAATGTCCTCTATTTTATTTGCTCCAAAACAGTAATCTCTGTTGCATTTCAGCCCTTGATTGTTTTGTAGTGCTGTACATTTATCATCAATACCTTATCCTTTTACCTATATACTTTTAAAACTCTGTGTGTGTGTGTGTGTGTGTGTCTTGTGGGTGTATGTCACATTCCATTTTTTTTTCAGATAAGATCTTTGGCCTTTGATTCCATGGTCCACCAAAACCAGACACGAAAACGCCATTATTTTTTCCATTTCGCTAGCGATTTTGCTTCTACGTGCATGGATTTACTCCTCATTACATTTAGACATTTCTATGTACACATTTTATAATAAAATCGTCCCCCCCCCCCCCCCCCCCACACACTCACTCATTTTAAAATCGAAACGGCACCTCACGAGCTGCTTACGTCACAATCACACATGCCGACCAATCCCAAGCCGCTTCTCTCTCTTCATTTGCCAGCCCGGCTCTATCTCCCTCCCTCCCCCCAACTACGCTCGCACCTCCCGCAGCTGGAATCAAAGATTCCTTTGGCTAGAATCGCCCACGCGCATGCCCTCTCAAACCCCCCCCCCATTCTCAAAATGCTCTGCCGATCGGGAAGAGAGATAGGCGCCAATTCCGCGAAGATGGCGCAGCTCGCGAAGCCTCGCCCGCCTGCGAGCCCCTCCCATCCCCTGCGCACTCCAGAGAGTTGCAAGCAAAGATCATAGAGGAGCGTGGTCACAAGCAGGATCTTTGGTCAGAAGCCTACAGCTCCCCTCTCACGCCGGCATGCTCTGCAGGTCGGGAGTAGAGCTATATCAACGGGCGGGGTAAGGCCCGATCCTGGGGAGGTGAAGAGGGGGAGTCAGGGGATTGAGGGAGAGGAGGGAGTAGGGCGGGATAGGGGGGAAATGGGGGAGGTGAGGAGGGAGAGTGTGGGAATAGAGGGAGAGGAGTGGGGATGATAGGGAGTGGGGAATAGATGGACTGCCCCCACCCCTCTCCCCTTCCCCCCTCCCCACTCTTCCCCCTCTCTCCCCTACTCCTCTCACCTACCCATCTCCTCCTCCCTCCCCCACTTCCCCCTTTCCCTCCCCCCCCTCTCTCCTCCCATCTCTCACACCCACCTCCCCTCACCCACTCTCCCTCTCCTCCTCCCCCCCTGTCTCTTGCCCATCTGTCTCTGCCCCTTTCACTTTGTCTCTCCCCATTCTCTCTGCTCTCACTCCCTACCCCCCTCTCTCTCTCCTCCCCCCTCTCTCGCTCCCTCTCCCTCCCCCCCCTCTGCCCTCCCCCTAAACCCCCTTCCCCTCCACACCCCCCCCTCCCCCCTTAACCTCCACCCTCCCTTTCCCCCACCTCTCCCCCTCACTTCCCCCCACCTCTCCTCATCTCCCCCCCTCTCAGCTGTCCTCTCTCTCCCATCTCTCTCTCCCCCTCCCCCACCCTCCCTCTCCCTCCTCCTCCAGCCCCCCCCCCCCGTCTCTGCCTATCTCACTGTCTCTCCCCATTCTCTCTCTGCCCTCACTCTCTACCCTCCTCTCCCTCTCTAGATACGCCTGCAAGTTGGGGGCTATGCGTCAGTGGCTAGGGCGGTTATGGGGTAAAAGGATCTAATTAATAATATTAATACCATATCAAGGGGGTAGTTAGTGTGGGGGTGGTTAGTGTGATTCCACACGCCCCCCCCTCGGAAAAACGCGCATTGGGGGAACAGACCCAACGGGTCTGCACTTGGTCTAGTTATAACTATAAAACTCTGATCTTGGGTGTTGGTGGGTGGGTGTGGGGGTGTGTGCGGTGCGTGTGTGCGGTGCGTGTGTGTGTGTGTGTGTGTGTGTATATTTATTTGTTTGTGTGCGATCACATCCACTCGAAGAAACGACATGTTAACGGTAATGTTTTTACATATTCCGGTAGAGATTCATCCCGTGGAATAAAAAATCGCCTTATCTGAAAAATGCATGCATTATTTCTTGAGTTATTAATCAAAATGTTCACAAATCTGATGAAACTTGGAAAAAAATAACTCCTTATTCCCTGATGACGTCACAATGGATCTGCTGCCTTCGTCTGCTCGCACTGCGAGTGACGTCAGCCCCCCACCCCTCCCTTCCTCCTCCGCCCGTCATTCAACAGACGGTCTGTCGACTGAAGACCAAAGATCAGAGCTGAAGACTGCGCTGCGAGTACAGAACTAGCAAGTCGGGCCCTGTACTAGAACTCTCGGGTCCGTCTCCGGTTGGGTGCCTCTCCCCACTCCTCCTCCTCTCCCCTCCCCGCTTGCTGCCATCTTAGTTATGCAGCAATAGTCTTACTCTCGCTGCGACTGATGTCACCCCCCACTGCTTCCTCCTCCACCTCCTTCAAAAGGCGCTCGGGCATCACT
The DNA here is from genome assembly GCA_035221665.1 of Okamejei kenojei. Taxonomy (NCBI): domain Eukaryota; kingdom Metazoa; phylum Chordata; class Chondrichthyes; order Rajiformes; family Rajidae; genus Okamejei; species Okamejei kenojei. Next base: position 43,604,536 of record CM069143.1, read on the forward strand.
TTCTCTCAGGGCTTTTTCTCGGCACCTCGGTCGCATTCTCTCTCTTCCCCCCCCCCCCCCCCCCCTTTCACCCGGGGTCACTCTCCCCCCCAGGACTCTCTCTTCTGCCTGGGCTTTGAAGAAAGAGCAAGTCGAGTCCTCGGGTCCGTCTCTGGTTGGGTCCCTGTTTTCCCATCCTCTTCCTCTCCCCTCCCCGACCTCTCTCTCTCCCCCCATCCACCTCTGTGTCCCTCTCTGCTCCTCTGTGCCCCTCTCTCTACCCCCCTCCCTCTCTAGCCATGCCTGCGAGTTGGAGGCTATACGTGAGTGGATAGGGTGGGGGATGGTGTAAAAGGAGTGCATTAATAAAATTAATATAATATCAATGGGGGTGGTTAGTGTCTGTGTGTGTGGGGGGGGGGGGTGGTTAGTGTGTGTGAGGGGGTGGTTAGTGTGTGACATCGTAGGCCGCCCCCTCCCCTCTGCAACCGTGTGTTGAGGAGACTGGACCCAACGGTCCCACTTGGTCCAGTATTGTATATATTTGCCTTTTAATATTGTCAAAACAACATTCTCTAATTACTTTGTCTGAATATTTCCAAAGCAAACCTCTCCACTTAGCACAGTACCAGTACAAAACTTACTACTTAACATCACACACTATGTCAAGGGTAAATTATTCCTTCTTAAACTGGTTGCACCTTTGTCACAGTTGACCAAACCAACCTCCTCCCAAACAATTCCATTGCCATGCAGCCAGTTGGAACCTCACTCCCATGGTTTCATTCTCATCTATACCATCAGGTCCAGAGAATGACTGTGAACCTCTTCTAGTACCTGAAACTTTTATGCATCACTTACATATTCCTGTCATAGCACATCAATGACTGGAAATTTTTTCCAAAACATTTTGGAATGACAATACTATTAAATTTAGTCCCTGCCACAAAGTTTTTTCCCTCATTCCCAAATGCTTTGATCTGGGTTAATAAAGATCATGCAGTGGTTGATGCTGCTCCCTTAATTTTTTTTTAGATCTGTTGATCAGTGAAGATCATGGTCATGGCCATGACTGCAACCTTTGAGATTTCCTGCCATTCCCTCTTTGTCCCACAGAAGAGCCTATAAACTTTAATTTCAAATTCTTCTACATGAGGTGTTAACATTTCCACAGGGATATTGATTGCACCTAAAGCTAAAGTTTTACTTTTGGACTTCCTGTCAGTCTGGGTTCTAGTAGACAGTTTGATTTGGGACAGTGTCAAGAACACTCCTGAAAAGGAATATTTGGGAAATTTCAGAGTTTGTTGAAATGTTCCTTCCAGAGAATCCTACTCAAAATTTGCTGCCCTCAATAATTTGTCTTCATCCTTTGACTTCATGCGCTACATGATTGATTGCAAGCTATGATCAATGAATCGAGAAAATGCCAAAAATAGACACAAAAAGCTGGAGTAACTCAGCGGAACAGGCAGCATCTCTGGAGAGAAAGAATGGTTGACATTTCGGGTCGAGACCCTTCTTCAGAAGAAAATACCAAATCACCAGGCAGGCTGGCATCAAGCAAGACTGCATCACCATGCGAACACTTTTCCTAATTATATTTGCTATTATACTGCTCCACTCACAATTAAAATCGTGTTGGAGTGATGCTAATCTCTAGGACAAATGGGACTGATCAATTCAAGGTGCCTCCACTTAAGATCATTCCAACTTCAAAACACTGCATTGCAGTAGGTACACAAAGCTCACATATTTAGATAACCCTTGCGTTTTCCCTCCTTCCCCTCCCCCTTCCCAGTTCTCCCACATCCTACTGTGTCTGTCTACTTCCTTTCTCTTTCCTGCCCCCCCCCCCGACATTAGTCTGAAGAAGGGTCTCGACCCGAAATGTTGCCTATTCCTTCTCTCCATAGATGCTGCCTCACCCGCTGAGTTTCTCCAGCATTTCACATCCTTCACATATGCACAGGTCCAGTTCCAACTTGCCACTAATTTGATCACTGATGTGCACGAGTATTGACCGCACATTAAGCATCCACATAACAAAGATCTTCTCCCAAGCTGCTGCCGAACAACAAGAACAACAACCTCCTCTGACAAGATTACACCTGGAAAATGTGGACCATTTCCCATATGTATCCCACCCATCTGTGGGAACAGACAGCTATAGAGAAATCACCATGCCAGGATAGTCTCTAGCTATCTAGGGAAAAACATCTGAAGATCCAGACCTCAAACCCAACACAAAGGACATGGTCTACCAGACAGCAGTCATATTTGTCTTCGTGCTTGTTTCTGAAACATGGGCCATATACAAGAAGAACCTCAGTGTTGAAATATATCAGCAACAGCAACAAGCAAACCTATGTCAGCATCCTCTCCCAGGCTAACAAACCCAATATCAAACTGTTACTTACATTCTGTTACATTCAAACCCAATATCAAACTGTTACTTACAATCATTCAGTAATTATGGGAAGGCTACATCATCTGCATGCCTGGCAATACATTCCCAAAAAAGGTATTTTTTTCCCTTATTAGATAATTGCAAGAGATTGAAATGATTCAAGGATGTTTTCAAAGTCTGTTAAAAAAAAGCTAACATATCCATCAACATGTAGGAAAGTCTGGCCCATGACTTCTCGAAGAGGAGCAATAGCATTCAGGATGGCATGGAAAACTTCATGTCCCATTGTCAGGAACATGTGAAAGCCTGGTACAAATGTCAGATGGAGCACACCATCTCCTTAACTAACCACTTTATCACCCTTTAAATTGCACATGCCCCACCAGTTGTAAAGTTTTCTGGTCTCAAATTAATCTCATCAGCTACCTCGGAATCCACAGAAATGATGTGGATGCAATTCATCCTTGACCCCAAAGTCTCACTTGGGAAGAATACTTGATCTCTGGCTGGCCGCAGCCAAAAACAAATCTCCTCTGCCTGCAAGTGATTCATATCCCTTCATATCCATATGCTTATCCAAAAGTTTCTTAAATGGCCTATTGTATCTGCTTCCCCTACCACTCTTGGCAGCCACCACTCTTTAAAAAAAACGGCAAGCATTTTTCCTTTACAGTTTCCCTCTCTAATCTTAAGGCTATGCCCTCTAGTCTTAGACATTGGCACCCTGGGGAAAAAAAAAGTTCCAACCACCTACCCTGTCTATGCTTCTTATAATTATATGCATTTCTGTCAGATTATCCTCAATCTCCGACACTCAAGATAAAACAGTGCAAGTTTGTCCAACCTCCCTTACAGCTTGCTCTCTAATCCTGGTAAACTTCTTCAGCACCCTTTTGAAAGCCAGCATATCCTTCCTGCAACTGCAAACAAGACTTCAAATGCAGTCCAACCAACCTTTGGGTGCTGTATGTGTGCAGTTTGCACGTTTGTCCTGTGATTGTGTGGGGTTCTTCCAGTTGCCCAGCTTTCCACCCACATTCTAAAGACATGCAGGTTGTTAGGTTAAATGCCTGCTGGAAATTGCCCCCTAGGTTGTGAGTGCAAGAATCTGGTGGAGTTGAAGAGAATGTGTTAAAAACAAAACTGGGATGAATGTTGGGATTAGAGTTAATGGGTAGTTAATGGGTAGTTGGTGTTGGTGCAGACCTGGTCAGCTAAAGGGCCTGCTTCTATGCTGTATGTTTCTATGACTAAATATGACTAAACTGTACCTATTTTACATAATAAAATGTGCATCTTGGTTTAGAAGCTAGTGAAAAAAACAACTTGCTCCATGTACAAATGAACTGAAATCTACAGTGTGCTTCACTCAAAACGTATAGTAATTCCAGAGAACTGCAAATATCTCATACATGGTATAGTAGCATTCTGAGATACAAATTTAACAGATGGAAAATTAGCTCTACCATGAAAATGTAATCGGATTGTAACAAATTATTAAAAAAAAACAGAGTCTCTCAGCATTCAGATGCCTCGAAGTACTCAAAAACATATCTGCCATGTTTGGAGCAATCATGGGCCAGAAGTCTCAACAGTCAGGGGGTTGTTGCATGGAGAACATGGATAGGTGGCGTTTCCGGTTGGGACCCGTCTTCTTAGTTATATAGGCTTCAACATCACCTCTATTGTCATCATGTTTAACAGTAATGATGTAATTGTTGCCGAGTGAACGGGTTTTGCATTCAGAGATGATGAGATTGGAGTGGCTAAGGGCAGCAGAGAAGTCAAGATGGTTAACTTTTCACAAGAAGTTGGAAATCAATTCATTCCATGTCTGAAGAAAGGTTAAGACCCAAAATGTCTCCTATCCATGTTATCCAGGAATGCTGCCTGACCCACTGAGTTACTCTTAGGGGAAAAGGTGTCTTCTCTTGCAGTTGAGTGTATGTATTTCATAAATCTGATGTTGCATTTGGGAATGACATAGCCAGTCCATTGAAGCCCAACCGAGTGTAACCAAGGCCATCACCCAAGGGAAGGGAGATGTTGATTTACTTATTGCTTCGAGGGAATTTTAAGGATTTTAACAGTGCTGGTGGTGTTTTTCTAAAGGATTTAGTTGCATTTGTAAGTAGTCACATCTCAAAAGCCTCAAAATTAGTTATGTGTCAGGTCTGATCTTCTGACACCTTTTCCCCTAAGATGAACAAAGGCTGTGGTGTGTATTGAAGGCTATAGAAGAGGTATGACAAGTGGAAGAGGATTATACCTTCTGTTGGATTTACACTTGGAAAGATGGATTTACACTTGGGGAAAGAATTACTCCTAGGTCCTGGGCAAGGTATAACTGAACAATTTTGCACATTGGCAGCAGCACTGTAAATATACTTCAGCAGTTTGGACAGAGTTGCAGCTACTTCTGCAGTTTACAGCATTATATCAGCACGATTCCTTTTCTAGAGCCTCTGCTTTATCCAGTGTTCACCATTTTCTGATATCACATGGAATAAATTGATTTTTAATGAAGATTGTTTGCCGTAATCACAGGGACTAATGGATTAATTTTTAGCTGTCACCATTAGAATTCAAAATTAGAAACCACAAATGCAATAATGAAACAACTATACGCAAATTCAGGTGACCTCACCAAATGGGCATAATGTCTAATGTATATTCCAGTTTATCTGTTGAAAAAATATTGAGCAAGGATAGTTGACCGCAAATGATTAACATAAAATTAAAGAAACCCTGGCTGTCATTTCAACCGTCCTCAAGTAATTCAAACTAAATGTAATTATGATGTAATAATAAAGGCATTGAAGTAAAGTATCCTTGAGCTTGAGAGGTGAAGTACCAAGTCATATTCCCCTCTAATCAGTTACCTCTGTGATTATTGGAACACGGATGCTAAATTGACAATATCTTCCTATGACTGGCTACAATAGTGAACTTCAGTTTCAAAATGTTCTCAAGACTTCATGACTTTTCAGTTTTCAATGTCCACTTGAGAAAATATTTTTTGAAGATCTGATGGTGGAGTTTCATAGGAACACTTCTCACGTTCTCATGTTCAAAGTGTATTTACAATGACTGGAAGACAGGTATAGGGAGAAAGAGAAGAAATTGCTACAGCCTATCTGGTTCAACCCAAAGTCAAATCAAAATCTATTAACCCAGTAATTAATTCCAGAAACATTGATTTATATTTCTGGAAAACCAAACAAAAACAATATAACTGGGCTGTTTCTGAAGTGACAAGTGAAAAAAATACTGCTCCAGAGTTTAGGGCCAAGATAAAGTGACAGCACTTCTGGTTGATCTATAAAAACATTCCTGTGTGAAAACAAAGTGAGCTCTGGCACAAACCTCTCCTTTCTACTGCCAAGCTCACTCAGTTCCGGGCTATCCCTGCCCCCAACAACTCTGATGCCATTAAGGTAATGGAGCAAACCAATTGTTTTAATTGTTGGTTTAATTCCAATAGGAAACCAGAAAATAATTTTAAAGTAATCTTTCACATGTCAACCAGAATGCTAGATAGAACCCAAAATATGTTGGAAGCAGAAAATGAAAGATCTTGAATAATGCAGTTAGTTCCTATTTTAAAGAAATTGTAATACTTTGAAACATTAATGCAAGAAAATTAAAATAAATAGCACAGCCTGTAAGGACATGTTAGAATTATGACAGCAGCATTTGATTTCAGCATTAAATTACATGTGCATATAAATTCCAACGTTGTTGTCATTTTCACTGAGTAAAGATTGTAACCAGACTTTTTCCTGCAATTATTTACATTAGGACATTTTTTCTACCAAATGCATAAACATTCAAAAATGTAATATGTGATAAAACATTAAAATCATTGTGTAGTATATATATATATTTTAATATTGATAGAAATACCTAGAAATTATATTTTACAATCAATCAAGGAACAAGGTACTAACAGCCACGGTAACTGCACTGTTTGAGCAAAGTATTTGCACTCAGTGTGTTGTCTTATTCAAAAAAGAACAATGTACGTGAATCATCTGACACAATCTAGTTACAACAGGAGAGAAAGCAATGTAATGGTAAAAAATAATCACATTGTGGAGAGGTCTCTCAGTACACCCCGACAGGGAAACGCCATTATCAATGAATCCTATCATATAATCAGTTTGAACATGCATTGCATTCACTGCCATTCAGTGCCTTTCAAAATACTACATTTGCATAAATTACAGGGGGATTTTGTGACATACAGCAAAAGTTTGGCACATTTAACATGAATTAAATTGTGATTGAGACCAGCAATTTATGATCTATTACAAGAATAAGTCCAGTGGCAAAGCAGTTATTTGTGAACTCTGGCATCATACGACATCAAACGGTTTATTTAATGTAAATTAGGTTATCTTTTGAATAAAATAACCACTAGTTGCCAGCAAAACCAGTTTATATTTTATGCCGACAATGGAATCTTGTAGAGTAGTTAAACAAAAACAGAAAAGAAATATCACGTGTACCAAACATTTTCCCCCTCAAACCTTGCTAATAAAATATTATTCACTTTGAATGATGTAGCATCACGTCTCTTTCTAGTTGCCGACATTTTATACAGTTAAGCCATCTGAATGCTCAATATTTTGACTAAGATTAGATGCAGTAGAAAGAAAATAATTAGCAGCATTAACAACTGATGGTACAGTGCACAAGAAAACCCCCCTGGAATTTCACATGGTTACAAAATGGCCTATGATTGCAAATTAATAATTTAATTTAATACATTATAGATATTTGTTGGATATCAACATGGGCTAAATAAGCCCAAATCCAAACATTTGCATTATTGTCAGCTTACAAACTAGCATAAAAGATTCATCAAATACTTATCTTTTGAAATTGAAACTATATAAATATTGGTTGGATCTAATTGGAAGGGAATGCCCAATAGAAATCCAACAGAGAACGACTCAATTATTGTCATCTATATCTGGCGGTGGTGGCAGTGGGGAGGGGGAAGTTCAAAAATATTTGCGATCATTTTATGCACAAAATAAAATAACTTTTTTGTTGACATAAAGTGACGACTATCTATTTATTTCAGGCATTGAGGACATAAAAGCACTAACTTATGCATGTGTGGACATTTTATTATTTGCAGTTGTATTAGAAAATGTAACTTTAATTTAATTAAAGTCCTAAAAATATAAATTAAGTGTAAAATAGTCAAAATATTAATACTGCAGAATAAGTACTATAAGCATTTTACTATAAGCATTTACTTTGATGACATTCTATATATATTTTTTAATCTTTCATGAAACAATAAGACAAAAGGGAATGGAAATAGTCCTGAGTTTTGATATCTCAAATCAACTTGGATTTGACCGCCCACTATTTTTCCTACTACTGGAAATACAGGCATCGGAGGATGGCAGTATTTTCTCTTCTGAATCTGGTGTCCACAAACTTATAAACAATCAATCAAAAGGATTAGTGGAAGGGGTTTCAAGATGAATATTGCATTTTGCATTTGAAAGGTTGTGTTTACATTGATGAAGATATTCCAAAGGATATTACAGGACATAATTTAAAAATGTCCTCTCCTCAATGCCTAAGGGCATTCTAATCAGTCTGCACAAAAGGCAACTGCTCCATCAAGTGTTGATAATACAGAACAACTCAAATCGAAAGTCATCCACATTAACATTGATAAGAACACATTAATGTTATGTTTAATTTTAGTTTTGTAGTTCTCTTTCCGAATTTTCAGTTGAAACATTTATTGCTCAATACTTTTCTATAGTGCAAAAGATAAAAAGCTCTTCATTTTCAACAATAAATGAAATCGATAACTAAATTGTATTTTTAATACCACAAATTTTCGATACAAGGTTTGTTGGTGAAACTGTAAAATGAAGGATTTTTATTGGAAATTGACTGATTTTGTATTTCAGCAGTTTAAATATTATCCACAAAGAAATATGCTCATTTAAATAAAACTTTAAATTAACTGAAGCATATTCTTAAGTAATTATTCACTCTATTTTTATAATTATGGCCTGAATAACATTAGATGAATATGACACTTGACCAGGCAAATACTAAATAACATATCATTAAATGCTCCACTCCCATTTATTGTCCAGCTTTACCTTATAATTTGCTTAATTCAAACAAAAAGGTTTGCTATTATGAATATCTTCAAGGTGACTTCTTTATTATCATTAATTGACAGAAGTGTTTATGCACAAAATAAATGTGTATACATGACACATTTAACAGGTGCATGTGCACACAGATATAAACATATAAAATTAAACGCAGTATATACAAAAAGTGGTAAATACAAAAATAATGTACTTTCGTTAAAGGTTTCTGACTTTGTGCTAAAATAATCTTTTATTTTTCAAAGTATGATTGTGTCCAGGATATTATTTCTTATGATCCAGTTATCAGATAAAGATACACAATTAAAAAATGCTACCACTCATGTTCAATAGTTCTCACCTTTAATGAAACATGACAAACCATTCATTCTATACAAATCCTGCTGAATATTATTTTATCCTTTTGATACAATAAAGAAAAACAGATATGTATCCTTATTATTTGGAAATCTGGTGCAAGGCAATGCAATTCTAAAAGCATTTTTTCAAAACAATATTTAAAAATACTTTTCTTTTAGCCTTCTTGTTTAAATTGATGTTCCATATAATATTTCACAAAAAAACACTGGATCAAATGAAAGATTGAAAACTTTGACAGTGGTTTTGTTTGTAGATCTGGTCCCTGTCAATGCGTGGTCCTCAATTGGGTCTATGACTGTGGAGGAATTTAAGTAATGGAGCGCTCTGTTACTTTAAAAAAAAAATCCCACTTAGATAGACTGTCCATTCCCGAGCAAGGGAAATATACAATCTTAAAATTTGGAAGAGTAGTTTAACATTGTAGCAAGGACATACTCATCAAAACATGTAAAACACAAGAACTAACACTGGATATACAAGCCAGCTGTAAATATCGATTGCTTGCTGTTTTTCCCCAATATAATAACAATATTCATGTTCCATTCAGCAAATGCAAATTGGACAGCAGGTAGATTGTAGAACAATCCATTGGATTCATTCAATTAATTCTACTACATTCATCAAGATCAATTTAGCAGTGTTTTTTAAAGCAACATTCAGTTCAATATTTGAAACCAAAAATGGTCTCAAAATCTGAAATTGTTGCACAACAATCTTTTCAGATTTATTATTATTCTGAGCCATGAGAGTGAAGGATAAGGATCACTTTTTAATTAAAAATAAAATGGCTTTCATAGTCTAAAACCTCCATAATCGTGCTAATTATATGAAATACTCAACGGACTTCAAGAGTTGACACAAACTTTTGAAGTCATTAATGCTTCCCACCTGAATGCCTGCAGCAGGGAGATAAGAAGTCTAGACAGCCAGAGACTTAAACTTTCCAAAGTCGTATATTCTTCAAAACGTATTTCTTTGTTTTATTTTCTTTTATTGAACAAAGTTCAATTCATATTCGATCATTTCCTAGTATTCGAGATAAGACTTTATGTGGTTTCCAACTGAATCTTATCAGTTTGGAACTGATAGCTTTAAACCATAAAATGTTAATAAAGTACGAAATTACCTATGGTATGGATAATAAATGGCAGAAAAAGCAACCCCCTTCAACAATCTGTTTATAAATATCTGGCTGACCTACTTTCCATTACTTCCTCCCTTTGACAGAACACAATCTAAGTATCAAATCTCATTCCATGCAAAAGAGGGAGAAAACTCCCAACAACTCAGATTGAATTAGCTCGAATACAAATTGCCACGAGGTTTACAACAAAAACACGCAACAGAAACAATTGGAGAACTTCATACAGAAACGAAAAATAAAACCCGTGGATGGCGAACCAGTTTGCACAGCCCTTCAGGTGTTTTGTTTTTGCAGTCAACCGGCGTTGCATTTTACTTGGCAGCACGCATGGAGCCAGGACGCTGTCACTGTCCCCAATGCCCCGGTATCAGCGCTGGGCTGAATGAAAGACCGCCTTCTCCCTTGTCCCGGTTTTAAAGAGCGTGTCCCGCAATTTGAAAGCCTTCTTAACCTGGGATGTTTTCTCTTGCATTGGGGGTGAATCAGCCCCTCACCTCTCTCTCGTCTCCCATCCCCTTCCTTCCTCACCCCGACCCGCCGATACCATGAATGTCAAACACACTGGACCGCATCACTGCCGCCACTGGACGAAAAGTGAACTGACCTTTAACTAAACTTAAACAACACAAACTCGCACAGATCCCCTTTTCACTATATACACAATGAGTGTTTTGAAGTGAGTCTTGGTCAGGTGTGCACAAGTTGGACACATTTTATGCAGGACGAACAACAAGAGACCAGCCGATTGCTCGAGTCTTACCTGGCCCATTTCGTGCTGAGTCTCCATCATCCTGACCGGCGGTTTGATGTCTTCAAACACCGACTGCTCCTCGGAGGCGCCGACGGCCATGGCCACCGGCTTGAGTTGGGCAAAAACAGCGATTTCTTCAGCGTGGGGGACGCTGATGGCTAGCCCGCTGCTCGACATCACTGACTTGAAATGGTGCTCTGCACCTTTACTTACTTTCTATATATGCGTGTGTGTGCGTGCGTTTGCAATTCGCGTTAAAAGAATGAATAACAACGCAAATTTAAAAAAAAAGTGAAATCCAAACTTCCCAGCAGCGACGCCACGCGCGCGCTACTCGCCCAGGTTGCGATCTGGGCTCATCTGTCACTCACCTGAACTATACCTGCGCTGCCGGTGGCTGATGGACAGCGCGCTGCTCAATGGTGGCCCGGGTTAGGCGGGCTCGGCGCAGCTGGGCGGAGCAAGGGCGCTTCGCTCCCATTGCTCCTTGAGCAATTCCGGTCCTTGCGAAACTGGAGCACTTAACTTTTTTTTCGCGACGAAATCCTTTTTTTAAGTACTTTTTTGGAAGATATACACAAAAAGCTGGAGTCACTCGGCGGGACAGGCAGCATCTCCGGTGAGAAGGGATAAGTGACGTTTCGGGGTCGACACCTTAAGACTGAGAGTCAGGGGAGAGGGAGACGAGGGATACAGACAGTGATATGTAACAAATGAATGAAAGATATGCAAAAACGGTAAAACAATTTTGCATCGTTATAAGTTTGCATTATTTTTCTCTGGAGCCAGCCAAACCACGACAGCCGATCAGACGAAACTGAAATCTCACTGGCGCATCATAAATCGTGTGCTTTGTAACCTCAACAACAATCTATTACACTACCCTCAAAGGTTTTGTCTGACTGAAAGAGCTAAAGTATAGAGTTCGACTGTAACCATACTGAAAACATAAAAAGGTGATTAAACAGAACTCTCCTGGATATTTACAACTTTACCCACAGTTTTAATTTAAAAAAATAAGCACTAACCATTTAGGTGAAGTGGTACTTCAGCTTTTAATTGTACTGGAAATGTCTGAAGATTATATCCCATGCACTTCAAACAATAGTGATATGATTGATGAGGTATGCTTCATTAGAGGCAGATTCTTTACAATTCTATATAATAATTCTATTAAAGTACTCAATAGAAAAAAATCTGCATGTTTTCCTATTCCACATGGATTTATTCTGAAAGGTCCAGTTCCTCCTGCATCCCAAAGTTGATTGGCTATTGCAAATTGCCTCTTTTGTTGGTGAATTGTGGAATTTAAGACAAAGATAACTGGGATTAATATAGCATTGGTGTGAAATGGTTGTTGATGATTCGAGTAGACTCTATTGGCGAAAGAGCCTGTTTCTGTGTTGTCTTAGTCATTGGCTGAAAAGAAACATCAGTGGAAAGCAGAGGGTATGGGGAAAAAGGTTTTTTGACTGTTTTTAGAATGCTTGGTGCTGCTCGAATGCCAAACGAAATTTCGTTGTATATTGTTGACAATAAAGGATAATTGCTTTGATAACAATTAATGTACCTGCATTTTCCCACAATAACAAATGAGTCATGGTCATACAGCATCGAAATGAGCCATTAGCCCACCATGTCCATGCTAACCTTTTCCCTGAGCTACGTTAATTTCAATTGGCTGCATTAGTTCCACACCCTTTCACCATCTGTCTTTAAATATCTCATAGGTAGTGATTGTTTCACCTTCTCTGGCAGCACATTCCAGATATCACTGTGCAGAATACCTTTCCCTCAAAATCCTCCTTCCTCTCACCTTAAACCTTTGCATTCTTGTTTCGGATATGATTATCATGGGAAATAGACTTTGACCATCTACCCCATGTACACCACTCATAATTTTATTTAACTCTATCAGGTCACCTCTCAGTCTCTCGTTCCAGGTAAAACAATCCTTTTTGACTAATTTTTTTTTTCAAGGGGAAAATTTTGAAAAGCTATTTGTTTCTCTCTCCCTAAATGTTGAATGTTGTACAAAATATCTTCAGCACTTCTGTTTTCAGTCTTATAGCACCTGCAGTATTTTGCTTTTGGATATTAGAGGAAGTTTTTGCTTTCCTTCAATCAATGCAATGAAAGCTGAACTGGGAGCGAGAACTTCAGCTTAAAATATGAGTAATTACATCTTTAGCATTGCACTGAATTGCAAGTTACAATCCTCCGTTCAAGTACGGGAGTGAAGCTTGAACTTATTATCTTTTGACTCAATGATGAGAATATTAATTTCACGGATTTGCACCAACAAAGAGAATTTCAGAATTCAAGCCTAACCGACCCATCTCCTGCCTCTCATTGAATCTTGCCAATGGGCATGTTGGCAAATCTCCATTTAAAATAATAAGCAGGAGAACCTAATCCATTCAGGTTAGCTATGGTCATATTACGTTCAGGTTCATCACCATTTTTGCAGAGACAAGAGAAAAACAGATTTTTTTTTAAAAGGTGATATGTCAAGCTCAAAAACAAATAAATCAACAGCTTTGAGCACAAACCAGCAGTCAGTAAAGTTAATGCCAGATTTGTGCCTTCAATAAACTTGTCAGTGTGTTATGGAGAGAACAAAATCATCAGATCTCCTGAAATAAGGAAGTCTGAACTGGTGGTTCTGAAGCGGACAAAAAAGGTACTAATATCTGTGTTGATTTTTTTAAGAAGTGATATCATTTACAAAACAGGTTTGACTGGTGTGTTTAACTATCAGCAGCTACATCTGCATTGACGAAGAATCTCTGCTTTAGCAGCATATTCAACAACATTGTTAACTCTTGTTATGCAAGTTCAATTTGCACTGCAACAAAATAGCTTATTTTAGGAATTTCTTCTTTTTAAATTATGGAATAAACATAGCATGGAATCGTAAGCAAAGGCAATATTTGAAAGATTGTCTCCCTCATCAAATATGTAAATTAGAAAGAACTGAATCAGTGGATGTCAGAAAGTCATCGGGTTTTGGACTCACTTGTTATCATTAACTGAAGCACTTTTGAAAAAAGAACATAATGAAACACCCCTTAAGCTTCAAAGTTTCTTGCTCTCATCCCTACTGTGCAATGAAACATTTGAGGAAACAGAATTTTTTGAGGATGTAACTAGTAGAATGGATAAGGGAGAGTCAGTGGATGCAGTGTATCTGCATTTTCAAAAAGTGACAAGGTCCACATGCAATTGGGGGTAGGGTATTGATATGGATAGAGAACAGGTTGGCAGACAGGAAGCAAAGAGTAGGAAATAACGGATCCTTTTTAGAATGGCAGGCAGTGACTAGTGGGGGGCCGCAAGACTCGGTGCTGGGATTTACACTTATTTACAATATATATTTACGATTTAGTCGAGGGAATTAAATGTGACATTTCCAAGTTTGCAGATGACACAGAGCTGGATGGCAGTGTGAGCTGTGAGGAGGATGCTATAAGGATGCAGGGTGACTTGGATAGTTTGGGTAAGTGAGAAGATGCATGGCAGATGCAGTATAATGTGGATAAATGTGACGTTATCCACTTTGGTTGCAAGAATAAGAAGGCAGATTATTATCTGAATGGTGTCAGATTGGGAAAACGGGAGGTGCAACGAGACCTGAGTGCGCTTGTATATCTGTCACTGAAAGTAAGCATGCAGGTACAGCAGGCCATGGATAAAGCTGATGGCATGTTGGCCTTTATTGCGAGAGGATTTGAGTTTAAGAGCAAGGAGGTCCTGTTGCAGTTGTATAGCGCCCTGGTGAGACTGCAACTGGAGTATCGTGTACAATTTTGATCTCCTAATGGAGGAAGGACATTATTGCTATTGAGGGAGTGCAGCGTAGATTTACCAGGTTAATTCCCGGGATGATGGGATTGACATGTGATGAAAGAATGGGTTGCTGGGCTTGTATTCACTGGAACTTAGAAGAACGAGAGGGGATCTTGTAGAAACATATATAATTCATAAAGGATTGGACAGGCTAGATGCAGGAAAAATGTTTCCAATGTTGGGGGAGACCAGAACCAGAGGTCACAGTTTAAGAATAAGGGTTAGGCCATTTAGAACTGAGCTGAGGAAAAACATTTTTATCCAGAGAGTTGTGAATCTGCCACAGAAGGCAGTGGAGGCCAATTCACTGGATATTTTCAAGATAGGGTTAGAATTAGGTCTTAGGGCGAAAGGAATCAAGGGATATGGGGATAAAGCAGGAATGGATTACTGATTTTAGATGATCTGCCATCTACTTTTCTATGTTGCTGTGAAACTTTTTTTGCTTTCGCTATTTCATTACAAGATACTGTACGATCAATGTTTTTGACAGGATTTTACACCAGGCAGAATGGGCAATGTTAGGAATAAGTGTCAGGTAGTTATAATTATTCCATAAATAATACAATATAACCCAATATTAACAGTGGTGGAAAAAAAACTCTCATGGTCGCTTATCCAGTAAGGAAGCTACTGCACTCTACCGCATTGAGTTATACACATTTAGTACGCACACTTGGTTATAATCCAAGTGATCTCTTCCCTCAAACTTTATATGTCTGCATCCTTCCAGGTTAGCATAGAATGTTTTTATTACATGTGTCTGCAAATATATTAAACAGATCATTGAGAAGTTATTCAGCAAGAATAGTTTTTTATCATGTTCCTTCGGACAAAAATCCTATATTGAACTATGTGTAGGAAGGAATTGCAGATGCTGGTTTATACCGAAGATAGTCACAAAATGCTGGAGTAACTCAGCGGGCCAGGCAGCATCTCTGGAGACAAGGAAGAGATGATGTTTCGGGTCGGAACCCTTCTTCAGACTGAAAGATAGAGGTGGTGGGGGAAGAGAAAAACTGGAAGCGAGTAAAGGTCAGAACAATTCAGGGCTGGCAACAGATATGAATCCATCTATCCATCCATCCATCCACCCATCCATCTATCCTATTACTAAAACTCTCATCTTGACCACATCCGGTCTGCGTTGTTTTTCAATTTGCGCAAAAACGGTACCCTATATCGCTAGGATTTTTTGCCACCTTACTCACCGTTCTCCTCGGTTCCAAGCACACCAAGTTCCGATCGGTGGAAGATTACAAAAGTTATGAAGTTTAAAAAAATCGTGAGATCAGTAGAATGGTCTTCTTGCCTGTCAGTCAACATGAAAGTAACGCCCCTTCCAGCACCCGCTGGAGAATAAAGCCCCTGAGGTGGAGCACGTCCAGAAGCCGCCCGTCCAGAAGCTGCCGAGAATAAAGCTGAAGCAGCGGAGTGTGGGCTGTGTTCCGGGGGCGGGGGCAGGCTGTGTATGCGGGCAGGGGTGGGCTGTGTTCCCAGGCGGGGGTGGGCTGTGTTCGTGGGCAGGGGCTGTGAGCGCGACAGGCGCTGGGGATGGGAGCAGCTGAGTAAGTCTGGAGCCGGGACCTGGAGCCAGGAGTGCAGTTGGAGCCGGGGCTGGGACCGGCGAGCCCACACATCCCCCTCCCACATCCCACTTCCCCTACACCCCCTCCTCTACAGCCCCCTCTACACCCCCTCCCTTACACCTCCCGCCCCCCCCTCCTACCCTGCACCATGCCTCCCCACATCCCCCCTCCCTCACACCCCCCCTAGCCCCCTCCCTGACACTCCCCCACAACCTCGCTCCCTCACACCCCCCCACACATCCCCCCTCCTCCATCCCCTTCGCCCACATCCCCTTCGCCCACACACCCATCCCCCACGACCACACCCCCTCATACCCTCCCCCACACCCCTTCCCCACAACACACCCCTCATCCACACCCTACAGTCCCCTCCCCCACACTCCCCCCTACCACCCACACCCTCCCACATACACCCCTCCCACATACACACCCCTTCCCCAACCCCAACTCTCCCCCACACACACCCTCTCCCCCAAACACACCCTCTCCCCCACACACACCCTCTTCCCCACACCCCTCTCCAACACCCCCCCTCCCCCAAACGCCCCCCCCCCACATCCACACCCCACACCCCCTCCGCCACCACCCACACCCCTCCCCCTCCCACATAAACCCCCTCCCACATAAACCCCCTCCCCAACCCCCACAACCCTCCTACCCCCACAAACCACACACCCTCCCTCACCCACACACACACACCCCCTTCCCCCACAAAACCCCCTCCCCCCCACACACCCCCTCCCCACACAACCCCCTCCCCCCACACACCTTCTCCCTCACACACCCCCTCCCCCACACAACCCCCCCCCCACACACCTCCTCCCCCACACACACCCCTCCCCCACATACCCCCCCCACCCACCTCCCCACACACCCCCACACACACACACCTCGCCCCCTCCGCTCTCCCACACCCCTCCCCCACACAACAACCCCTCCCTCACCCCCCCTTCCTACCCTACACCACCCCTCCCCCACATCCACCCCTCCCTCACACCCCCCTACCCCCCTCCCTGACACTCCCCACACCCCCCTCCCCCACACCCCCTTCACCACGCCCCTTCGCCCACACACCACCCCCACAACCCCTCCCCCCCACACCCCTCCACACACCCCCCTCACCACACCACCTCCCCCTACCACGCACCCCCCCCCCCACACCCCCTTCACCCACACCCCCTTCGCCCACACACCCATCCCCACAACCCCTTCCCACACATCACCCACACACACCCCCTCACCCACACCCCACAGTCCCTCCCCCCTACCACCCACACCCCTCCCACATACACCCCCGTTCCAACCCCACTCCCCCCCACACACACCCTCTCCCCCCACACACCCTCTTCCCCACACCCTCCTCCCCAACACCCCCTCCCCCACATGCCCCCCCAACATCCACACCCCCCCACCCCCACCCCACCCCCACAACCCCTCCCCAACAACCCACGCCCCTGCCCCCTCCACCACACACCCACCCCACACACACCGCCCACACCCACACACCACCTCGCCCCTCCCCTCTCCCACACCCCTCCCCTCCCCCACACACCAACCACATCCCCACCCCCCCCCCTCCTACCCTACACCCACCCCTCCCCCCACCACCCCCTCCCTCACACCCCCTCCCTACCCCCCTCCCTGACGCTCCCCCACACCCCATTCGCCCCACACCCATCCCCCACAACCCTCCCCCACACCCCCTCATCCCCTCCCCCACACCCCTCCCCATACACACACCCCCTCACCCACACCCCACAGTCCCCTCCCCCACACTCCCCCCTACCACCCACACACCCCTCCCACGTACAACCCCTCCCCAACCCCCCTCCCCCCCCCACACACACCCTCTCCTCCACACACACCCTCTTCCCCACACACACCCTCTTCCTCACACCCCCCTCCCCAACACCTCCTCCCCACCCATCCACATTTCAGTTTCACGCTAAAATAGTTTTTCTGAAGAATTTAAACAATTATTTTTCTATACAATAAGAATGCTGTTAATAGTGGGAGATCTGGCTATATGCCATTGAGCATACAGGTACATCTCCCTTATCTTGATGATATCACAGACCCACTAAAAGTGTAGGCACATGAATGTGTTGTTCATAAAGCATAAATGATAATAGAACGGGACTTAACAATGCAGTCAGTTAATAGATCAATGAGGGCAAAGGCGTCTCTCAATCTGGTTAAGAGCAATTAAACAGATTGGTTGATAAGCTAAATGCAATGAGAACCTTGGGAGCAGGGACTACAATATGAACTTTATGATTCAACAACAAGGTAAAAAGTTAATAGAAAAACTGAAAGACTAGACTGGGTTAGATAGATGAAGAGCGTGATAACTAAAATCGACACACTAGACTGCAAATACATATATATTAAAAAATGTTAATATTCAGTAAAAGCATACAAAATGAAAGAGTAAGAAAATAGAAAGGACATTAAGATTGAGATGGAGATCAAAGGTATCAGGAATTAAAACAAAACAATACCAATAAAAGCTGTGAGATTTCACAGTTATTATAACGAAAACTCTTAAAGGTAATCTACATTTGCTGAATGAAGGATGTTTTTATTGTATTCACAAGAGAAGAAGCATCCTGAAAGTTACCTGCATTTTCTTGTGCAACACTCTCACTCACTCAATCCTGCCTTTTAGCTCTTTTAAAATATTCAAAATCTTCCTTGAGAAAATTGCATTGATTTACCTCCTAATTATTCCGCTCATTATTAAAGAAGTTAAGAGAATGCATGTTGCAATAGGAAAAGGAATTTTAGGTTGTATCTCAAAATGTGTGGTGTATAAATGCACATTTTGCCCTGTTATTTTTTTAATCTATTGCAATAAACATGCGGAGTTTAAGATAAGAGTTAAAATTTTATTCAAGGAATCAACTAGCAATTTCTGTACAATGCTCTATCAGAGTTGTATAACATGATGAACTCTTGTTCTTTAACCTTGTGTCCACGTTTATATTATACTATTTCTCTTTTGAAAATGAAATAGAAATATGCACTTAGCTAATCTATATAACTTACAAAGTAAACTGCTTACGTACATATATGAAATTATCCAGTCAGTTACAAAAACAGAAATGTTGGAAGAACTCAGCCAGTAAAGCAGCATCAAACAAGGAACCTATTAACGTTTCGGGTCAACGACTCTTTGTTTCAGATTTCAGTGTCTGCATTTGCATTAGTTTTCCTATACAGTCAATATTTAACAATATGCGTAAATGTAATTCTATCAGTCTACTTACTATTTTGGTCACTACGATTCTCTCAACTGCAAACTTGTATCTATCACTACTGAAGTGTCCACTCCAGATTTAACTGCCCTGATGAATTGTTTTCTGCATTGGGTTATGTGCCATACACTTTTGTACGTGTGTATAATGCATGTTGACTTGTGTTGACAAGTGTTCTACTGCAGGGGTGGCATAGTGGCACAGAGGTAGATTTGCTGCCTTTCAGCGCCAGAGACCCAGGTTTGATCCTGACTACGAGTACAGTCTTTGCGGAGTTTGTATGTTCTCGCTGCGACAGTGAGAACATACGTGGGGTTTCACCTGGTGTTCCACTTTCCTCCCACACTCCAGTGACCTATAGGTTTGTAGGTTTGGTAAAATTGTAAATTGTCCCTAGTGTGTAGGATAGTGTTAATATACAAGGATTGCTGGTAGGGGTGAACTTGGTGGGCTGAAGGACCTGTTCCCACATTGTATCTCTAAATTAGTGTAACTTGACATTACTGGAATGGTTGATTAGTCCAAAACTTACCAACAACTGATTATCACGGGTAACTAAAGTGAGGCTTGGTCACCAGGGATCACTCTGTATTGATCTGTGTGTAGCTTTTTTTTCACAGGAAGTGAGAGTTCAGGATGTATCTGCACTTAGTGGCTCATACCTCGATACCATTACATGTGTAATGACTATGTCGAACCCATAGCTGGAGGAGTTTGCAAATTGCAAAGGACAAGAAAAGAATCATTGCTGATTGTAATTCTATGCAGCTTTCATGACCTATTTTGCTCTTTACCTCAGTGCTGGAGTTCCTATCCATGTAATCATTTGCAAAGTAGTTTGTGGGCATGCATAAAGGAAATTTCAAGTGAAAAATCTTGAAGAAGGACTGAAACTTGCTGTTGCTCGTCTGTGCTCCTGTGTTCAGTACTGTCACTATCTTTTCTTATGCCTGCCTTTAAGAATTCTAATCAAATTTGAAGCTCAGACACACAAATTAAGGCTGCAGAATGGTACACTTGTTCCATTTCAGATCAAGATTGTTTTTCTAACCTGTTGAGAACATTGTTCACTTTCAAATATTGTGTGGCAAATAATATGTCATATGGTTAAATAAACACCCCCAGATCTCTTACAGTATTGTTTCATTTACCAACTATGAGATTGTTAGGGGTGATGTTTTACGATAGCTTTCTCTAAGAATTTATATATTAATCATGAAATGCTCTGTGTCTACATTCAATGCATACAATCATCAGAAATGGAACTTGCTAAAATATCAATAATCTGACAATTCTGGAAATACTTTTGAATTTAACAATATTATCAGAGTTTGGTCATTTGTAGGGGTAAGCACAAGTTAGGCATTTGTAATCTGGAGATGACCTGAATGATTCTGAATATGTTTATCTCAAAGAAGAGGAAGGTTGTGAAAATAGCTCATCTAAGACAGTTTGAAATGGTCCTTTGGAAGTCAATGCTTTATAATTTTGAACATGACTCACAACCACAAAACATGAGAAACTTGATTGCAAGATAATGTATGGATTTCTTTCATCTGCTATAAAGTGGTTAGTTGGCAATATTAATCTTTGTTCAATGTTTACATGATGCCAGTCCATCAAATTGCTCAGAAATGTTCCAGCAAATGGAACATGTTAATCACACTTTTGAAACTTGGCATTTAGCTGTCAGAAAAAAAAATTCTCTGCAACATCAGCACATGTTATGTGAAGAGAGCTTAATATTTTCAACAGAATTTCAGTTTGGTCACCAGAACACTGTTGGCAAAACCCTTGAAGGGTAATGGGCCTGTCCCACTTAGGCGATTTTTCAGTGGACTGCCAGCGATGTCAAGTTGCTGGCATTCACCTGAAAAACCAGCAACTGGAACTGCGACTGTCAGAGTGGAACACACACACACAAACACATCGCTTCTTTCACAAGCCCATTATGCAGGTGGGGGACAGGGCAAGCGGGGGGGAGCGCTGTCTAGAAAATTCACATGGTGCAAAGCCAAGGTGAAACAGACACACAACGCGATGAACAGGAAGGTTGGCGCTGTAAAACGATGGCTAAAGCACAGTGTACGGTAACTACTTTAAGGGGGTGGGAGGAGAAGGGGGGAGAAGGTGTAGGGACAACTTTTAAGAAGCCAGAGATACATGGCTGTGAAGCTCGGCAGACATTTAACATTACCGGTCGGTTATCCTTGGTTCTGAAAACTACTGCTTACCTTTTTTTTCCCAATGAGCCAATGAAATTCACCAATCAGCACCGGCTATAACCTACGAGAACCTCTGAGAACCTTCGACATCCTGGCAACCCATTAGGACCTCCTGGCGACCCACCTACGGCTCGTGAATTCTAGCTACTCTCCATGGCGGCTTCATTCTAGTCGATGCTAATTTTAACATGTTGAAAAATTCACGGCGACCATAATGAGGCCACGACTAGTTCCCAGAATGTGGGAACTCCTCACGACCATGAAGGCGATTCCCCGGCAACCACCCGTGAACAAGTGGTGACCATATGGCAACTGCATAGTCTCCTGCAGTCGCCGAAAAATTTGCCTAAGTGGGACAGGCCCATTAAGCATGCTTTTCTGTTGTCTGCTCTCAAAGTGAACCACAATGATTGCAAAAAAAGTTTTTCAGTTGTTTCATTGAGCCAGGCGAGATAGGGGGAGGCTTGTACCGAAATGCTAAGAGAGCACAGGAGCTACCTGCACCACCAAGAGGACCAACATGTGTGGAATCTCAGCTTAACCATGGAGGTGGCGATGATGTTCACCACATTCTATAAACCGAGCAGCAACTTCCAAACTGCCACGATGACTCTGGCAATGGCTGTCAAAGCCACAGATGGTTTTCCTTGGCTCTTGTTCTTTCTGGAGCTGGCAGTGATAATAATGCCTCTCAGTATGAAGCCTATTTCTGCATCAAGAATGTTAATGCAAAGCTAATTAATCTCTTCCGGTGTACATTAAGTGTGTGGCTTGATTACAGGTTTCACTGGCACAGGTGGAGTTCTCTGTGTCGCTTGGATGATGGATTGCATCACATTGGGAACTCCATGAAATTAAAGGAAATAAATAGGCATTTCACTCTTTATTGCCAAACATATATGACCACATCTAAATAATTCAAAATTGCCTGTAAGCTTGCACAATTTGTTACTGCTGTGGCAGTCAGCTGTGTCCACCATATTGTAACCATACACACAGCCTATAAGCCCTTGGAAAGTAAGGGCAATGCCCTATTCGGCTGGCTCTAATTCCAGTCAGGTCTCTACACATTTGTATATATTTGTTTGTTTATTCTATTATCTATTGCGTACTGTGTTTACAGCCTGTTGTGCTGCTACTGCAGGTAAGAGTTTCATTGTTCCGTTTTGAGGCATATGACAATAAAACTGGACTGGACTCTTATTGAAGTCAGTAACCCAGTTCATGTGATTGGGGACATACTGATGTGTCCACTATGACTGCCAAGGGTCCAGATATGAAATGTACCTGGACCCTCAGTTCAGGATGTTATGGAATAGATGGTAGTGTGCTCCATGTGAGTTTGGAATGCTGCAACAAATGCAGTGCAGCCAGCAGCTGTTCGCCATCATTTTACTAGGACTCTTTATACTACATATTTGGATGTTGTTTGGATGTCAAGAGTATCATTTGCTTTTCATTTCATAATCTAAGGTATCAGTTGTAAAGGATAAGTACTATTTTCGGCATCAACACCACAAGCAGAACATTTATTTGAGGATTAGTAATAGAGTGGAGAAGGCATTTCCTATTTAGCATGATGAAATTTCCAACATTCAAACAAAATTCTTCTTATCTTTCTGCAGCGGTTTTAGTACCTACACTGTTATTCAGAGGTGCGCTTTGCTTCCTCTTCCTGAAATACATAGATCATGTTGCAATGAATATATACTTTGCATTTGCTGGCAATGTGTCAAGATTATCTAGAATTCAATCATCCCTAGAATATGAGGGGATCTTTTCTACCCAGTACATTCACAAAGTTTAATTTAGAGGCAGTTTCTTCATAATCAGTATGGACTATCTTTAATTGGACTTTACAGGACTTTATCTTGCACTGCACATTATTCTCTTCATCATGTATCTGTACACTATGGATAGCTCAATTGTAAACATGTATTGTCTTCCCGTTGACTGGTTATCACACAACAAAAGCTTTTCACAGTATCTCGGTACACGTGAGAATAAACTAAACTAAACTAATCATTCTTGTGGAGTCCTTTTGTTGGGTCCTCAGAAAAGCTTCGAATAGTTTTACTTTAGTTTATTGACCCGTGTACTGAGGTACAGTGAAAAGCTTTGCCCAGGGGCTGGCATATTCCAACTGATATCATGTGGTGAGAGGACTCCTGAGAACACTGTGTTACATTGATATGGCATGAATAGAAAAAAAAAAAGTTTCAGGTACCAGCCCAGTAACGTCAGATAACAGAAATACAAATTTATCAAGGGGATGCACGGATATTAACTGAAATGGGCTGCAGTTATTACATGTGTAGGGAAGAACTGCAGATGCTGGTTTAAATTGAAGTCTGCTTTGAGGCCCACAGGAGCCGTTGGAAGAGGAGGAGGGGGAGGAGCGACACCCGACCGGTAAGGTTTAAAATCAAGCGCGGGGCTTGTTTTTTCAGAGGCTTACCCAAATCCATAACATTCCATTTGGAGAAGTGGGTTTTTTTTGAGGAAGCCGCTGATTGGTGGGAAGTGGACTAGGGAAAGCAGCTGATTGGTGGGAAGTGGACTAGGGAAAGCAGCTGATTTACAGTCAGATCCCAGCAGTTTGTAGTGATTTTATATTGTGTTGCTATTGTATCCTGTGTAAGGGGGGCAGTATGAAGGCCAGGGCAGTGTACTGTTCTGGATGTCAGATGTGGGAGGTCAGGGAATCTGATAGCCCTCCAGACGTACACATCTGCGCCAGGTGTGTCGAGATGGGGCTCCTAAAGGATCGTGTTAGGAACCTGGAGCAGCAGCTCGACGACCTTCGTCTGGTCAGGGAGAGTGAGGAGGTCACAGAGAGGGAGCTACAGGGATGTAGTCACTCCCAGACCACAGGAGGCAGACAAGTGGGTCACGGTTAGGAAAGGGCAAGGGGCAGAGGCAGGGGCTAGAGAGTACCCCTGTGACCGTACAACTGGAAAATAGGTACTCGGGTTTGAGTACGATTGAAGGGGACAGCCTAGCTGGGGGCAACAACAGCAGGCCGGGCCTCCGGCACAGAGACCGGCCCTGATGCTCAGAAAGGTAGCAAAAAAGAGGAGGGCAATTGTAATAGGGGACTCTATAGTTAGGGGGTCGGATAGGCGATTCTGTGGACGCAGTCGGGAGACCCCGGATGGTAGTTTGCCTCCCTGGTGCCAGGGTCTCGCATGTGTCAGAACGTGTCCAAAAGATTCTGATAAGGGAGGGAGAGGAGCCTGATGTTGTGGTACACATAGGTACCAATGACATAGGCAGAAAAAGTGACGAGGTCCTGAAGGGAGAATTTAGGGAGTTGGGGGGAAAGTTAAAGAGAAGGACCAAAAGGGTAACGATTTCAGGATTACTGCCTGTGCCGCGTGACAGTGAGAGTAGGAATGAAATGAGGTGGAGGCTAAATGCGTGGCTGAGGGACTGGTGCAGTGGGCAGGGATTCAAGTTTTCTTGATCACTGGGACCTCTTTTGGGGAAAGGCATGATCTGTACGCAGAGGACGGGTTGCACTTGAACCCGAAGGGGACCAATATCCTGGCAGGGAGATTTGCAAAGGCTACTGGGGAGACTTTAAACTAGAAAGGCTAGGGGGAGGGACTCGGGTAGAGGGGGCTAGGGGACAGGGTGTGGGGCAAGAGACAGAGAAGGGAAGCACTCGGACCCAAAATGTAGGCGAGAAAGATGAAAAAGATAATAGACAGAGAATAAAGGATGGTGGGTTTATAAAATGTGCATATTTTAATGCTAGGAGCATTGTAAGTAAGGTGGATGAACTTAGAGCCTGGATTGACACCTGGAAATATGATGTTGTGGCAATCAGTGAAACATGGTTGCAGGAGGGCTGTGATTGGAAACTAAATATTCCAGGATTTCGTTGCTTCCGGGGTGATAGAATTGGAGGGACCAGAGGTGGAGGTGTTGCATTGCTTGTCAGAGAGGATATTACAGCAGTGCTTTGGCAGGATAGATTAGAGGGTTCGTCTAGGGAGGCTATTTGGGTGGAACTGAGAAGTGGGAACGGTGTAGCAACACTTTTAGGGGTGTACTATAGACCGCCAAATGGGGAGCGAGAATTGGAAGAGCAAAATATGTAAGGAGATAGCAGATATAGTAGTAAGCACAAGGTAGTGATTGTGGGAGATTTCAATTTCCCAAAAATAGACTGGGAAACACATTCTGTAAATGGGCTGGATGGTTTGGAGTTTGTAAAATATGTGCAGGATAGTTTTTTGCAGCAGTACATAGAGGTACCGACCAGAGAAGGGGCAGAGCTGGACCTCCTGTTAGGAAATGAGGCAGGACAGGTGACGGAGGTATGCGTTGGTGAGCACTTCGGGACCAGTGATCACAATACCATTAGTTTCAATATAATTATGGAGCGAGTCAGAACAGGACCTAGAGTGGAGATTTTTGATTGGAGAAAGGCTAACTTTGAGGGAATGTGTGAGGATTTTAAAGGAGTGAATTGGGACACTTTGTTTCATGGGAAGGATGTAGAAGAGAAATGGAAGGACATTTAAAGGGGAAATTGTAAGAGTACAGAATCTTTATGTCCCTGTTAGGTTGAAAGGAAATAGTAAAAATTGGAAAGAGCCATGGTTTTTCAAGGGAAATTAGACACTTGTTTCGAAAAAAGAGAGATATCTACAAGAATTATAGGAGGCATGGAGTAAATGAGGTGCTAGAGGAGTATAAAGAATGTAAAAAGAATCTTAAGAAAGAAATTAGGAAGGCTAAAAGAAGATATGAGGTTGCTTTGGCAAGAAAGGTGAAAGTAAATCCAAAGGGTTTCTACAGCTATATTAATAGCAAAAGGATAACGAGGGATAAAATTGGACCATTAGAGAACCAGAATGGACAGCTATCTGCAGAGCCAAAAGAGATGGGGGGAGATATTGAACAATTTATTTTCTTCGGTATTCACCAAGGAGAAGGATATTGAACTCCTTGAGGTAAGGGAAAAAAGTAGAGTAGCTATGGAAACTATGAGATTCAAAGAGGAGGAAGTACTGACACTTTTGAAAAATATAAAGGTGGATAAGTCTCCAGGTCCTGACAGGATATTCCCTAGGACATTGAGGGAAGTTAGTGTAGAAATAGCAGGAGCTATGACAGAAATATTTCAAATGTCATTAGAAACGGGAATAGTGCCGGAGGATTGGCGTACTGCGCAATGTTGTTCCATTGTTTAAAAAAGGGTTCAAAGAAAAAACCTAGCAATTATAGACCTATTAGTTTGACGTCAGTGGTGGGCAAATTAATGGAAAGGATACTTAGAGATAATATATATAAGCATCTGGATAAACAGGGTCTGATCAGGAACAGTCAACATGGATTTGTGCCTGGAAGGTCATGTTTGACAAACCTTCTTGAATTTTTTGAAGCGGTAACTAGGGAAATTGATGAGGGTAAAGCAGTGGATGTTGTCTATATGGATTTCAGTAAGGCCTTTGACAAGGTTCCCCATGGAAGGTTGGTTCAGAAGGTTCAATCTTTGGGTGTTAATGGCGGAGTAGCAAGATGGATTCAACAGTGGCTGAATGGGAGATGTCAGAGAGTAATGGTGGATGGCCGAGAGTAACAGTAGGGTGCCTCAGGGATCTGTGTTGGGTCCACTGTTGTTTGTCATGTACATCAATGATCTGGATGATGGGGTGGAAAATTGGATAAGTAAGTATGCAGATGATACTAAGATAGGTGGTATTGTGGATAATGAAGTAGATTCTCAAAGTCTACAGAGAGATTTGGGCCATTTGGAAAAGTGGGCTGAAAGATGGCAGATGGAGTTTAATGCTGATAAGTGTGAAGTGCTACATCTTGGCAGGACAAATCAAAATAGGACGTACATGGTAAATGGTAGGGAATTGAGGAATGCTGTGGAACAGAGGGATCTAGGAATAACTGTGCATAGTTCCCTGAAGGTGGAATCGCATGTAGATAGGGTGGTAAAGAAAGCCTTTGGTGTGCTGGCCTTTATAAATCAGAGCATTGAATATAGGAGTAGGGAAGTGTTAAAATTGTACAAGGCATTGGTAAGACCAATTCTGGAGTATGGTGTACAATTTTGGTCGCCTAGTTATAGGAAGGATGTCAACAAAATAGAGAGAGTACAGAGGAGATTTACTAGAATGTTGCCAGGGTTCCAGCAACTATGTTACAGAGAAAGGTTGAACAAGTTAGGTCTTTATTCTTTGGAGCGCAGAAGGTTAAGGGGGGGACTTGATTGGGGTCTTTAAAATGATGAAAGGGATAGACAGAGTTGACGTGGATACGTTTTTCCCATTGAGGGTAGGGAAGATTCAAACAAGAGGGCATGACATGAGAATTAAGGGACAGAAGTTTAGGGGTAACGTGAGGGGGAACTCTTTACTCAGAGGGTGGTGGCTGTGTGGAATGAGCTTCCTGCAGAAGTGGTGGAGGCAGGATCGATTTTAACATTTAAAAGTAAAGTGGATAGGTATATGGACGTGAAGGGAATGGAGGGGTATGGTCTGAGTGCAGGTAGATGGTACTAGGGGAAAACAAATGGTCGGCACGGACTGGAAGGGCCGAGAGGGCCTGTCTCCGTGCTGTAATTGTTATATGGTTATATTATATGGTTAAGTCTGAAGAAGGTCTTGACCCGAAGCATCATCCATTCCTTCTCTTCAGACACGCTGCCTGACCTGCTGAGTTACTCCAGCATTTTTTTGTCTACCTGCAATTATTACTGTACATGATATGATGAACTTACATTCATTAATTGTAATGCAAACTGTATGCTAAATTCATGCTGCTGTTGTTTTAAATGCTTGCTACATGCATTCATGACTATCTCGACTGTTTTTCAACAGGATGTCACAGGTGACCAGTGCTACTCAAAGGCAACCTTCATTACACAGGTAAATTACTGATCCAGGAAATGGCAGCAGTCATTTGTGAGCAGAAATTGTGCAGCAGAGATTAACATAGTAGGGAGAAACATAGAAACATAGAAAATAAGTGCAGGAGGAGTCCATACGGCCCTTCAAGCCAACACCGCCATTCATTGTGATCATGGCTGATCGTCCCCAATCAATAACCTGTGCCTGCCTTCCCCCATATTCCTTGATTCCACTAGCCCCTAGAACTCTATCTACCTCTCTCTTAAATCCATCCAGTGACTTGGCCTCCACTACCCTCTGTGGCAGGGAATTCCACAAATTCACAACTCTCTGGGTGAAAACGTTTTTTCTCACCTCAGTCTTAAATGGCTTCCCCTTTATTCTAAGACAGTGGCCCCTGGTTCTGGACATGCCCAACATTGTGAACATATTTCCTGCATCTAGCTTGTCCAGTCCTTTTATAATTTAATATGTTTCTACGAGATCCCCCCTCATCATTCTAAACTCCAGTGAATACAAGCCTAGTCTTTTCAATCTTTCCTCATATCACACTCCCGCCATCCCAGGGATCTATCTCATGAACCTACGCTGCACTGCCTCAATCACAAGGGTGTCCTTCCTCAAATTTGGAGACAAAAACTGGACACAATACTCCAGATATGGAGCTTTCATAAAGGTGTTCAGATCCCACACTAGAAAACATAGTGCAAGAGGTATGGTAGAGTGGCACTGAAGTCAGTGCTTCTGCCCCACTGCTTGAGGAATATGGGGACTTTCTTCCTTTTGGATGCTATATTTGCAAAGTCTGCACATTCTTTCTGTGACCATGTGGGCTTCCCCCACATTATTTATCTTCTCCTCTAAGGCCGACGATATGTAGGTAGGTTAATTGGCCACTGTAAATTGCCACCTAGCTTGGTACATTGGCAAAACATAATCAAAAGAGAGTTGATGGACATATATGAGGAAGAATGCAGAAGACAGGAGAGAATAATGAAATGAGGAGAAGTATATTAGGACTGATGGAATTGCTCCCTGCGAGCTGATATTGATTCAAAGGGATGCATGGGGTGGGATATTGCAACCTTCATGTGGTCCGCCCTGTTTCGACAAATGCAATCAACCCAGCGTGCACAGTCAAATAAGATCAAATAGAACAAGTTGTCCGACAACTTTAGGCTGTGCACGCGAAGAAGAAGAAGAAGAAGAAGAAGAAGAAGAAGAAGAAGAAGAAGAAGAAGAAGAAGAAGAAGAAGAAGAAGAAGAAGAAGAAGAAGAAGAAGAAGAAGAAGAAGAAGAAGAAGAAGAAGAAGAAGAAGAAGAAGAAGAAGAAGAAGAAGAAGAAGAAGAAGAAGAAGAAGAAGAAGAAGAAAAAAAAGGGATGGATGACTTCTTTGAAGGTCAATATAAGATATTCGTATGTAGGTGGATAGAAGATTCTCAAAAGATCCTCAAAACATGTTTAGTAGGTAGCGAGAGAGGTAGCAGTAGGTGGCAGTGGCAGGAATGTTGCTTATGGAAGATAGATGCAGGATGTGTACAGTATATGGTAGGGCAATGAAGATTGGTGGTGAGCAGAGATACCTAGGAGTCCAGGACCATAGTTTTCTTGAAATGGCAACAGCAATCAATAAGATGGCAAAGAAGGCATATGGCATTCTGGACTTCATGGGTCAGGGCATAAAATATAAAACACCAGACATTATGTTAGCATTAGTGCAAATTAAAGTCCAGTAAAGTCCGATTAAAGATAGTCCAAAGGTACATAGTATTCCAATTTGAAAGAACAAGCAGTTGATAACTTCATGTGGTAACAATATTTTGTTGCCCTGGATGGGGGAACAAAAAGGACAGATGCAGCATCTCCTGCAGTTGCATAATGAGCAGTAGTGAGTTGGGAATTGCGCACTCATGGATATGGATGAGTGAGCCAATGTATCCAGGATGCCATAGTTTCCTTGGAATGCTGAAGGTGGCGAGATGGAGAGCATGTTTTTAGTGGAATCATCATGTAAAGAAATGCAGAGGGTGATCCTTTGTATATGTTGGCTGGAGAGGAGCCATGGGAAAGAAGGGAAGCCATGTCCCTGTTACAGGTGCAGGGTAAAGGGATACAAACCTACTTCTTTCATTGGTGAAAGTAGGATATTGTGTTGATAAATGCCAGAAGAAATGTAAAGAAATTGTCACTTGGTCAATGGGGAGTCAAGATTGAAGTTATTTGCTTTGCATGTTAAGTTTTTCATCACATGGATTTTGACATAATGGAGCTGACAATGTTGTACCCTGCCTCCCCCTCTTCTCATTCCTAACCTTCAGTACATCATGTTTTTGAATGCAAAAGTGCTCTATTTGTATAGCATATATAACTTTGCCAGAGATCTCGATCACTGCTCAGCTGGGTGCCTGCATGTTCTCCCGAGCAATCCAGGCAGTGAATGTGTTGCTTGAGGGCACCTGTCTTGAGGTCTGTAACGTTCTCCATGGAAGAATGCTTATCACTGTATGTCTGTGCCACTTTCAAACTGAAATCAAATTCTTGGTCATAACTGGATAACTAACTGTTATCAGGAGTCAGTCTGACTTGCTCTTATTAAATTACCTCTCAGTAAAAGGAGTAGGAAGGAGCTGCAGATGCTGGTTTATACTGAAAATAGTCACAAAATGCTAGAGTAACCTAGTGGGTTAGGCAGCATCTCTGAAGAAAAGGAAGAGGTGACGTTTTGGGTAGGAACCCTTCTTCAGACTGCCTGAAAAATGTCACCCATTCCTTTTCTCCAGAGATACTGTGTGACCCGTTGAGTTACTCCAGCATTTTGAGTCTATCTTCTCATTAATAGGAACCACATTATAGGATCAATCAATATATTTTTAAACTGCATCAAACAGGTAAGCATCTGAGAAGTCATCCACTCTCATTGGCCCTGAATTAATTGTGGCCCAGGTGGCCTCGATGATCCTTGAGGGGATAATTGCTGACAGAAAAGGGCACAGAACAACACAGCATTTTTCAGGGTGATTCTTTTTTTTTTAAACCTGTTTTAAATATAACATAATTTACCAACAGAAATAATTGGGAAAACATAGGCTTTAAAATCTTTAGATAGACAAAAATGCTGGAGAAACTCAGCGAGTGATGCGCATCTATGGAGTGAAGGAATAGGTGACGTTTCGGGTCGAGACCCTTCTTCAGACTGATGTGGTGATGATTAATTACTTTATTTGGTGATGAAGTCAACTGTTCGGTTCTAAGTTCAACTATTCAGACTAATGAATTTCTTCAACAAGTACAGGAGCAGGGAGGTTCTACTTCAGTTGTACAGGGTCTTGGTGAGACCACACCTGGAGTATTGCGTACAGTTTTGGTCTCCAAATCTGAGGAAGGACATTATTGCCATAGAGGGAGTGCAGAGAAGGTTCACCAGACTGATTCCTGGGATGTCAGGACTGTCTTATGAAGAAAGACTGGATAGACTCGGTTTATACTCTCTGGAATTTAGGAGATTGAGAGGGGATCTTATAGAAACTTACAAAATTCTTAAGGGGTTGGACAGGCTAGATGCAGGAAGATTGTTCCCGATGTTGGGGAAGTCCAGGACAAGGGGTCACAGCTTAAGGATAAGGGGGAAATCCTTTAAGACCGAGATGAGAAAGACTTTTTTCACACAGAGAGTGGTGAGTCTCTGGAACTCTCTGCCACAGAGGGTAGTTGAGGCCAGTTCATTGGCTATATTTAAGAGTGAGTTGGATGTGGCCCTTGTGGCTAAGGGGATCAGAGGGTATGGAGAGAAGGCAGGTACGGGATACTGAGTTGGATGATCAGCCATGATCATATTGAATGGCGGTGCAGGCTCGAAGGACTGAATGGCCTACTCCTGCACCTAATTTCTATGTTTCTATGTTTCTATGTTTTCAACATGTAGCAAGATGCTTTCATGTTTTCTGTGCAAGCTGTACTTTACACTCCATTCGTTGCTGTTTTCTGTAACAGATGATGTCAGTAATTTGTTATCATTAAATAAAGGTTATTTATGCTCATCCTAACCCCACTCCAATTCACTGGGTTAGAACTTATTACACCTGTTAGGCGAGATCCTGATTGATATCAATTTATTTCAGTTCATTATTCTCCTGCGGATTTTCTTTAAATTGATTTTGTTTTCCTTCCAATATCTTTGCTTAACGATCAACCTGAAGCAAGCATTGTCAATCATCTTGTTATTTAGATAGCCACAGTATCAACAAGTGCACCCAATTCCACTTAAAAATAGAGCTTTAACAATGTCTCTGAAATAATAATTGTCATTTAATACTTTACTTCTAATCCACATTTATGTTAAACTTTTTCAGTTCATGGCATAAACCCATAATGAACTTGACATTCTGTTTGTTGTGCTTTATGGTGTCATAATTATTTATGTATAAATATTTGAACAGATGGCAGATGGTAGGAAACCATTTACTCAATTATATTGAAGTTCAGATGAACACGGATCTGAGGCAGTGTTTGTGACATTCTATCTGTTATCTCAGTTTTACAATCCATTTCATCTCTTAACTGAAGCAGCTTGAGGCATTTCAAATTGAACCAATTTCTGGATGCATTTCATCCCATCTTATAACTACTTGTTGTAATATCTGACATCTGTTTCCTACCATATTGTAACAACTCACAGAATAAAGGATTGAGACCAGATTATTTTGCATCATGCAACGTTTTTGCACTGGATGAAGAGAATTAGTCTTAATGGTGTTTGGGATCTCTGCGTGTATATTTTTGTTTTGAGTCATCCGTGCATTTGATGCATGTAGATGCGTAGTCCACAGAGCTCATGTAGTGACATTAAATGGTTTGTATCACATGTTTTGACTTCTCCTTTGTTGGATTTGTCTATGCATTGGAGGTCTACAACCATTGTGGGTCTCTCGCACAGAAGCTAGATTTCAATGGAGAACTGAGGCCAGATTCCGTGTTAGATCAAGAGGCCAACTTTACCTGGTCCTATACTGGAGAGTCAAAGGCAACAAACGTTTGACAGGTCAGGCCTGCTTCATAAAATATCTTCACCTTTCCTCTCTGCTTTCATTTGGAGCTCTTGTTCTTTCTCCATCCGTCTGACCTACCATCTACCTCACTGGAGACCTTTGAACTATCTTTAGTAAGATTTTACTGGACTTTATCTTGCACTAACCATTATACGCTTTATCCTGTTTCTATACCATGGACGGCTTGATTTTAATCATGTAGTCATGTGCAGTCTTTCCGCTAACTGTATAGCATGCAACAAAACAGGTTTGCATTGTACCTCGGTACAAGTGGTCATAATAAACTCAACTAAACTGATGTTGATTTGTACATTGAACATTGATGAATTTTATCAGACAGAACAAGGCAGGATTACTTTATATCAGATACAATGAATAGTCTTTTCTGCAGTTAACTAACAAACTGGATTGTTGGCTTTCCCTAAAGAATATGTTAATCTTCCACAGTTCATTCTCCTCATTCATTAGAATATCACCAAAAATATTGCAGAAATCTGTGAATGAAGTATTTCTATTGCCCACACAAATTTCCTAGTTTCCATGGCTATTCAGTCAGAGTTACAGGACACAAGTGAGAACACCTCATCTGACTCTCAATACCAGTTATGTGAGTCATAACACCAAACAGAAGAAGCCATTCATAATCTTCCTGTATTTGAGATATTTGTGTGATTATTGAAATAGCAAAGGTGAATCTGGAATATTACTGCAAAATAACATTTAGGAGTAGAACATAGATGCAAACCAGTGAAGGGTAACCACGTTGCGAACATCAGATGATTCACATAATGACCAATAAATCAAATGGATTTCTATTTAAAAGAGTGGTGGGAGAAACTTAGGAATTATTTTAACAAAAGAATTAATGTATTTTTTAATGGAATCAAGTAACTGGGGATTTCCAGGGTCTTTTTCACTGAACAATTTAGATGATTTAAATGGCTTTATTATTCAGAGTTAACCTATGATCTGTGTTGCTGATCTCTACAGAGGACTGGATAAATCAAGTCAACTTTACTGTCATAAGCACAAGTATCAGTATTATAGGGGCATAGACTCAGATGAAACACAATTCTAGGTTGAACACCAATTTTCCGGCAGCCGATGGTCCACCCAGCTGGATAATCTGGCCAAAATTACAAGAACTCAGTTGAAATTCCCTGAGCGGCCACAGATGGCTTTATGTCTGAGAAAATCCTAGTTAATAATAAATTATAATGTAAGATATTTTATTAAGTAAAGAGTAATTTGACTTGCTTTGTGTTCTGAGTAAGCTGGTTGCAAAGATGTGGGAATCAGGAAATTGGAGGCCTACATTCAAGCTGCTTCCTGTTATGCCCAAGTAAAATACATTTACAATAGTGGGAGAGGATGTATTTCCTTTGGAGTTGGTAGTCTCTGTAAACCGGAACTTCTGTGGGTAGCTGACATTAATATGATCAACAGTTTGTGATTGATAGAACCACAAGATGACAAGTGTATTGTATCAGTGACAAGTATACTTTGAATGGGTAGAGCCTGTGATTGATTTGTATTAAATGTCATTGAGGCTGCTCTGTATAAACATGTGACTACATTTCCAAATACTATAAAAAGATGATGTATGTCTTTGTTCATTAGAGTGGGAGCTCCGGAGGGTTAAGTATCTGTTCCATATTTGACTTTGTATCCCTGGCACTCTCACCGGCTAATGATCAGTAAAGCTTGTGTTGGTTTACCTAACCTATTGTGAATTGTCTGTTTTGAGAAATAAACATTAACATTGGCGTAGTCGGCAGGATTTCGCTGGGACCATAAACAGACGACTGAGTAAGAGGCCGTAGTTTCATCGTGATCGGATGGGGAGAGAAAAGTGCACTAGTCGGATCCCTTAAGACTGACCTCCCGAAGAAGCTCCCGGGACAACTTAGGTCCCGTGTAGTAGGTTGATTTGGTGCCCTGCCAAAACCCTTGGATACAGACAATGAAGGTAAGACCAACTGTATTGAGATTTTTGCTACTGGGGAAGTAGTTGGCAATTGGATAGAGCAAACTAAGATGATTTGTCATAAATTAGTATGTTTTTGATACCAAGAGAGTAGTTGGCATTTGGGTATGGCAAACTAAAAAGGTTTGTTGCAAATGTGTAATTTGCTACCAGGAAAGTAGTTGGTAAGAGGTTTTGCTACTAGGAGAGTAGTCGGTAAGGTATTTTGCTACTAGGAGTAGTTAGCGATTGGCTTCGCAAACTAAACGAGTTTGTCATTCACAAAGTAGCTGGGCTGAGAGGGTCTCGCAGGTATGGGGAATAAACTTAATGGGGGAACGCCCATATTTTGTTACCAGGAAAGTAGTCAATGATTTGCTCCGCGAGTAGAAAACCTGTTTGCAATTAAGTAAGTGTTAAAAGGCACTGCAATAATGGGTAACAATCTGGACAAAAGTGAGGGGAACCTATTGTGAGTTGTCTGTTTTAAGGACGGGTACCTTAACACGTCCGGTGAATGCTCTATCCTGTCATGTCCCTCCGTCATGTAAGAATTAACTATGCATCCCATCTTCTCTAAGACAATATAGTAAATCCTTGTTTTAACAACCCCCATGTAGGATGTTGAATATAGCGGACGGACCTGCCAACCCATCCCCAGCTTCCACTGTCTCCTCAGCCGTTTAGAATACTAGCTTCTCTAGAGAGCACTGATAGATGCCATTGGGACCCTTCCTCTGACTGATTCAGTCGGCTGAGACACCAGCACTTTGCGTTGTCCTCTTTAAAACTATGCGCCGATCTGCAACAATGAGCCCTTCTTCACCGGTTCACATGGCTGTTGTTGTGGCTCACGTTGTATCTCTTCAGTGTGACCCCACCGACAGACTGTGCACGGTCATCGTGGGGCTCTCTCCCCTCTCACCTGCTGTCATTTCCAAGGTGGACTATGTTGGCGACTCCAGGGAAAAAGGAGGAGGTGCAGTTGGGATGTTACAGTTGTACAAGATGATGGTGAAGCTGTATTTAGAGTATTGTGTTCGGTTTTGGTCACCCTGCTGTACATAAGGTTTTGTTAAGCTGGAATGCATGTAGAGGAGATTTACGAGGATGTTGCTAGCACTTATGGGCCTATGCTATAGGGAGAGGTTCTGCAGGCTTGGACTTTATTCCTTGGGGCACAGAGGGAGAAGGGGTGATCTTTTAGAGGTGTATATGATGTGAGGTGAATAGATAGGGTAAATGCACAGTGTCTTTTACCAACAGTAGGGACATCGAGAACCAGTGGACATAGGTTTAAGTTGCGAGGGAAAAGATTTTATTAGAACCAGAGGAGTAACTTCTTTACTCGGAGGGTGGTGGATATATGGAAAGAGCTGCCAGAGTAGGGAGTTGAGGCATGATTGAGAACTGATGGGACTGAAGGCTGATAAATCACCATGGCCTGATGGTCTGCTTCCCAGGGTACTTAAGGAAGTGGCTCTAGAAATCGTGGATGCATTGGTGATAATTTTCCAATGTTCTATAGACTCAGGATCAGTTCCTGTGAATTGAAAGGTAGCTAATGTTATCCCACTTTTTAAGAAAGGCAGAGAGAGAAAACGGGGAATTATAGACCAGTTAGCCTGACATCGGTGGTGGGGAAGATGCTGGAGTCAATTATAAAAGATGAGATAGCCGCACATTTGGATAGCAGTAACATGAGTCAGCATGGATTTACGAAGGGGAAATCATGCTTGACTAATTATCTGGAATTTTTTGAAGATGTAACTAGGAAAATGGACAAGAGAGAGCCAGTGGATGTAGTGTACCTGGACTTTCAGAAAGCATTTGATAAGGTCCCACATAGGAGATTAGTGGGCAAAATTAGGGCACATGGTATTGGGGGTAGAGTGCTGACATGGATAGAGAAGTGGTTGGCAGACAGGAAACAAAGAGAAGGGACTAACGGGTCCCTTTCAGAATGGCAGGCAGTGACTAGTGGAATACCGCAAGGCTCGGTGCTGGGACCGCAGCTATTTACAATATACATCAATGATTTGGATGAAGGGATTCAAAGTAACATTAGCAAATTTGCAATGTGAACTGTGAGGAGGATGCTATGAGAATTCAGGGTGACTTGCACAGGTTGGGGAGTGGGCAGATGCATGGCAGATGAAGTTTAATGCAGATAAATGTGAGGTTATCCACTTTGGTAGCAGAAATAGGAAGGCAGATTACTATTTAAATGGCGGCAAGTTGGGAAAAGGGGAAGTACAATGGGATCTGGGGGTCCTTGTACATCAGTCTATGAAAGTAAGCATGCAGGTACGGCAGGCAGTGAAGAAAGCGAATGGCATGTTGGCCTTTATAACAAGAGGAATCGAATATAGGAGCAAAGAGGTCCTTCTGCAGTTGTATCGGTGAGACCAAGCGGAGGCTTGGCGATCGCTTCGCCGAACACCTCCGCTCGGTCCGCAATAACCAACCCGACCTCCCGGTGGCTCAGCACTTCAACTCCCCCTCCCATTCCACATCCGACCTCTCGGTCCTGGGCCTCCTCCACGGCCAGAGTGAGCAACACCGCAAGCTGGAGGAACAGCACCTCATATTCTGCTTGGGGAGTCTGCATCCTTTGGGCTTGAATATTGAATTTTCTCAATTCTGTTAACCCTTGCTGTCTCCTCCCCTTCCCACCTCTCCCTCAGCCCTCGGGCCCTGGCATTCCCTCTATCTCTATCTCCCTCCCCCACCCCAGTCGCACCAGCTTCTCATTTTCACACCACAAACAGCTTACAATGGCCTGTTCCCTTTATCACCGACACTTTTTTGCATATCTTTCACTCATTGTTCCTTATCTCTCCACATCACCGTCTATATCTCTCGTTTCCCTGATCCCTGACCAGTCTGAAGAAGGGTCTCGACCCGAAACGTCACCTATCTCCTTCGCTCCTTAGATGCTGCTGCACCCGCTGAGTTTCTCCAGCTTTTTGTGTACCCTCGATTCTCCAGCATCTACAGTTCCTTCTTTAAAACTTTGTCTACTCTACTGCGATATCTCCTCAAGGTATGCCTACTTTGAAGAAGTTCTCCTCCTCCCTACGGAGACAGTTTCACAACCTCCTCTCTAACTGCTCCCCCTCTGTGATGCCCCCTTCCCTCCAACTCTACGACCACATCCTCACCCAGACTCGATACCACAGCCACATCTGCTTCCTCGGGGCTTGCCTGCGCCTCCATCTCATACCCCGTGGATTCCATCTCCAATTCCCCGCGTCCCAGTTCGGACCCCAGCCAGACTATCGGTACCGACGGGCCATCTGCCGCCACACTGTACAATTCTCCAACCGGACACTAAGATCCACCCTGGTTGCAATGCGCCGACACCAGCAGGACCTCGCATTGACTCTCCCGAAACTTCGGGCCTCACTCACCCAGACTTGCAACGGACCCCAACTACACTACATCCTCCGGAAGATCCACCGCTTCAATCAACAATTCCTGTCCCACCTTACCGCCACCAAGGACCTGAAATTAGCCCGCCTCCAGGCCGTTCCAGCCACCGACAATCCCCGACTCGACCGCCCGCAGGCCCCGGGCCCCAACTCTGGCCCGAGCCGCCGGCCTGAGTCCCCCGACGCCATCTTGGCCACGAGGAGCGCCTCCAGGACTCACCAGGACGCCGTCTTCACCGACCTCCACGCCGATGCTGCCGCCGACCTCCACCTGCCTACCGATGACGCCCAGCCCCGCTGCCTGCCCGGTAACTCTGTTTATCTCCCCCTCCCGGATTCCACCGCCCATCACCAGCGCAACGCGACTGCCGAACCTCGCCGTCCCCCGGGACCACCTAACTCCATCGCTGCACCGGGCCCATCCAGCATCGGCGGTGTACTGGGCCCGCCGAAGACCACAGCCGCACCCGCCTCACCTTGCATCGCCGCCGGACCGGGGCTCCCCGAACACGGCCGCTGCACCGCACCCCACTCATCTCGCCGCCTCACCGGTCGGACCGACCACCCGCCCACCAGGACCTCCAACGCATCGCCCGCCGACCCCGACTCTACTGCCCGTGGACTTCTACCTTCGGGTCCGCCGACCCACGACACTCCACCGCCCTCCAGCAGCCCGCAGCCTTCGCCTCACCTGCAGACTGGACTCTGCAGTGGGCCTGAAGCCTCCACGTTGCTAACTCCTCCCACCACTCTGTCTTTAACGGCACTGGGTCCTAGTGCTGGTCTCCCCAGCCCCAGTAACCTTAGTGGCTATTCCACTAGGTCTTTCCCATCCCCCCCCTACCATGTAACCCCTGCTCTTCCCCACCCACACCACAGCCCCATTACCCCCCCACCCCCTGACCACCCTCCACCCCCCCACCACACAACGCTTCGTCCTCTGTTCACTCACCTGCCTTCCTCCGGCCACAACCCCCATCCTTGCCGCGTGTTCACCATCCCCCCGGACCTCCCCCTCTCCGACATCGAACGGTCTGTCCTCAGCAGAGGTCTCACCTTTGTCCCCCTCCGTCCCCACCTCAATGAGTTCCGCGCCCACCACGACTTGGAGCTCTTCTACCGTCGCCTCCGCCTCACAGCGTTCTTCCACGGGAAGAAGCCCTCGCCCCCCACTGATGATCCCTTTTCCTGTTTCCCACGTACCGCCTCCACTTGGACCCCCCCTCGTAGCCTTCCGGCTGTAGAACTATTTATCCAGAACTGCCGTCGGGACATCAACCGCCTCGACTTCTCCACCCCCCTGTCTCACTCCAATCTCTCCAGCCCTGAACGTACTGCCATCGACTCACTCCGTAACAACCCAGACTGGTTGCAATGCGCCGACACCAGCAGGACCTCGCATTGACTCTCCCGAAACTTCGGGCCTCACTCACCCAGACTTGCAACGGACCCCAACTACACTACATCCTCCGGAAGATCCACCACTTCAATCAACAATTCCTGTCCCACCTTACCGCCACCAAGGACCTGAAATTAGCCCGCCTCCAGGCCGTTCCAGCCACCGACAATCCCCGACTCGACCGCCCGCAGGCCCCGGGCCCCAACTCTGGCCCGAGCCGCCGGCCTGAGTCCCCCGACGCCATCTTGGCCACGAGGAGCGCCTCCAGGACTCACCAGGACGCCGTCTTCACCGACCTCCACGCCGATGCTGCCGCCGACCTCCACCTGCCTACCGATGACGCCCAGCCCCGCTGCCTGCCCGGTAACTCTGTTTATCTCCCCCTCCCCGATTCCACCGCCCATCACCAGCGCAACGCGACTGCCGAACCTCGCCGTCCCCCGGGACCACCTAACTCCATCGCTGCACCGGGCCCATCCAGCATCGGCGGTGTACTGGGCCCGCCGAAGACCACAGCCGCACCCGCCTCACCTTGCATCGCCGCCGGACCGGGGCTCCCCGAACACGGCCGCCGCACCGCACCCCACTCATCTCGCCGCCTCACCAGTTGGACCGACCACCCGCCCACCAGGACCTCCAACGCATCGCCCGCCGACCCCGACTCTACTGCCCGTGGACTTCTACCTTCGGGTCCGCCGACCCACGACACTCCACCGCCCTCCAGCAGCCCGCAGCCTTCGCCTCACCTGCAGACTGGACTCTGCAGTGGGCCTGAAGCCTCCACGTTGCTAACTCCTCCCACCACTCTGTCTTTAACGGCACTGGGTCCTAGTGCTGGTCTCCCCAGCCCCAGTAACCTTAGTGGCTATTCCACTAGGTCTTCCCCATCCCCCCCCTACCATGTAACCCCTGCTCTTCCCCACCCACACCACAGCCCCATTACCCCCCCACCCCCTGACCACCCTCCACCCCCCCACCACACAACGCTTCGTCCTCTGTTCACTCACCTGCCTTCCTCCGGCCACAACCCCCATCCTTGCCGCGTGTTCACCATCCCCCCGGACCTCCCCCTCTCCGACATCGAACGGTCTGTCCTCAGCAGAGGTCTCACCTTTGTCCCCCTCCGTCCCCACCTCAATGAGTTCCGCGCCCACCACGACTTGGAGCTCTTCTACCGTCGCCTCCGCCTCACAGCGTTCTTCCACGGGAAGAAGCCCTCGCCCGCCACTGATGATCCCTTTTCCTGTTTCCCACGTACCGCCTCCACTTGGACCCCCCCTCGTAGCCTTCCGGCTGTAGAACTATTTATCCAGAACTGCCGTCGGGACATCAACCGCCTCGACTTCTCCACCCCCCTGTCTCACTCCAATCTCTCCAGCCCTGAACGTACTGCCATCGACTCACTCCGTAACAACCCAGACTGGGTTATCAAATCCGCCGACAAGGGAGGTGCCGTGGTAGTCTGGCGCGTCGATCTCTACAAAGCGGAGGCCGCGCGCCAACTCTCGGACACCTCCTCCTACTTACCCCTGGACCATGACCCCACTGACGAACACCAGGCCACCATCTCGAGCACCATAACCGACTTCATCAGCTCCGGCTCCCTACCCCCCCGAGCCTCCGACCTCATCGTTTCCCAGCCCCGCACGGCCCGATTTTACCTTCTCCCCAAAATCCACAAACCCGACTGCCCTGGCAGACCCATTGTCTCTGCCTGTTCGTGCCCCACCGAACACATTTCCACATACCTTGACGCCATCCTATCCCCCTTTGTTAAGTCCCTCCCCACCTATGTTCAAGACACCTCAGACACTCTCCGTCGGCTCCGTGCATTCCATTCTCCAGGCCCCCATCCTCTCATCTTTACCATGGACGTCCAGTCACTCTACACCTCCATCCCCCACCAGGACGGTCTCAAAGCCCTCCGGTTCTTCCTCGACCAGAGGAGCAACCCATACCCGTCCACTGACACCCTCCTCCGCCTAGCAGAGTTGGTCCTCACCCTCAATAACTTCTCTTTTGATTCCTCCCATTTCCTCCAAACACAAGGCGTAGCTATGGGGACACGCATGGGCCCCAGCTACGCTTGCCTCTTTGTTGGGTACGTCGAACAATCCTTGTTCTCGGCGTACCAGGGCCCCATCCCCGACCTCTACCTCCGTTACATCGACGACTGCTTTGGTGTCACCTCCTGCACCCACACACAACTGACTGACTTCATTCATTTCACCACCAACTTCCATCCGGCACTCAAATACACTTGGACCATTTCCAACACTTCCCTACCATTCCTTGACCTCACCATCTCTATTGCAGGTGATACGCTCCTGACCGACATCCACTACAAACCTACTGACTCCCACAGCTACCTGGACTACTCTTCCTCCCACCCTGCTTCCTGTAAGGACTCCATCCCCTATTCCCAATTCCTCCGTCTACGCCGCATCTGCTCCCAGGATGAGGTGTTCCACACCAGGTCATCACAAATGGCCTCATTCTTCAGAGAACGGGGATTCCCCTCCCCCACTATTGATGAGGCTCGCACCAGGGTCTCCTCCATACCCCGCAACACTGCCCTCGCTCCCCATTCCCCCACTCGCAAACAGGGCAGAGTCCCCCTGGTCCTCACCTTTCACCCCACCAGCCGGCAAATACAACATATAGTCCTCCGCCAGTTTCGCCACCTCCAACGTGACCCCTCCACCCGCCACATCTTCCCATCTCCCCCCCTGTCTGCCTTCCGCAAAGACCGCTCCCTCCGCAACTCCCTTGTCAATTCTTCCCTCCACTCCCACTCTACCCCTTCCCCGGGCACTTTCCCTTGCAACCGCAAGAAATGCAACCCTTGTCCCTTCACCTCCCCCCTCCACTCCTTTCAGGGACCCAAGCAGTCCTTCCAGGTCCGACAGAGGTTCACCTGCACCTCCTCCAACCTCATCTACTGCATCTGCTGCTCCAGATGCCAGTAAATTAGATCTATATCGGTGAGACCAAGCGGAGGCTTGGCGATCGCTTCGCCGAACACCTCCGCTCGGTCCGCAATAACCAACCCGACCTCCCGGTGGCTCAGCACTTCAACTCCCCCTCCCATTCCACATCCGACCTCTCGGTCCTGGGCCTCCTCCACGGCCAGAGTGAGCAACACCGCAAGCTGGAGGAACAGCACCTCATATTCCGCTTGGGGAGTCTGCATCCTTTGGGCTTGAATATTGAATTTTCTCAATTCTGTTAACCCTTGCTGTCTCCTCCCCTTCCCACCTCTCCCTCAGCCCTCGGGCCCTGGCATTCCCTCTATCTCTATCTCCCTCCCCCACCCCAGTCGCACCAGCTTCTCATTTTCACACCACAAACAGCTTACAATGGCCTGTTCCCTTTATCACCGACACTTTTTTGCATATCTTTCATTCATTGTTCCTTATCTCTCCACATCACCGTCTATATCTCTCGTTTCCCTGATCCCTGACCAGTCTGAAGAAGGGTCTCGACCCAAAACGTCGCCTATCTCCTTCGCTCCTTAGATGCTACTGCACCAGCTGAGTTTCTCCAGCTTTTTGTGTACCCTAGTGAGACCACACCTGGAGTATTGTGTGCAGTTTTGGTCCCCTAATTTGAGGAAGGACATTCTTGCTATTGAGGGAGTGCAGCTTAGGTTTGCAAGGTTAATTCCCAGGATGGCGGGACTGTCATATGCTGAGAGAATGGAGCAGCTGGGCTTGAAGGATGAGAGGATATC
Source organism: Okamejei kenojei (assembly GCA_035221665.1). Classification (NCBI taxonomy): domain Eukaryota; kingdom Metazoa; phylum Chordata; class Chondrichthyes; order Rajiformes; family Rajidae; genus Okamejei; species Okamejei kenojei. The sequence continues at coordinate 43,648,711 of CM069143.1, forward strand.
TCATTGAAACATATAAGATTGTAAAGGGCTTGGACACACTAGAGGCAGGAAACATGTTCCCGATGTTGGGGGAGTCCAGAACCAGGGGCCACAGTTTAAGAATAAGGAGTAAGTCATTTAGAACGGGGAAACACTTTTTTTCACAGAGAGTGGTGAGTCTGTGGAATTCTCTGTCTCAGAGGGCGGTGAAGGCAGGTTCTCTGGATGCTTTCAAGAGAGAGCTTGATAGGGCTCTTAAAAATAGCAGAGTCAGCGGATATGGGGAGAAGGCAGGAACGGGGTACTGATAGGGGATGATCGGCCATGATCACATTGAATGGCGTTGCTGGCTCGAAGGGCCAAATGGCCAACTCCTGCACTTATTGTCTATTGTCTATTGTCTATTGTATATTGATAACAACATTAAAAAGACAAGTACATAGATAGGAAAGATTAGAGGGACAAGGGCATTACGCGGGCAGGTGGGAATAATATAGATGGGGCAATAGGGTAGGAATGGGCAAGTTGAGCTGAAGGGCCTATTTCCGTGCTGTATGACTATGACTCTCTCTCTATGACTCAATCCTGTGGAACTTTGACCCCTTGCATATTTCAGGAGACTTAATATATGAGCAGGAAATAACAGCACGTATAATAACTTATATGGTAAAAGGTAATCAAAAGAATCAGACATGAATATTGTAAATTAGAACTTGACCAATTAAAAGTCACTATAAAGGCTTTAAGAAAACTGTCAAAGCATTTAACCCACAAATAATTACATTGAAATGTGACTTTTCTTATGAGGATAATGAATAATGCTTTGAAAAGGAGATTGATATTGATTCTGAAATAATTGTGACTAGCTGATAATGAGGCGGTGTGTTTGCTGAGTAATTATGCTGCATTGTATATCATTAATAGCTGCTGTTTGCGTCAATCATAGTAGCTATTTAGCAATGCTAAACAAAAAGGGCATATGATTTATTCTTTGCTTCTAAATAATGCCATGGCACCTTAGTCTTTTAAGTAGTTCATTCCGGCTCTAATAATCTGAGAATAAAAAGACATTTAAAAAGGAAGTTCAAATTGTAAGTTTAGTTATTGCATAGTTCATTGTTAGTTGAATTCCAGAGTTGTGTTCACCTTCATGTCAGTAGACGATATTTCAAATGAACATAATGAAGAAGCTCCTTCGCTCCATAGATGCTGCTGCACCCGCTGAGTTTCTCCAGCATTTTGTGTACCCTCGATTTTCCAGCATCTGCAGTTCCTTCTTTAACATAATGAAGAACTGTCTTGACCCAAAACGTCACCCATTCCTTTTCTCCAGAAATGCTGCCTGTCACGCTGACTTTCTCCAGCTTTTTGTGTCTATTTTCTAACATAATGAAAATGAACATAATCAATACATTTGTGTGGCATCTTGCAATAACATGGAAGAACTATGTAGAAGTTATGCCTCTGATGAGATGTTAATAATGAGGCCACATCTGAGATACTCTGTGCCATACTTTAAATGTAACCCCGTTTGTGACATTTAATACAATAATGGCTGGAAAATCCTCAGAAAATAGAATATAAAGGTTTGTTTAGATTTCGGAAGCTAATGACTTTAACGGGCAGAAATGCAGTGGAAGTATTTAACAGGTGATTGAACAGGTATCACAGTTTTACAATATCGTCAAGATTCAAATTTAAACCAAATGATTCCAAGTTCCAACATCATAAGATATGAGATTTATAAAGATGGCTTTTAAAATAGCTGGATTAAAGGTGGTGGAGAATGATTCAGTGTTCACAATGAAGTAGGAAGGTACATCTGACAAGCATATTCAATCAGACTGCAGAATTCTGCTAAAGTAGCCCACATGAAAACTACATTAATCATTGGACTCAAGATAATAGACAGTGGAATTTCAACTGTCTGGAAACTAGATGCACCGGTTTTAAAAAAAACAATATTTAGATCCCTAAATATAAATAAGATTATAATCTAAACTGAATATCTTGTTTTTATCAGTCTACTTTGGAAACTATTACCAGATATAATCATCAGCAGTCAGTTAGGAATAGCATGAGACCAATTAAAAATAAATGTCAAAATAGTTGGAGGGTTAAGATAATACAGTATTTCTGGACAATAAACAGGCAAGGGTGTAGTCTTTTTCGTTCCCTGAAGATATAGGTGGTGGTTGTGGGAGAGAAGACATTCAATATTGCTAGTCTTATCTTTGTTTCTAGTCATAGGATTCTATGGGTAGGTATTCTATCAAAAGTTTCCTATCAGATTCTACCTAAGTCATTAACTATAATTTGTAAGCATACAAGCATATAAGCATACAAATTAGCCAGAAAAAGCAGCCTACCAGAGGACAGGGAGAAATTCAGAGTCCAGCAGAGGAGGACAAAGGGCTTAATTAGGAAAGGAAAAATAGATTATGAAAGAAAATTGGCAGGGAATATAAAAACTGACTGCAAAAGCTTTTATAGATATGTGAAGAGAAAATGATTAGTTAAAACAAATGTAGAAACATAGAAACATAGAAACATAGAAATTAGGTGCAGGAGTAGGCCATTCAGCCCTTCGAGCCTGCACCGCCATTCAATATGATCATGGCTGATCATCCAACTCAGTATCCCGTACCTGCCTTCTCTCCATACCCTCTGATCCCCTTAGCCACAAGGGCCACATCCAACTCACTCTTAAATATAGCCAATGAACTGGCCTCAACTACCCTCTGTGGCAGAGAGTTCCAGAGACTCACCACTCTCTGTGTGAAAAAAGTCTTTCTCATCTCGGTCTTAAAGGATTTCCCCCTTATCCTTAAGCTGTGACCCCTTGTCCTGGACTTCCCCAACATCGGGAACAATCTTCCTGCATCTAGCCTGTCCAACCCCTTAAGAATTTTGTAAGTTTCTATAAGATCCCCTCTCAATCTCCTAAATTCCAGAGAGTATAAACCGAGTCTATCCAGTCTTTCTTCATAAGACAGTCCTGACATCCCAGGAATCAGTCTGGTGAACCTTCTCTGCACTCCCTCTATGGCAATAATGTCCTTCCTCAGATTTGGAGACCAAAACTGTACGCAATACTCCAGGTGTGGTCTCACCAAGACCCTGTACAACTGAAGTAGAACCTCCCTGCTCCTGTACTCAAATCCTTTTGCTATGAAAGCTAACATACCATTCGCTTTTTTCACTGCCTGCTGCACCTGCATGCCTACTTTCAATGACTGGTGTACCATGACACCCAGGTCTCGCTGCATCTCCCCTTTTCCTAATCGGCCACCATTTAAATAATAGTCTGCTTTCCTGTTTTTGCCACCAAAGTGGATAACCTCACATTTATCCACATTATACTGCATCTGCCAAACATTTTCCCACTCACCCAGCCTATCCAAGTCACCTTGCAGTCTCCTAGCATCCTCCTCACAGCGAACACTGCCCCCCAGCTTAGTGTCATCCGCAAACTTGGAGATATTGCCTTCAATTCCCTCATCCAGATCATTAATATATATTGTAAATAGCTGGGGTCCCAGCACTGAGCCCTGCGGTACCCCACTAGTCACTGCAGCCCTGCGGTACCCCACTAGTCATGTAGGTCCCTTGCAGTCAGACACAGGTGAATTGATCAATTGGCAGACCAATTGAATAACTACTTTGGTTCTGTCTTCACTAAGGAAGACATAAATAATCTGCCGGAAATAGCAGGGGACCTGGGGTCAAATGAGATGGAGGAACTGAGGGAAATCCAAGTTAGTTGGGAAGTGGTGTTTGGTAAATTGAATGGATTAAAGGCCGATAAATCCCCAGGGCCAGATAGGCTGCATCCCAGAGTGCTTAAGGAAGTAGCCCTAGAAATAGTGGATGCATTAATGATAATTTTTCAAAACTCTTTAGATTCTGGAGTAGTTCCTGAGGATTGGAGGGTAGCTAATGTAACCCCACTTTTTAAAAAGGGAGAGAGAGAGAAAACGGGGAATTACAGACCAGTTAGTCTAACATCGGTAGTGGGGAAACTGCTAGAGTCAGTTATTAAAGATGGGATAGCAGCACATTTGGAAAGTGGTGAAATCATTGGACAAAGTCAGTATGGATTTATGAAAGGTAAATCATGTCTGACGAATCTTATAGAATTTTTCAAGGATGTAACTAGTAGAGTGGATAAGGGAGAACCAGTGGATGTGTTATATCTGGACTTTCAGAAGGCTTTCGACAAGGTCCCACATAAGAGATTAGTTTGCAACCTTAAAGCACACGGTATTGGGGGCTTCAGTATTGCTGTGGATAGAGAACTGGCTAGCAGCCAGGAAGCAAAGAGTAGGAGTAAACGGGTCCTTTTCAGAATGGCAGGTAGTGACTAGTGGGGTACCGCAAGGCTCAGTGCTGGGATCCCAGCAATTTACTATATATATATATTAATGATTTGGACGAGGGAATTGAATTCAACATCTCCACGTTTGCGGATGACACAAAGCTGGGGGGCAGTGTTAGCTGTGGGGCGGATGCTAGGAGGCTGCAAGGTGAATTGGATAGGCTGGGTGAGTGGGCAAATGCATGGCAGATGCAGTATAATGTGGATAAGTGTGAGGTTATCCACTTTGGTGGCAAAAACAGGAAAGTAGACTGTTATCTGAATGGTGGCTGATTAGGAAAAGTGGGGATGCAACGAGACCTGGGTGTCATGGTACACCAGTCATTGAAAGTAGGCATGCAGGTGCAACAGGCAGTGAAGAAAGCGAATGGTATGTTATCATTCATAGCAAAAGGATTTGAGTATAGGAGCAGGGAGGTTCTACTGAATTTGTACAGGGCCTTGGTGAGACTACACCTGGAGTATTGCAAACTGTTTTGGTCTCCTAATCTGAGGAAAGATGTTCCTGCCATAGAGGGAATACAGAGAAGGTTCACCAGACTGATTCCTGGGAAGGGTGGACTTTCATATGAAGAAAGACTGGATAGACTCGACTTATACTTGCTAGAATTTAGAAGATTGAGGGGGGATCTTATAGAAACTTACAAAATTCTTAAGGGGTTGGACAGGCTAGATGCAGGAAGATTGTTCCCGATGTTGGGGAAGTCCAGAACAAGGGGTCACAGTTTAAGGATAAGAGGGAAGTCTTTTAGGACTGAGATGAGAATGTTTTTTTTCACACAGAGAGTGGTGAATCTGTGGAATTCTCTGCCACAGAAAGTAGTTGAGGCCAGTTCATTGGCTGTATTTAAGAGGGAGTTAGATGTGGCCCTTGTGGCTAAAGGGATCAGGGGTTATGGAGAGAAGGCAGGTACAGGATACTGAGTTGGATGATCAGCCATGATCATATTGAATGGGCTGAATGGCCCACTCCTGCAGCTATTTTCTATGTTTCTATGTTTCTATGTAAAGCATTCAGTAAATTCAATTAAATTACCTATACTCTTCTGGAATTCCAAAAGCGACACCCGGAAAGATTTGGCAAGTTTTCGTGGTTACAATTTTTGTTGCCAGGCTGTTTATGTCAACACTGGGCTGCTTGAGTGAAGTTTATGAAAAAGACAAATCTATTTCCACCACACCTATGAAAATGAATCACACATCCCGGGAAATGCTCTGCAAAAACCACTGCTTCGTACAAACCTAATCATTAAAATAAACATACTTTCCCTAAATTCTGATAGCACCATTTTAAACCAAGTTACATCTCATTTATTTTTACCATTGATAATTGGATGCCGAAAGAAGTGCCAAGTTATTCACCTCAGCCTTTTTATGTTCTCTTATAGAAAGTGAGGCCGATATTTATTACTCATTGTTAATTGCTTGGGAAGATGGTAGTGAGCCAACTTAAATACCTGAAGTTCCTGTACTCATGGCATTGTTTTATGTTCTCAGGTAGATATTTCCTCTTCTTTGAGCTTGAACTACAAATCCAGACATCTCTATTTGGTTTCAATTTTATCTAAACTCCTTGATGCAACACTTAGTTAAATGCTACCTTCATAGCAGGAATTATTTGTGCACTTGGATCAATGCTACAGTGAGGTCGAGAACTGTCATCATTGACCATGAACCTCTTTGGTTCAATGAGTGGCCATTCCTATTGATTGCTGATCTATCTCCATGAAGGTAGATGATCCCTGTCTACCCTATTTGTCATCTACTCGATTCAATAGCCACTGAGATTTATTTCTCATTGTCAATGGTCTCTCTCCATCAGTGACCTCTGATCTCATTTTTATATTGGAGACTGGCACCATTTCTTACTTTCAATATTATTTTCAGAACGACCTATAAGAAAGGATATAAGTTGCTGCCCAAAATAAATTGATATTTAAAATGTATTAATTTTGGCAAATGCTTTGCAACAACATCTTGAAAGTAGTGAAGATAGGAAATCCGAACACCAGTGCAATATAACACCAGAGCAGTAAAGTCTGCTACAAGGCAAGCTATCAAAATGCAAACAGAACTCAGACATCGCTGTTCACTAGACACTTTGAAAGAGTCAGGTGTTTTGTCCTTTTATAAGCACTTTATCTGGTGCCTCAGTATGAATTTTGTTTTAAGTCTAGGTTATCTTAAAAAAAAAACCCTGCTTATCTTTCCCCCATAAAACTTTGCTTCTATGCTCCTTAACCTCAGGTTAAATGTTGCAATATGACACATTCTCCGACTTGAAGAAAGTTAATGTTTACCACAAGATTGGAAGACCTATAATTTTTGATTCAGGAGGAGATCAAATTCACAATGCTGCTTTGGCTCAAAAAATCATAAATGGACAATAAAACTAGTGAGTATATTTTCGTTTCCCGGATAAGAGAATTATTGGCAGTTATTTGATACATAAAAACTGGACACGTCACAACACATCATGCTGAAGAGAAGCAAAATGCCTCTGAAGTGCCCTTTGTTTCATTCCATATATTAATTTTATAATGTTTGCTGAGGGAGTTTTTCCAATATAAGCCCATCCCTTTCATTCAAGCCTTCAAACAGAAAGCTACATCAGGGACTTCGGGTATACTTATCTTGCGCTCATATATTCTACAAACTAATATTCAACACTTTATCTTGCACCATTTTGTAAGCAACGTTTATTTTGAATTGGAACAAAATAATTTTTGAGGTCTCAACTGTATTAATAAGTTCCTGTAAAAAAACTATATATTCCAGCACCATCAGTGTGGGGTGATAATCCATGATCACATGGAGATACTTTATAATGATATTACAAAGTACGAGTGACAAAATGGGATGGAGTTTGATTGTATTTTGTTGTTGCCATTTTACATTTACAAACTTTATTGATGCAGTTACATTTATGGGAGTCACATGCATAAATTTTATAACGTACTGAATGGTGTGAGAAATACACTCTGTACTGTGTATCTTGTGCATACTGTGACACATAGTTTCAGAACTGATTGCAAGTACCAACTGCACAATCCCCGTGGGTGGAATTATTGCCACTTCCGGCTGCTTGCTGTGGAGAGTCAAGGCAGCAAGTTTGGGCCTGGGTTTTGTGGTTTATTCAAAGTTGGCGTGTTCATTGGGTTAGGTACTATTCGAGGCCAATAGCAAGGGTATTGCATGAAGCTTGCCACAATTTATATCACAAACCATTGTCCAGAATGGCTGGATGTCATAATAATTTGAGGCGATTTTCCCTGCGTCTGCATTTTCTCTAGTATTCATCTGAAACTTTGGAGCAATAAATCTCAGATTGCTGCTTGATTTCTCAAGACATACCGAGCTATATACATAGGGGTAGATGTGTCTACTACGGAATTATTTCTCCAATTTGGCTTTGATTTCCTCCTACAGTTATTGGAGCATGCCTGGATGAGTTTACTACCAGCTGTTTCCTCACTCTAAGGATTAGATGGTACTTGACTCCTAGTTTAGTCGATATTTGAAAAACATTTGTGTACACTTCTGTGAGTTGCTCCGATGGAGTAACAGACTATTATTATTATTGTACTATTTTTGTATATTTATTGAGTATGTGTGCATGTGTATGTATTCTGTAGTACTGCAGCAAGCAATAATTTCATTGTCCTATCTGGAACAAATCACAATAAAACACTCTTGACTCTTGACATGAAGTAAATTATTTTTATCAATCCTATCTATTATACTGTACTGCTTCCAAGTTTCAACACAACATTTTTCAGGTGATGAAATAACTAATTCTTTCATTCTTTGAGCATCTCCAAACCACTTCATCTGTAAACTTGTTGCCCATGGCTTGTGCATAACTCATTGGATTAAATATATAATCTCACAACTAATGTCTTGGTTCAGGTTGCTCCTGAGCCAAATTGAAATGTTATCGGTTGTCTTTGGACCATTATTTTAGTGTGGATACAGCTTGTGGGTGTTCCTTTCCTGGCACCAAACAAATTAGATAGGAAGGAACTGCAGATGCTGGTTTGCATCAAAGGTAGATACAAAATGGTGGAGTAAATCAGCGGGTCTGTGAGCATCACTAGAGAAAAGGATAACGTGACTTTTAGGGTTGAGGCCCATTCTTCCGACTTTGAAGAAGTCTGGTCTCGACCTGAAATGTCAATTATTCCTTTTCTCCAGAGATGCTGCCTGACCAAATTAATTGTGCTCAACAGACTCTGTCTCTTTCTTTTCCCTATACGCCTCATCTCCAGTACTTCATGGAGATTTGGATCTTTCATTGCAGACAGCTTGTAGAAATGGATGCTGTGCACAGAATTTTCCAAGCTTCCAAGCAACGAGCAATTCTTTCTCAACCACTTGTGTTGAAGTCTGCATTTTCTCAGAAGTTGTGGCAGTAATCTTCCTTCTGTTTTACTGTTCAACCTTCTGTTCAACCTTCTGTTCAACCTTCTGTTTTTCAAGTCACCACATATATTTCCTACTCATGACCATTCAGTATTTTTAGCGTGGCTTCAGATATTCCAGATTTGATTGTTGAGCACTTTTCTGGAACTAAAGCCCCTGTCCCTCTTTCACAACCTAATTCGCAACCTCTGACGACCTTAAACGACCTAATAAAAAATCAAGGTTGCGGTAACCTACGACATCCCACGACCTTCCACGACTATGTGTACGACCTCCTATGACCTTCCATGACTATGTCTATGACCTCTATGACTATGTTTAAGGCCTCCCATGATTATGTTGAACACCTCCCACGACTATGAAGAAGACCTCCTTCGACCTCTTTCAACTATGTTGAAGACTGGCTTCGACCATGTACGTTTTACTGCTGTTTGCGGTAGCCCTTTTGCTTCAGCAGTATTTTAAGAAAGGCAGAAGGGAAGAGCAAGGGTGAAGAGGAAGCACAAAAAGAAGTCTCAATGGGTGAATGGAGATGATGTGATGGACTGTCCCAGTACACCAGATGACTGGAAGAGAGTGGCACTGGGCTTTGACAAAATATGGAACTTTAAGCACACATGTGGGGCAGTGGATTGCAAGCATGCCTTTCTTGTCCCCATAACAACTGATCACTGATAACTGTTATTCAAAGCTGCAGAAATATAATTGTCAGTCAATAGCTGGAACTCCATTGAGAAAGTATCCAATGATTCCCCTCATTGCTGTGTGCATGTAAACAACTAAAAGCAGTTAACATGATTATTTCTAGGCAAATTGCAAAGTGCTTGTAATGCTCTAATGCATTCACCAGTGCTTTACTTAACGCCCTGGTACAATTATCTTCCTTTTGTTGCTTGTCACTCATTCTCAAGTAAGACCATGTCTAGTCAACAACATTGCGATATGTACAAAGATAGTTGATTAGACAGTCTGAATCTTTGTCCCAGGGTGGAAATATAAGACTTAGAGGGCATAATTCTAAGGTGAGAGGGGCGAAGTTTAAAGGTGATGTGCAGGGCAGGTTTTTTACACAGAGGGTGATGGGTGCCTAGAATGCATTCCCAGGAGTGGTAGTAGAGGCAGATATGACTGTGGCATTTAAGAGCATTTGGATAGGCACATGGATATGTAGGAAAATGGAAGGATATGGATCATGAGCAGGCAGATAAGATTAGTTTATCTTGGTATCATATTTGGCACAGACATTGTGGACCGAAGGGCCTGTTCCAGTGCTGTCCTGTTCAATGTTCGATGTCCCTATTCTTTCCCAATGTTGACCAATGACAGAAGAACATCTTAACTTTTATTTGTTATGTTTAGATTAGAGTATGAATTATTCCTTCATTTGCCTCCATTCTTTAAACGGATTACTTGTTTGGATATTCAGTGGCCCGGGTGGCTATATTTGTTCCATTGTACATAGATAATTATATCAAACTGCTTGTTGATCCTTGGCATACACCCAAATGTTATCTTGATTGGAAGGGTTTACATCCGGGATTTAGCATGATGCCTAAATTTCATACTTTCATTAACCAGTACATCCGCCGCCAATTGTTCTCTTAAATAGCTCTCTTTAAGATTCTGGAAAAATGTTGGTGATTCAATTTTACACCATTGTACTTTATTAGATGACTGTGAACCTTTCAATGCAGGACAGCATGCTATCCGTGTTAGCCTGTCAAGCAAACCAGTTCTGCCAAATTTTCCACCAAAAGATTCGCATCTACAGCAGAGAGAGTAGGAGGTCACATGCCACAATTTACTGCTAGTTATGACTTATTACTACATAACCTTGATATGTTACAGCAGCTCTCCCATCCCAACTTCATGGCCTATCAGAGATCCACTTTATTACATTTCAACAAGCAAATTCCCATGAATTATTGTAGGTTTGAAAGTGGAATGGACACTGGGTGATTTAACCCCTTGTTTACAATGCAGGTTGATGGTATGAGATATGGCACGTCATGTTGTGAGTACTATGATATGTCATGCAATATGTCACTAAGATTGCAGATGATACTAAAGTGGGTCGGTATCATAGATAGTGAAAATGGTTATCAAAAATTACAGCAGGATCTTGATCAGTTTGACAAGAGGGGTGAGGGATGGTTAATGGAGTTTTATACAGGCAAGTGAGAGGAGTTACATTTTGAGAGGTCAAACTTCTTTTGCGGGACTTTTACAGTGAATGGCAGGACTCTTGGGAGTGTTGTAGAGCAGAGAGATCTAGCAGTGCTGGTACATAGGTCCTTGAAAGTGGCATCACAGGTAAATAGGCTGGTCAAGAAGGTTTTCGGTACATTGGCCTTCATCAGTTAGGGCATTGAGTATAGATATTGGGAAGTCATGTTGCAGTTGTATAAGATATTGGTGAGCCGAATTTAGAGTTTTGTGTTCAGTTCTGGGCACCATGGTATAGGGAAAATGTTGTCAAGCTGGAAAGGATACAGAGATAATTTACAAGAATGTTGCCAGGACTCGAGGGCGTGAGCTATAGGGAGAAGTTGAGTAGGCAAGGACTCCATTCCTTGGAGCATGGGAAGATGACGGGTGATCTTACAAAGGATGTATAAGATCATGAGAGGAATAAATAGGGTAGATGCACAGAATCTTTAACCCAGAGTAGGAGAATAAAAACCCATAAGTTTAAGGTGAGAGTGGTAAGATTTAATAGGAACCTGATGGGCACCATTTTCACACAGATGGTGTTGGGTACTTGGAATGAGCTGCCTGAGGAAGTAGTTGAGGAGGGTATTACAACAACATTTAAAAGACATTCGGACAGATACGTGGATAGAAAATATTTAGAGGGATATGGGACAAATGGGCAGGTAGGACAAATGTAGATAGGGCATCTTGGTTGATATGGGCAAGTTGGTCCGAATGTCCTGTTTTCATGCTATATCACTCTTTCAGTGATTGGTAACAGAAAGCATCTTCTCCTTGGACATTTAGAAAGAGTGAGCACAATTATGTGAAAATCAAGAAGGAAGCACTTGGAATAGCATTTGGAATCAAGAAATTCTATCAGATTTTACTTGGTCCTTTACCTTAAGAGGTCATAACCCATATTCAGTAATGTTAGGGCTCCAAGGGTTTATAAACAAACCTAATAGAATGGATGGAATTTGACAGCATACAGATGAGGAACTGTAATGGCCCTGTCTCACTGTGCGACTTGACCCACGAGGTACCCCGAGTGAGAGACTCGTGGTTGTGCACGATATCCCAAGTTGATGTTCAAGTGTTTGAACCGAGTTCCCACGGGTATGGTATACTGCGATGTTCCAAGTTCGTCTCCCGTTAACTCTTGAGCTGACAAAGTTCGTCTCCCGTTAACTCTTGAGCTGACAACATCTCCTGAAATGTGACACAGTGTTTCTAACAGGAGTGACTTGATACACACAAATAGACTGGATGGGCTCAACAGGTCCAGTGTCATAATGAAATATGAGGCATTCTGCGGTTCGTCCGTGCGCTTGTTCACAGCTGGATATCGGGGCCAGATCTCGCTTTCAAAGTTCATGGTAGAAAAACGAGAGGGGATATGAGATGAAGCTTTTGTAGTGAAGAAATGGGTAATTGTGATTGGCTGCATATTTGGCCCATGTGCATTTCTTTACCAAATTCCTAGCATAAGCAGCCCTGCCCGGATCTGTCAGTACCAGTAGTATGAGAACAGGTGGGGACAGGCGGGCAGGCAGCAAGCGGCGGGGACGTTGGCCAGGAGTGGGGGCATCATGTACACATTAGCCAGCTCACCTCATACATGTTGGACACATACATGTGGTGTCCACAAATACACAGACTGTACGTTTACTTGTGTGTGTCTGTCAATGTCTGCGAGTTAAAATACCACTACAGAACTAACAACATATTTGTAGAGGCAGCGGGTCGGCCAAGCCCGGCTCCCCACCACCGGGATAGACACCAACTACTGGAGCAAACTCAGCGGGATCTCTGGAGAAGTCTGAAGTAAGGTCTCGACCCGAAATCTCACCCATCCCATCTCTCCAGAGATGCTGCCTGTCCCTCAGAGTTACTCCAGCATTGTGTGTGTCTATCTCCAGTGTAAACCAGCATCTGCAGTTCCTTCCCAATCCCACACTCTCGGCCCCGGGGGGTGGATGGAGCATCACACGTGGACACATCCCACCCACCACCCCAGACTTGCCCCTTCGGCAGGTCTTTAACCGCATCCTCATGAGACAGAGTGACGAATACGAAGCCACGGGGCAGGCGCCTCAGTAATAAAGGACAAGTGGCAGATCATCGCAGAAAGGCCGAAGATAGACACAAAATGCTGGAGTAACTCAGCAGGACAGGCCGCATCTCTGGAGAGAAGGAATGGGTGGCGTTTCGGGTAAGTCTGAAGAAGGGTCTTGACTCCATTCCTTCTCTCCAGAGATGCTGCCTGGTCCGCTGAGTTACTCCAGCATTTTGTGTCTATCTTTGGTTCAGTCTTTACTCGAGCAAAAGAACAGATTATTAAAGTTCCCACGGTAGACTCACGAGACACTAAGATAAACGCACGGGCCACTACGTTATTACAACGAGTTTAAATGTTTCCATTTTTAACTTGAACAGTTAATTTGACTCGTGGAAAAAATCAAACATGTTTGATTTTTTTCACGAGTTAACAAGTTTCCCGAGTACCTGCCGTTAGCGCCACGAGTCGATAAGTTGCTCGTGCGAGTTCCGACCTTCCCGCTACGTGATCACCACGAGTGAAATCTCGGGGTCACTCGTGGGCCAACTCGCACAGTGAGACAGGGGTTTAACCATTCAACAAACATCAATGAGTTTTCATGTAATGGGAGTGCATCAAACATGGGATTGAATGGTAATATCTGCTTCTTTGAGAGAAACGATTTTGGCTGAACTTCACACTAAACAAATATGAAAAGTTGATTTGAAGGCAATTGCTAGTAGTATTGTTTCTTAGTTGTTTGGACAGTGACTGAAGTATTGGTTAGCAAACAAAATCTATCTATATATCACTAAAACTCTCATCTTGACCACTTCCTGTCTGCATTGTAATTAAATTTGCGCAAAAACGATCCCCTATGATTTTTCACCACTTTACTCACCATTCTCCTCTGCTGCAAGTCAAATAAGTTGTGTTCCGATCAGTGAAATAGTACAAAAGTTATGAAGGTTTTGAAGGTTCCCCCTCCCCCCCACAGCCCCTCCCCCAGACACCCCTCCTCCAACATCCCCCTTCCACCACATCCCCTCCATCCTCCACCCCCTCTCCCACACCTCCCCCACACCTCCCCCACACCACCCCCATTCCCCTCACCCCCCTCCCACACCCCCCTCCCACACCCCCCCTCCCCTACCCCCCTCTCCCACAGCCCCCCTCCCCCACACCCCCCTCCCCCACACCCCCCTGATTTGATTGAATAGATTGTAATGAAACAGGATAGGCTCTATATATTATAGAATCAACTCTTCTATATTATACAGAATATACTACAGATGTGTTTAATTTAATTTAGTTTAGAGATATAGCATGGAAACAGGCCCTTCAGCCAATCGAATCCATGCTGACCAGCTAACAATCACCCATACACTAGTTGTACACTACACACTAGGGACAATTTACAGAAGCCAATGAACGTATAAATCTGCACATCTTTGGAATGTGGGAAGAAAGTGGAGCATCCGGATAAAACGTATGTGTCAATGGGAGAACATGCAAACTCCATTCAGACAACACCCGAGGTCAGGATCGAACTTGGGTCTCTGGCGCTATGAGGCAGTAGCTCTACAGCTGTGTCACTGTGGTGTGCATCTTTTCATGCTATGGTGTGCTTAAATAGTTTGTTTCTGACAACTGCCTCCCACACCATTGCTTCACAAACTTTATTCACAAACTCTGTTCACAAACTTTATGAAGCAATGTGATATCAAACATCCACTTACATTTTCGAATCATCTAATTTGGGGGAAGCAGCCAAGAGTTTAGTTAAATAGTTGGAAAAGTTCTCTAACGAAGGGTCGGCATCAAACATCATCTGGTCAAATTCCTGCTGAGGCACAGAGCCGCTCAGCACAGAATCACTGGAAGTATGCCTGCAGAACTCAAAATGGAGAGAATATTGGGAACGTGCATGAGCCCTTTTCAAGGATGTTTGCCCTCCTTTGTTGAACAGAAACAGCTGTGTTCAAAACATCACCATGACACTATCAGAAGGAAGAAGTCTGAAGTCTTCTGTTACAGAAACAGAAGTCTGAAAAGGGGTCTCGACCTGAAACGTCATCCATTCCTTCTCTCCAGAGATGCTGCCTGTCCCGCTGATTTACTCCAGCATTTTGTATCTACCTTTGATTTAAACCAGCATCTGCTGTTCTTTCCTACACTAACAGAAGGAATATAGTTTCAAACAGAATTATCAATTCACGTTCCTACATTCTCTGGCAAGTTGAGCTCACAACAATGGAAGGAGGCAACATAGTGCACCTAAGGGATATATTGGATTAAAATTGGTGTTTAAATCCAAAGTGTTTGTGTATATGCAACAATGTTTGCTACAGATGAAGCAAGTCTGATTGGTGAACCACACAACTATGAAGTTGTGTCTGAATTGAAACCAAAGCAGACTTGTTGAAATGAAGTGTCAAATTCAATAAACGTCGACCAAGACACTGAATCTCCTTTGAGTTTCAGTCCAGAAACAATCTGAAGAAGGGTTTCAACCCGAAACATCACCCATTCCTTCTCTCCAGCGATGCTGCTTGTCCTGCTGAGTTACTCTAGCTTTTTGTGTTTATCTTCGGTTTGAACCAGCAGCCGCAGTTCCTTCATTCTCAATAATCCAAATGTTGAATCAACACCAAAACCTGTAATGACATTGTAAAGTGATTGAGGACAAGTTGGAGTTAGATCAAGTGAGTCTAATAAAAAAAAGTCAGGGTCAGGATAATGAGGACAGCAAGAATGTTGATCTGAACTGTATTTATTTTAATGCAAGGAGTATTATGGGTAAAGCATATGAGTTAATGACCTGAATTACTTCACAGAACCATGATATTATTGTAATTACAGATATTTGGTTGAGAGAAAGGCAGGATTGGCAGAAGTTTCACATGTTTCGGATGTGATGGAGAGGGATATAAGGGAGATGGAAGTTGCATGACTGACTAGGGAGAATGCCATGGATGCTCCGAGGAAATCTTGGAGGGCTCATCCAGTGAGGCCGTATGGGTGCTATTCGGGATTAAGAATGGTGCAATCATTATGATGTGGTTATATTATTATAGGTCTCCCAAGAGCCAGTGGGAGATAGAGCAAAATACACCGTAAGCAGGCAGATCATGAAAGGATGTCAAAACAACAGATTTATATTCAGAAGAAAGACACAAAATGCTGGAGTAACTCAGCGGGTCATGCAGCATATCTGGAGAAAAGGAATAGGGGACATCTCGGATCAAGACCCTTCTTCAGACTGAAGACCACACGTTGGCAGAAGGCATTAGTATAATTTGGCATCATGTTTTGGCACAAACATTGTGGGCTGAACAGTGATGTACAGTTCTATGATCTACAATTACTGGATCATTTCCAGAGAAAGCAGTTGTGTTATATTGCAGGATAAACAGCTTAAAGTCATAAAGTCATAGAGGCATGTAGAACAGAAACAGGCCCAGTAATCTTTGGCCCAGCTTGTCTATTGCCCACATTTGACCCATATCCCTCTATACCTGTTGTATCCACCTACCTATCCAAATGCCTTTTGAATGTTGTCATTGTGCTCAAAATATGCTTTGAGCTCACTGCCAGCATTATTTTCATTCAACAAGTTCTGTCGGTTCTAGGGATCCTCCAGGGGAGATGAAGAGGGGAGGGTCGTAGAAAATTGCTTTAAATGTGACACACTTGTTCACATGTGATGTGATGTAAACCACTGAAGACTAAGTCCCAGTTGTGCATTTACCTCAGTGGAATCAGGTTTTCTCAGCACCATCACCAGGTTATGTAAAAAATTTACTTTTTTTCCATTATCAAGGTACCACAGCATTTACATAAGATACCAAACATGACATTCTCCCGGCGTGCATTAGATTAATAATTATTAGGCAGGTATTCATTCTCTATTTTACATCCTTGCAATTGTTTTACAAATATCAATGTTTTCCACTATTGATTACACGCTGGAATAGTTTCTCGCTTTACCAATATTATGCCATATTTTTGCAAGGGGCTGTTGGAAAATTACAACAAGGATGGACTGGAGGATGGGTTAAGGCATGCATTAATTTAAGAGTTATCTCGAATTCATACCGTGTGTTGAGACGGTCTTTGCTCTCACACAGTATGTGATACCAAACTAAAAATGAATGGACCAAATCTATGCTGCCAATGGCAATGTAATTCCATGTGATCTGCAAGGAGAGCGACATTTTCTGATCAGTGAATATGGTGTCATTTCAACAGGCAGTGATGGAGAAATTTGCAAGATGTAATCTCATGACAGCAAGAAATACCACAAAATTAATGAGGAGGTTAATATGGAAATAGTCTCATGGTCCCTATCTGGAAAGAAGAGTTATGTATAATGGAGCCTCAGAGATGCTATAGTTATGATTATCTTCAAAAGAGGAGGCAAATCCAAAGCAGAGGAGGCCACATGGGAAGAAGTGCAGGTGAATTGCTAGCTTACCACCTAAGACTGGAAAGCTTTAGATAATGGGGTTCTTCACCTGAACCAGAGATTATTGACATTCTGGAAGGAGCCACTGTACTGTTAATGTAGTTGTTAATGTAATGTAATGTTAATGTAATGCCATTCTTGTAAAGTAAAACCATAATCCAGCCTACAGATCAGTTAAATTTCATATAGTAAAGATTGAAGGTTCATTTTGGTAGAATGATGTAGAAAACTACATATTCCTTGGGAAATAAGGGACCAAATGGATCAGAGAGAAAATAAATCTTAAATGGAGATAGATTAAGTAATTGCACATGTCTAAGGCAAAAAGATGCAAATGTAGCACTGTTTTGCATTGAAGACATCACACAGTAAATGCAATGTTACATACAGAACATGGCAATTAAAACAAGGTAGTCTTAAAGAAAGACAATATTTAGAGATTTCTGAAGTAAACCTATTTCCCCACTTGGCTTTTTGCCAGTGAGAACTGCACTGCAATTAAACTCAGTAGTTAAAGTCGAAAATAGCTTGTGCAATCACTTATGAGCTGATGACATAATGGGAGAATGTATGCATGAGGTTTGTTCAGTTTAGATCATAGACATCTAGCTTAGTGTACTGTTTCTCATTTGTTCTTCCTTCACCAAAACATTCACAAACATCTACTACTTTTATCAATGCCCTTGCAATGAGATCACCAAAACACAAGAGCTGCAGTTTTAAGACAGGGAAAAGCTTACTTCCAGCTTCCCTTTATTGTGCTTTCCCTGGATGTAAATACCATAGTTGCCAGTTAGAATTCTGACCCATCCAATTGAAATGGAACATATTTCAGTGCCAATTTACTTATCACGATTAAAGCCGTGGCATTATGTATACTATTTGTTTTACTGGCTTTATGATTCATGACATGTTACCAGACTCAATGTTGTCTGTCCTGTTAGTGCCGGTTATTAAGGACAAAGCGGGTAAAGTAGGCAGTCTAAATGATTACAGGCCCATAGCTTTAGCCAGCATATTGTCAAAAGTCTTAGAAAGAGTTCTGCTGGATAGAATACATGAGTTTGTTAACTCCACAGATAACCAGTTTGGCTTTAAAGCTAAACATGGCACTGACTTATGCATATATGCCCTAAAGGAGATTCTAAACAAATATAGAGGCAAAAACTCTTCAATCCTTATGTGCTTTATTGATGCTTCCAAAGCCTTTGACCGTGTTAATCACAGAAAGCTGTTTGGTAAAATGCGTCAAAGAGGGGTGTATAAATACATTGTGAGAATACTGGCCCACTGGTTTGCCCACCAGACTATGCAAATAAAATGGGGCAATAGGGTCTCAGCCCCATTTGGGGTTAGCAATGGTGTTAGACAAGGGGGAATTTTGTCCCCAGTCCTTTTTAATCTATATATTGATGATCTGTCTAAACAATTGAAAGCCTGTAACACTGGGTGCGTGATTGGTAATATTTTAGTGAACCATATTAGGTATGCAAATGATCTTGTGGTCTTTAGTCCATCTAGCGCTGGTCTCCAGCAGCTCCTTACTGCATGTTCCGTGTATGGTTTGGAACATGACATTAAATATAATGCTAGTAAGAATGCTGTTATGGTCTGTAGAACCAAAGAGGATAAAAGCCTAAAATATCCTGATTTTAAATTGTCTGACAACAATCTTAGTGTCTGTAATAAGATAAAATATCTAGGGCATATTATTATAGAACAAATGACAGATGATGAGGATATTTATAGGCAACGACGCATGCGGTATATACAGGCGAATATCCTCTTGCGTAAATTCGGTGCGTGTGCAGATGTGGTGAAGATGACGCTATTTAGAGCATACTGCACACCCTCTACACTGCGCACCTGTGGTCGAACTATTTAAAGACAAGTATGCAGAGACTAAAGGTTGCATATAACGATGCCATGAGAACACTGCTAAGGCAACCAAGATGGTGTTGTGCCAGTAATATGTTTGTGGCTGCAGGAGTCAGTACTTTAGAAGCTATCCTAAGACACCACATGTATAAATTCATTTGCAGGATAAATGACTCTAAAAATGTGCTTATTGTGGCCTTGGCAAACATAAGGGTTAGCACTACACGCTATGAATCCCAGTTGTGGAGACACTGATATCGTTGTCTCGTTGTACGAATTATCATTTTTTACTCTGGATTTTTAACTTAAGTATTGTGGGTTTTTTTTTTTTAAATATATAAATTATGATGTTTTTATGTGATTTACCATGAGTTCATATATATTTATGATATTTTATATGCATTGCATTTTGTAATGTAATGTTGCCCCTTGTCTGGACCTTGAGTCCGTAATAAAGTTGTTACTATTATTATTATTATTATTATTATTATTATTATTATTATTATTATTATTATTATACCTGAACACTTATCCTATACATGAAGGGAGAAGTGTGAGGAATCCTGGATATTGGCCTTGAGCCCTATTTGATTCAGAAAAAGGCGAGGAGGGCGTGTCATGAGTTTATATAACACCGTTCACACACTCTGGCCATCCTTAAATCTTGAAACGGAGTCACTATTGTGATGAAATAAATGCAGCAACAAACAGTAAAGTGGTAATAAACCAATTAAGGTTTCAGTAAAAATTAATAAATACTGCTGGAAATTTGGGAATAAAAAAGAGAAAATGTTGGAAGCACTCCACAGGGCGGACAGAATCTATGGAAAGCAAAACAGAGATGATGTTTCAGGTCCAAGCCTCTTTGTCAAGGTTTTAATGACATTAATAAAAAGATAAATGTTGTCCAGCCCAAAGTAGATACAGCTACTTCAGTTCTCCGATAAAGTGTCATAGCATCTTATACATCCACTTAATGGAACAGTCAGGGCCTCACTTAAACAAATCACAATAGAAACACTTAATGAAATATTCCATCAGTATTCCACCTGAGAATCAGCTGTGATCTTGTTGCCTGGACAGTTCAGAGTTTCTGATTTTGGAGCAAAAATGCCTCCAATTGGGCCCATACGGAGGTGTTTACTCCATTGACCTGGCAATCTCACTGATCTCTGGACGTGGATTCATCATTCAACTTTTAAACCACTGCCAATGTTGCCACTACTGGAACATTCCGGGACTTTGGTGAATGAACACAAGAGAAAGAGAAAACACTCAACTGGCACTGTGGATTTCCCTCCGCACTTGGGCTGTCATTGAAGGTGGCAGTCAGTATCAATTCTGATTATGATTAGGGCCCATAAAGGCCCTATTTCCAAGAGAGAGTTAGATTTAGCTCTTAGGGCTAAAGGAATCAAGGTATATGGGGAAAAAACAGGAACGGGGGGGGGGGGTTACTGATTTTAGATGATCAGCCATGATCATATTAAATGGCGGTGCTGGCTCAAAGGGCCAAATGGCCTACTCCTGCACCTATTTTTCTATGTTTCTATGTTTCTATCATGGCCACAAGTAAGTCACATCTGACTTACTTTGAAAGAAGTCTGAAGAAGAGTCCCGACCTGAAACATCGCCTAACCATTCCCTCCGTAGATTTTGTCTGACCTGTTGAGTTACTTCAGCACTTAGTGTTTTGCTCATGATTCCATCTTCTGCAGTTCCTTGTGTCTCCAAGTCACATCTTTTGTTTGGGTAAGTTCATAGGAAATTTCAACTCTATTGCCAAAGATATATGTTCCAGAACTACCCAGATTTGTATCCAAGTATATCCAATACAAGTACAAATGTGGCATCTGCCTATCATTGTAAGAAATTGTCCAGGTATATATTTCAGTCCATGCATGACCATTTCAATGAATTAACTGATGGCGTGCTTGAGAGAAGATTTGTTAGCATTTCTGGGCTCTTGGCAAACTTTAGGAATGTGGTGATGATCTATAGTCAGCAGAAATCTTCTAAATGTAGAATAAAATAAGTTAAGGAGTTGATGTGATGATATTAGATAAACATATACTCAATCTTACTTCCTAAAATATGTTATTTGATAATTAAGTGTTTAACAATGATGATAAAAAAATACTAATCCAGTGACCCAGGACTTGCGACATAAAGTTTGAATGAGGTCAGCATTTAGGTTAACAGTTTGCAAGAATGGAATAATTTCATTTGTTCACCTTAAATAGAATAGCTATGGCACTTGTCTGACTAGACCTTAGCACAATGAATCATCTTCTTTTGGTATACTTCCTTCCACCTGCCTATAATTTTTGAATGATGGAAATTTCCATTGAGTAGAAATTTAGTCTGCTATAATTGAGGCAATACTGTGATAGATTTATTGAATGACTACTTCAAAAATATGTTGATTGATTTGTCATATTGATGATCAAACAAGAAACAAAACATTTTAATCAATACTTCAAAATCTTCTCTTGCCAGTTGTTCTATTGATTATCTGCTAGCCCCATTCAACTGCTTTCAAGATGATAGGATCCATGTTGTCTTTCTGGGAATGTTGACCAACAGACACCACCACGATGTGTGGTGTAAGCAACTACAATTGTTAATCATCTCTGTATTGCCTTCTGGGTTTTGTTCCCCACCGGGACTCCACTCACCCATCATTTTGCAGATGTGAACTTCCATTAGCATCCGGACAATCCACAGCAGAAATGTGAAACATTTATGTTTAAATCACTTACAGTCTTGTCATGCTATCTTCCCCAAACAATGTTCATATGACACTGGCCTCGACTCCATGCTCCCACCCACTCTTGGTTGCTATAACTCCAATTCTTTCATATTCGCATTGAAAATCCTTCAAACACTTTAAATCTTTTTGGTGAAACCCATCACTTTGATAATCATCCATAGAACATACAACATTACAGCACGGGACCACAATATTTATGCCGAACAAGGTGCCAAGTTAAACTGATCTCATCTGCCCGTACAAGATCCATCTCCATCTATTCTCTGCACTTCCATCTACAGTAAAAATTTCTGCTAACTTGATAGCAAGCAACAATTGTCATGTGTACCTCAGTACATGTGACAATATACCAAACTAAAATAAAATAAAATAAAATAAAATAAAGCAATTTGTTCTAAGCTGCCGTACTGCTATAGAGTCGCCACGATTTGAAACCTGCTGTTGCAGCTGAACCTCCTCCAGCCATTTGTATGTTTCAATAGACTCTCACAGATCAGTATCCTGCCATCATTTCCCGTCTCCTTGACTGAATCGATGGGAGAAACACAGATTTAGGTTTTACAATACTTTAGACACAAACCGAAACACAATTATGACAGCTTCATAATTCACACAAGGCAATAAACGTGACTGCACTGAAAGTGTAATGAATAGGGAGAATTATTGCATTAAATGGGATATCTGGCAATGACAGGAGTGGTATTTGACTGTTCACTGGAAGTTCTAGGTAATTTAGATGATTGCATCTTGAGGCCATTTTAAAGATTTAGGGGCAAATATTAAAGTGGCAGATTTAGGAGAAGGTATTTAGGTGGTGAAGTTGTTCAAGCTGCAGATTCATCCTCCTCTCTCTTTTCCCTCATAATGTCCATCGGTTTTCCCCCTCAGGCATTTTATGAAGATACCTCAGTGTTGATAAAGCTGTGTATAATGCAGTAGACTTTAAATAGGTTTTGTGGTGGCTTGAAGATGACTTCTATAGTTACCTCAATCACAGCTTCGTGGTTGTACAAGGGAGGAGCTGCCGTAGAGATTTCAGGAGTAAATTAATGCATGACTCATACGATGGACAAATATGTGCACTGTGGATCAATCGGTATCTTCTGTGGAAAAGGGAAACATGCCTAAGCATCTACTGATCAGGACAGAACTGATTTTGCCACCCCCTGGAGCTTGGCTTGCTTAAAGTACATAGTACAGTCACAGGCTCCTGGTCAATTTTAGCCGATACATGTACCGTTGCTAAGGAAGTCAAGATATTTTTTGTTGGGTAAGTTCATAACTGGAAAGTATGGTTGCAATCTTACTTTAATATAATCTGACATCTCTGGGATCCTCCATAAAATAGTTAGTAGTAAAACAGTAATAGTGCAAAATCAGTGTTACGAATAATTTTCAGCCATAAATATGAGTCCAGTGAGAAGGTGAGAGCTGAAAACTGACGCCAAGGTAGGTCAGAAACAATCCTGGTACTCTAAAGCACAGACTAGAAACCTACAATCTCCCTCTGGCATCTTGTCTCCAAAGGATACTATGTAAATTTATTGTTATGTGGAATGTTACATTGGGAACTTCCTGAACCATGTCAGGAAGTATGTCAGTAGTTTGGCACAGTGGTGTAGCTAGTAGAGCTGCTGTCCCACAGCCACAGTAAGCAGATTCAACCCTGATTGTCTGTGCTGTTTGTACACACGCTCTCTGTGATCTTGTGGGTTTTTTCCAAGTGCTGCGGTTTCTTCCTACATCTCAAAGATACGTAGGTTAAAAGGTTAATTGGCCACTACAAAACTGAGTGATAGGATCCCTGTGGCCGAGGGGTGGGGGGGGGGAGTGGGTGGGGAGTGGTGGTGGTGGGGGGGGGGGGTGAGTGGGGGGGGGGGGGGGGAGTGAGTGGGGGGGGGGGTGGTGGTGGTGGGTGAGAGGGTTAAGTTGATGGAAATGTAAGGAGTAGTCATAACGGGAGGATTTCAGTATAGGCGTAAAGAGGTTCTTCTGCAGTTGTGTAAGGCTCTGGTAAGACCACATCTGGAGTATTGTGTACAGTTTTGGTCTCCTAATTTGAGGAAGGACAACGTTGTGATTGAGGCAGTGCAGCGTAGGTTCACAAGATTGGTCCCTGGGATGGCGAGACTGTCTTATGAAGAAAGATTGAA
Source organism: Okamejei kenojei (assembly GCA_035221665.1). NCBI lineage: Eukaryota > Metazoa > Chordata > Chondrichthyes > Rajiformes > Rajidae > Okamejei > Okamejei kenojei. Next base: position 43,672,996 of record CM069143.1, read on the forward strand.
AAGACTAGGCTTGTATTCACTGGAGTTTAGAAGGATGAGGGGTGATCTTATAGAAACATATAAAATTATAAAAAGACTGGACAAGCTAGATGCAGGAAAAATGTTCCCAATGTTAGGCGAGTCCAGAACCAGGGGCCACAGTCTTAGAATAAAGGGGAGGTCATTTAAGACTGAGGTGAGAAAAACCGTTTTCACCCAGAGAGTTGTGAATTCATGGAATTCCCTGCCACAGAGGGCAGTGGAGGCCAAGTCACTGGATGGATTTAAGAGAGAGTTAGATAGAGCTCTAGGAGCTAGTGGAGTCAAGGGATATGGGGAGAAGGCAGGCACGGGTTATTGATAGGCGACGATCAGCCATGATCACAATGAATGGCGGTGCTGGCTCGAAGGGCCGAATGGCCTCCTCCTGCACCTATTTTCTATGTCTATGTCTATGTCTATTTCTATTTCTAGTGGATTAATGTGAATGGGCTTGTTTCAATGATGTTTGAACCTTTGGCTCAATGATCACCGGCCCTGAAACCAGGGTCAACTCCTCCTGCACCTATTTTCTATGTTTCTATGTTTCTATGTTTCTGATGGGCCTCCTCCTGCACCTATTTTCTATGTCTATGTCTATTTCTATTTCTAGTGGATTAATGTGAATGGGCTTGTTTCAATGATGTTTGAACCTTTGGCTGAATGATCACCGGCCCTGAAACCAAGGACACCCTCCACTATATTGCCTAGTAGAGAAATTAAATGAAACAGATCTCTCAGCTACAAAATGGGCAAACACGCATATATGTGAACCATCAACAGCTGTAGAACTATATACCACATATTGCTCACTCTACTGTTGCTGTCTAGCCAGGGGATGAACCCTGGTTTCATAAGAACAATGGAATAACATACTGGGAGAAACACCCAGTACCTAAAAATGAAGTGGTTACCTGCTTAATCTGCAACCCAGAACCACGTATATTGATTGAAAGATGCAGCATGGAAACATTTGGCTAACCAAGTCCACACCAACCTGTTCACTCTAGTTCCATGTTATCTCACTTTCACATCCCCTATACACCAAGGCAATTTGCAGAGGCCAATTAACTGACAAACCCGCACGTCTTTGGGATGTAGTAGGAAACTGAACCATCTGGAGGAAATCCACATGGTCGGAAGGAGAACATGCAAACATCAATCAGTCAGCATCTGAGATCAGGATTGAACTTGGGTCTCTGCCGCTGTGAGGCAGCAACTTTATCAACGACACTACTTTGCCACACCAAATATAAAACTGAATGCAATAGATAGAGCTATAACATCTTACAACTGCAGTTGTGCCATGTCAAGTCATGAATGGTGATGAATAATTGCACAGTTAATGCGTAAGAGGCTCTGAAACATCCCCACTCTTAACAATGTTAGAGCCCTGTGTGGGAGTGGTAAAGACAAGGTGGAGCATTGCAATATCATGAAAAGACAGCAGTGGATTCACTGAAGGCTGGAATATAAAACAATGTCAAGGAGACTTACGTTCCAGAACTAGCTGCACTGTTATGCAGGCTGTTTCAGTACATTTGCAACACTAAAATCTACCCAACAATGTGTAAAATTGCCCAGTGCAGTATGTCCTGTTCACAAGAAGCACAACAAATTCAGACTGAGTAATGACTGCCCCAACAGTCTATAGTACAAAGTTTAATAATTAATTGGAGCACTTCATGTTTGCTAAGCATCACCAGTTAATTAATCGTCTTAAGTGAATGTCATTGAATTGACATCCAATTTATGTGCTCAGTGAAGAAGGAACATCTAATGATTCTGTCCAAAATTGTGAATGAAGTTCTTTGAAAGATAAAAATTTGCTCTAATCAATAATGCTCCTTCTATAACTGAGGGTCCTCTTTCACAATAAAGCATAATCCCTGGAGCCTGGAACTGGCTCTCACTATGAAATTTTGTGGTTATTAAACTGATTGGCATAACTTTAAAAATATTTAGAAAAAAATGTACTGAAGATCTGAGATTCCTGTACATTGTGGATACATTTTTTCCCAGTGATATCAAAACAAATTCATATGGGATGGCCACATTTCTTGGCCATCGTTGATAACACTCACAGGGAGGTTTGGGAAATAGGTGCCATGAGACAGGCTGTACCACTCTCAATATTTAATTTCTGGTAACTATGCCAAGTGCAGATAGGTAGGAATCTTAGATCTGTTTGAAATGTTCTGTTTTTATTTTCCTTATTTCATCCTTGCCAAGCATATTACCAAGAAACACACAGACCTGTCGGCTTCTGGCCAAAGAACAGGCGAGCTAACATTTTGCATGAGGAGAAGGGTCGGCTGTGGAGGAATGTTAGTTATCTCAGTCAAGAGATGGATGGAAGAATTACAGAAGCAAATAACACCATATTAATACAGCTGAGAAATTTGGTTACCTTATTTTATTCTTTCAGACTCTGTCCTTGTTTGTCATTGTTGGGTTTTGTCTATCCTTATTTTACTTGGTATCTATGCAGCCTTTGACAACGTCAGTCATTTCTTTTCCCATCAAAATCTCTGCTGTGCATTCCAGCCAGGTGACGTTGCTACCCCATTAGTTCTTCTCTTATTAACCACCCCAGAAACAATTTCTCCAGAAGTATCTATCTCTGACTGCTCCCTTGTTTTCATCTGTATCTTGTTTCCTGGTGGTAGCATGATAAGAACTTAGAATTCCCCTCAGCTTCCGTAATCTCAAACGCTGCCTTGGTGTTTTTAGAGCATTTGTGAAAAAAAAATAAAGACACAGATTAATTATAACTTTATAAAGCTAAAGCCATTATACTTTCTCTATTGATTCCACTACTTGTGCGGCACAGTGGCGCAGCGGTAGAGTTGCCCCTTTATAGCACCATAGACCCGGGTTTCATCCTGACTACGCGCTCTGTCTGTACGGAGTTTGTACATTCTCCTCGTGCCTGCGTGTGTTTCCCCTGGGTACTCCGGTTTCCACCCACACTCCAAACACATACAGGTTTGTAGGTTAATTGGCTTCACGAGGATAGTGCTGGGTACGGAAATTGCTGGTTGGTGTGGACTCAGTGCGCTGAAGGGCCTGTTTCTGTGCTGTATCTCTAAAACTAAAAAAACGAAAGCTAAAATAAAACTAAGAACGTTTCCAAGGCAGTGGTTTGTCATGTTGGACCCATTGCAATGTTACCCATTGCAATATTAACTCAGCCATCCTTTAATCTTATACCCACTGGAAGATTTGGCCCGCCTCTTATGTCTATCTACCAGCCTGAATGTATGCATACCCTCTCGTTTAAGATACTTTTGAAAACAAACCTCTTCTAGCTCTAGCTAACACTTTCTTTTTTTTGTAATAACATTTTTATTAAAAGGAATCCATCATAACAACGGTATTACAACTTTTCAAATACACAACCAAATTATTTCAATAAGTATACAAATGTTACAAATAGTTCTTATAAACTTCTATTTTTTTGAAAGTAGAAAAAGAAAAGAATAGATTTTAATCAATAAGAATGGTGATTAAATAATAATTTTGATTATAAAGAAAGAGAAAGAGAAAAGAGAGGAGAAAAAATATATATGTATATGTATATATTCTTGTTATATGTATTTAATTAAAATAAAGTATAATATAGAAAAAAAGAGAGATTATACTATACATCTTAATAGTGAATAACACAATTTCAAATAGTGATATTAATGGAGACATGTATAGAAATCAAAAAGAAAAACAGAGTTATTTTCATCTAATCCTGCCGGGTACCCATTGAGTTGTGATGCCAAGAACAGCTACCCCTTCAAATATTCTGTATATGAAGACCATATCTGTTCAAAGAGTTCGTATTTGTCCATTAGGACAAATCTGATTCTTTCCAAATGCGACGTCTCCAACATGTCCACTGTCCACATTTTAATTGTGGGGGATAATGTTCCCTTCCAAAATTTCAATATTAATTTTTTCCCTATTATCAAACAGTAATCCAAGAAATTTCTTTGGTTTACTGTTAATGTTAGATTTGAATCCGGAACTCCTAATATTATTAATTTTGGATCTGGGTCTAGTTTAATTTTAAGAACTTCAGAAGTAACTCTAAAGATTTCTATCCAATAATAATTAAGTTTTATACATGTTACAAAACTATGTGTTAAATTAGCTTCCAAGTTCTGACACTTATCACAAATAGGAGAAATGTTAGAATAAATTCTATTTAATTTCGTTTTTGAATAATGTAATCTGTGTAATACCTTAAATTGTATCAATATATGTCTAGCATTTAATGAGCAACGATGTATACATTGTAGGCTTTCTTCCCAAATTTCCTTCGTTATAGATAAACCCATTTCATTTTCCCATGTTTGTCGATATATTTCCGAAGTTGGGATTTCCTTATCCAAAATAGTATTATATATATATATATACGCTATTAATTTTTCTGTATTTGGGTGTTTATTAAACAATTCATCTAATAATTCTGGTTTTCTATTTTTATAGTCTTGCGTATTTGACTTAATATAATTTCTAATTTGTAAATACCTAAATATGTTATTTGACTGCAATCCATAGATATCCTGTAACTCTTGAAATGAAATAAATTTTCCTTCCTTACAAAGGTGTTCTATCCTTTTAATTCCTAAATCATTCCAATGTTTAAACCCCTTGTCCAATACAGAGGGCTTAAACAAAGGATTATTCATAATTGGCAAACAAAGTGACAAATTATCCATATGTAGGGTCTTAACTATTTGTTTCCAAATACGTCTATTGCTATGAATTATAGGGTTGTTACCATACATTTTTTTTTGTACTTCCCTTGGTGCAAAAAGAATCGAACCTACATCAAAAGGCAAACAGTCTTCCTTTTCCATCTTTAGCCAGCTTGGTTCATAATCTAAATTTACCAACCAAAAATTCATATTCTTAATCTGAACTGCCCAGACATAATATAGGAAATTTGGTAATGCTAGTCCACCATTTATTTTAGATTTACATAGATGTTTTTTACTTATTCGATGGTTTTTATAGTCCCAAATAAAACTATTAACCAAAGTATCTATCTTTTTAAAAAACATTTCAGGGAGATATAAGGGGATTGCTTGAAATAAATATAACTATTGTGGTTAGAAAAACCCATTTTTATAGCATTTATTCTACCGATCATTGATATAGGTAGTGTTTTCCAATATAAAATATATTTTTTTAGTTTATTTAATAATTGAGGGTAATTTGACTTCGGAGTCACGTGAGTGACTTCGTGAAGACCCCGCCAGCACGCCTGCGCAGCATATCGTCGCGCGCATCTGCAGCGGCAGCTGGGGGGGGGAGGGTGCGCTCTCTCCTCCGGCTCCTTCACAAGACCGGCAGGTGAGTATTACCTTTTCCTTCACAGCATGGACAAGGGCCGGAGGACGACGCTGTCGAGGAGCTGAGCTGCGGCCAGCCGACGGCCCTTGTCCCCGGAGCTGCAAGGAACGCCGGCAGCTTTAACGCAACGGTGGGGGCAGGAATGCGGAAGTTGGGCGCTCCCGCTGATACAGGGGCCGACTCACCCGAATGGGTTACCGCTCCGGAGCTGCAAGCAATGGGTCCAGACTCCAAGCCCCCGTCCCCCAAGAGAATAAGGGGGGATACAGGTACATGGCAAGGGGTCTTGTTTCTTTACAGGCAACCTCTCCCCGAGCTCCAGTAGACCCGAGGGGGCTGGGCCGGGGGACAGCCGCACGACAGGGGAGCCCTGCAAAGTGCTTTACGTACCGCAGCCAGGGATATCTGCCATCGTGCAGCCCGGGCATAACACTGCTGCGTCGTGTAGGCCTGCTGGAGCAGATACCGCCGACAACACACCCCGTCAGGCTGCGGTCAAGGGCGGAGGTGGCAGCAGGAAGCGGTCGGTCAGCTCAGCGCTGCGAGCGGCCGACCATGCGCCTCCACGCCAAGTAATGGTGTAAGTGTGGAGGTAAGCCTGCACGGACTCCGGGGAGCCAGGTTCCGGGGGCCGGCGCGGAGTCAACTCACCTGCCTTCTTATCAGCCAGGTGGGCCGCCACAGTCTGGGAGAAGACAGACTAGCGGAGAGTCCATGCGGGAGTCGTATGATCCTACTTGGGCTGTAGGTCACGATGACCTGCCATTGGACCATAGACCCTAAGGGGGTGAGGTCCGATGGTGGAAGCCCCAGTGAATTCGCAGGGCCTGGGGAAGTCGGCTTGTCCGCTGCATATAGCAGGGACGGTCGCATTGAGCGGTTGGAGCTCTTAAGTGGTGCAACACCTCCAGCGGGACTGACAACGAGAAGAACGGGACTCGCGGGCATCCACTAGCCGTACAAGGACTCCGCTCAGCTCCTCATCGTCTCCAGCCAGAAGCATTAATGATTGCCCAGCTGCTGAGTTTGACGACGACCAGGGACAGCCAGTGACCGCTGAACCAGAGCATGAGGAGGATATGATGGAGGGGGTGAGTGAAGTTTGCCGTTTCTACCCAGGCAGGTGAACCCTGCACCACGAATTGGCGGGCACCATTGATTGCTACTTATGCACCAACTCTGGAGTCAGATTCTTAATAATACCTTGGAGAAAGGTTCTCCACGGGCATAACGGCGTTTGCTAAACCCTGGTCGGGGATAATGTGTCCAGTAAATAGCATGATGCACTGGCACTCCTATGCAACGTCCAGTATGAGATAAATTGCCTGCGTAAGACCTCATATAGCCCACACTACACCCCAAATTCGCGGGGTTGTGCCGACCATTATCGCTCCACCGCCGCATCAGTTGTTTGGAGACCTGTCCAAACAGGTGAAGGGACTGGACAAAGGAGGCCAAAACAGTGGGACTCATGAAACTCCATCGGCCAGAGTTCACCCATATCACCGGCAACAGCCTAATACAACCTGTGAACCAAGGCTGCCGGATAGGGCACAAAGATTCTATCTACCTCCATCTCAACAAATACAACGACCTTTTAGGGCAAGGCCAACAGCGGCCTGCATGGGAAATGCGGCCGCCGGCCCGTCAACCTGCATAACGTCCACCCGAAGCACCGTATGTATGGAACCGCCGTTCACTATGGAGGTAAGGGGGTCTGGCTCCTCTAACGCCGTAGTATCCCTCCTACACGAATAGGTGGGCGATTGCGGGCGGCCTTGGACATATGGGAAAACTATCACCACAGATGAGTTTATTTTACAAAGTGTTCAAGGGTATATAATTCGTTGGAGGTATAGATTCCCATACCCAGCATTCGCCTCGTAGGAATTTCCTCTATCCCAAAAAGGGGTGGAGGCAGGGCATGCTGAAATTATATGGCGAGCAGAGAAAGTAGTAATTGGCTTAACCAAGCATGGACCTATTGAGTTGAGCCTAATATGTTCACCAGCAGTAAAAAAGAAGAGGGATGTCGGTATTATAATCGATTTAGCTGAGTTGAACACTTTGTACAATATACCCATGTCAAAATGGATGCTTTTGGAACAGCCAGGTGGAAGCTTTACTCAGGGTACTTTATGGCATGTATCGGGTTGAAAGAAGCATGCTATACGGTGCCCATCGCTGATGCTCACAGGGAATTCTGAAGTTGTCTGGAAGGGTGCATTGCCTAATGGAACCATCACAGCCTTAGGCTGTTTACCAAGTTGGTATTTACCTGTATTGGCTCTTCTCCGACAACAAGATTATAGTGATGGCATATTGGATGAAATCCTTATAGTGGGGCAGACCCTCCAATTGGCAATTCAAGGAGTGGCTGCAACCAAGGCTCTGCTTGAGAAGCTGGGGTTGTAATCCATCCAGACAAATCAAAACTGAACCCGATAAGGGTTATGGATTTGGTGTTCACCTTAGACACTAAGTTAATGAAGTTTATCATCCCCACTAATAAAGCTACTGCTATATCAGAAGAGTGCCACAATCTTGCTTGCGCCAGGGTATCGGCCATGCGGCAAACAGCAAAAGTTATTGGTATTGGTAACTCTAAATTGGTAACTACATTCCCAGCTGCACGATTCGGACCGCTACACTACCGAAATTCACAAAGGTCACAAATCACTGCTTTAAAAAACAAATGCTGGCTGCTTTGATCGGCTACTTCGGTTACCACCGGAAGCTAGAAACGAGCTATATGGTGGGTAGATTATATTAAAGAATGTCATTGACCTATTATAGGGAGCAACCCTGATGTTGTGCTACTAACTGACGCAAGTGCACCAGGCTGGGGAGCAACTGGTATGATGTCCAGTTGTGGTGGCAGATGGAACTCTCATGAGTCTACATTCCTGGAGTCACATGAGATAAACTATATAGAAATGCTGGGGGGCATTTCATGGACTGCGGGCTTACTGTACTAATTCATGGGATTACATGTCCGCTTTCAAATAGATAATGCTACAATAATGGGTTACATCAATCATATGGGTAGTGTCAGGTCGCTAGTTTGCAATGAATTGGCTAATACAATTTGGCACTGGTGCATTGAAAGAAATATTTGGATTACTGCGACCTATTTGCCTGGGAAGCTTAATTCAGTGGCGGACACCAGGTCACGTGTCTTCAATGACAACATTGAGTGGATGTTGAACCCCCAAAATTTGGAGATATTATAGCTCAATTTGGGGATATCAGATATTGACCTATTTGCGTCTAGGCTGAACCATCAAATACCAACGTATGTGTTGTGGGAACCAGACCCTGGGGTAATAGCATTGGATGCGTTTTATCCATTGGGTGAAATGGGTTGCTACGCGTTTCCCCCATGCTGCCTCACCAGTCGGGTATTGCAGAAAATTAAACTAGATTCTGCAACTGCAATATTGATCATTCCCGACTGGCCTACACAACCATGGTACCCGATGGTTGTAGGAATGTACAACAACCATGGATGGCGATTGGGAAACATCCCAAATTGATTACTCACTCCATTACAGGGGGGTCAGTCATCCTTGCCATGGTCATTAAACTTGTTGGCTTGCAGGTTCTGAAAAGACCGCTCATCCGGGCAGGCATCTCGTCAAGAGCCATGAACCTTATTGCAGCATCGTGTCGGGAATCAACCCGGAAACAATACCTCACTCAAATCAGAAAGTGGGAGCTTTTCTGTGCCCGGAACAACAAGTCCTCCAACTCGACAACAATACCGGATGTGTTGGAGTTTCTAGCAGGCCTCCATTTTGATGCTGGCCTCAGCTACAGTGCCATCAACAGCGACAGGAGTACGCTGTATTCATACCTGGATATAGGTATCAGCTCCCACCACCTGGTGTCTAAACTAATGAGGGGAGTATTCAATACCAATCCCTCCACGACCCAGATATACAGTAATGTGGGATGTGGGGATCGTGGTGACCCTACTGAGGAGCTGGGCTCCAATAGATGAGCTACCATTTGAAACAGCTCACCCTTAAGGTGGTGATGCTCATGGCACTGACAACAGCCCAACGAGTCCAGACGTTACAAAAACTGCGACTGAACAGCATGGTGCCCAACCCTGGTCAAATAAAATTCTTTGTTAAAGAGTTATTAAAACAGCACAGGCCAAGGGCGCATGGGCTGCAGCTGGAATTTCGGGCGTACCCTGTAGATGCCACGCTCTGCATAGTCACCCATCTCCACCACTACATCCGAGTTACTGGAGTTATCAGGATGAAGGAACAGGGGCTCTTCATCAGTCATAAAACCTCCGCATCATCGGGTGACTACACAGACGATCGCCAGGTGGCTCAGGGTGGTGATGGATGCAGCAGGAGTTGCTACTAACATTTTTAAGTTTTATTCCACCAGGGCTGCAGCGAGAGCCATGGAGGTGCCCATGGACCACATTCTCGCCACCGCGTGCTGGGCCAGTGGGGGAAAAACCTTTCAACGGTTCTATAACAAGCCTCTGGCCGTTCCTGTGACATTCGCAGAAGCTATCCAGGGTACCGCTCAGTAAATGCCTGGCCCCGGTTTAGGGGTTGTTGTTTATTTGATTAATAAATTGTGTTGATTTTTCAGCCACTGTCAACTGAACTCCATTAACAGTCTTACTCCATCAGAATGGCGGCAGTGTGATAAGCATGGACGTTGTTCAGGGCGTGAAATCACAGAGCTTTGAAATTCTTCAACGAAGTCACTCACGTGACTCGAAGTAAAAATAGTAAGATTAAACGAGAACTTACCAAGTTTGAAGGTTGATCTGTATTTTACGAGGAGTCGCGGTGAGGGATTTCGTGCCCACCGCTCCCACCCTCTATCATCAGGTCAAACAGGTAGTTCTACGGTTTTCATCTTACTATTTTTAGTCATGGTTGGTTCTGTGATTCCACACCGCTGCTTTGAAGGATGCTGCGCAGGCGTGCTGGCGGGGTCTTCACGAAATCCCTCACCGCGACTCCTCGTAAAATACAGATCAACCTTCAAACTTGGTAAGCTTTCGTTTAATCTTACTATTATATTTAAATAGACAGTTATACGATTTAGATACATTAATTCCTAGATATTTGAGTTTGTCCGTGACTATTTTAAGTGGGAATTGTTCTAATATATTTAATTTTATTCCAGTTGTAGGCATAATTTCACTTTTATTCCAATTAATTCTATACCCAGAAAATGTACTAAACTTAGTTATAACATTAAATAGATTGGGAATACTAATCTCCGGTTTTGTAATATAAATTAAGATGTCATCTGCGTATAGAGATATTTTATTCGTTGTAGTTTTGGTATTATATCCATATATTTCTGGTTCTGATCTAGCTAACACTTTCTGACGTAATTATTTTTGTAAAATGTCAGTTTTAAGATTATATCCTTGATGTTCAATAGTTCAATAGTGCTTTATTGTCCAAAACACAGTGAAATTCCTTGTACGAGTCACCAGATTTGCTAACATTTGATCTAGATGAGCCCCTGGATTGTTCAGCTAACCGACGTTTCTCTTTTTGCCCGGCTACCTTTGTGCCTCTGGAGCATCTCCCGCAGTGCCTTGGGAATTACACTGCATTAAAGACACTATATACATCCAATGGATTCTTGATATGAGGAAATAATATAAAGCAGGATAGTAAAAATATAAAGCAGGATAGTAAAAGCTTCTTTAGGTATGTGAAGAAGAAAAAAATGACGAAGGCCAAAGTTGGACCCTTGAAGACCGGAAAAGGTGAATTTATTATGGGAAACAAGGAAATGGCAGATGAGTTGAACTGGTACTTTGGATCTGTCTTCACTAAGGAGGACACAAACAATCTTCCTGATATAGTAGTGGCCATAGGATCTGGGGTGACGGAGGAAATGAAATAAATCCACATTAAGCAGGAAATGGTGTTGGATAGACCGATGGGACTGAAGGCTGATGAATCCCCAGGGCCTGATGGTCTGCATCCCAGGGTACTTCAGGAAGTGGCTCTAGAAATCGTGGATGCGTTGGTGATATTTTTCCAATATTCTATAGACTCAGGATCAGTTCCTGTGGATTGGAGGGTAACTAATGTTATCCCACTTTTCAAGAAAGGTGGGAGAGAGAAAACAGGGAATTATAGACGAGTTAGCCTGACATCGGTGGTGGGGAAGATGCTGGAGTCAATTATAAAAGATGAGATAGCCGCACATTTAGATTGCAGTGACAGGATCAGTCCGAGTCATCATGGATTTATGAAGGGGAAATCATGCTTGACTAAACTTCTGGAATTTTTAGAAGATGTAACTAGGAAAATGGACAAGGGAGAGCCAATGGATGTAGTGTACCTGGACATTCAGAAAGCATTTGATAAGGTCCCACATAAAAGATTAGTGGGCAAAATTAGGGCACATGGTATTGGGGGTAGAGTGCTGACATGGATAGAGAGTTGGTTGGCAGACATGAAACAAAGAGTAGGGATTAACAGGTCCCTTTCAGAATGGCAAGCAGTGACTAGTGGGGTACCGCAAGGTTCGGTGCTGGGACCGCAGCTATTTACAATATACATCAATGATTTGGATGAAGGGATTCAAAGTAACATTAGCAAATTTTCAGATGACACAAAGCTGGGTGGCAGTGTGAACTGTGAGGAGGATGCTAGGAGAATTCAGGGTGACTTGCACAGGTTGGGGGAGTGGGCAGATGCACGGCAGATAAAGTTTAATGCGGATAAATGTGCGGTTATCCACTTTGATAGCAAAAACAGGAAGGCAGATTACTATCTAAATGCCGTCAAGTTGGGAAAAGGGGAAGTTCAACGGGATCTGGGGGTCCTTGTACATCAGTCTATGAAAATAAGCATGCAGGTACAGCAGGCAGTGAAGAAAGCGAATGGCATGTTGGCCTTTATAACAAGAGGAATCGAATATAGGAGCAAAGAGGTCCTTCTGCAGTTGTATAGAGCCTGTCATATGCTGGGAGAATGGAGCTGCTGGGCTTGTACACTCTGGAGTTTAGAAGGATGAGAGGATACCTCATTGAAATATATAAGATTGTTAAGGGCTTAGACACGCTAGAGGCAGGAACCATGTTCCCGATGTTGGGGGAGTCCAGAACCAGGCGCCACAGTTTAAGAATAAGTAGTAAGCCATTTAGAACAGAGACGAGGAAACACTTTTTCTCACAGAGAGTGGTGAGTCTGTGGAATTCTCTGCCTCAGAGGGTGGTGGAGGCAGGTTCTCTGGATGCTTTCAAGAGAGAGCTACAAAGGGCTCTTAAAACTGCAATGGAAATGGAAATGAAAATGCAATGAGCAGGCCAAACAGCTCTTTGCACTTACATTTCATTTCCAATTCCATTGCAATTTCAAGCACAGGGCAGGCCAAACAGCTCATTGCATTTTCATTCCATTTCCATTTCCATAGCAGTTTCAAGCACAGGGCAGGCCAAACCTCTCATTGCATTTTCATTTCATTTCCATTTCCATTACAGTTTCAAGCACAGGGAAGGCCAAATAGCTCATTGCATTTTCATTAAGGGCTAACAAATCATTTGTTGCAAGTATATAGCAGTCTCACAGTTCAGTTGATTCACAGCTTAGAATCACATCTGTGGCCTCTCCCTCACGATCATCCAGTGTGACTGACTCATGTCCAGGCATCCGGGGTTTTATAGTTGTGCACCCCCGGAAGAGGTTTTACCTTCATCATGGGGATTGACAGGTGAGAGAACCAATCAGCTGATCTAGAGATTTTTCTAAACACTCATAATCTTTTTATTTTTCATCGATCGGAAAACTCCTCGGGGCTGGCTCAGCATAGGAGGACTGTGAGTAGGATGGCCAAAAACATAGCGATATAGGGTAGCGTTTTTTATCTAAAATCAATATACAGCGCAGACAGGAAAAGGTCAAGATGAGACTTTTAGTTATATAGATATATGTACACACACACACACACACACACACACACACACACACACACACACACACACACACACACGTATATACAGTGGCTTGATAAAGTTTTCATACCCGTTGATCTTTTCTACATTTTGTCACGTTACAACCACAAACGTAAATGTATTTTATTGGGATTTTATGTGATAGACCAACACAAAGTGGTGCATAATTGTGAAGTGGAAGGAAAATGATACATGGTTTCCAAATTTTATTACAAATAAAAAACTGAAAAGTGTGGCGTGCAAAAGTATTCAGCCCCCCGAGTCAATACTTTGTAGAACCACTTTCGCTGCAATTACAGCTGCAAATCTTTTGGGGCATGTCTCTACCGGCTTTGCACATCTAGAGACTGGAATTTTTGTCCATTCTTCTTTGCAAAATAACTCAAGCTCAGTCAGATTTGATGGAGATCGTCTGTGAACAGCAATTATCAAGTCTTGCCAGAGATTCTCAATTGGATTTAGGTCTGGACTTTGACTGGGCCATTCTAACACATGAATATGCTTTGATCTAAACCATTCCATTGTAGCTCTGGCTGTATGTTTAAGGTCGTTGTCCTGCTGGAAGGTGAACCTCTGCCCCAGTCTCAAGCCTTTTTAGACTCCAATAGGTTTTCTTCCAAGATTGTCCTGTGTTTGGCTCCATCCATCTTCCCACCAACACTGACCAGCTTCCCTGTCCCTGCTGAAGAAAAGCATCCCCACAGCATGATGCTGCCACCACCATGTTTCACAGTGGGGATGGTGTGTTCAGGGTGAAGTGCATTGTTAGTTTTCCGCCACACATAGCGTTTTGCATTTAGGCCAAAAACCTCAATTTTGGTCTCATCAGACCGGAGCACCTTCCTCCACATGTTTGCTGTGTCCCCCACATGGCTTGTGGCAAACTGCAAACGGGACTTCTTATGGCTTTGTTTCAACAATGGCTTTCTTCTTGCCACTCTTCCATAAAGGCCCGATTTGTGGAGTGCACGACTAATAGTTGTCCTGTGGACAGATTCTCCCACCTGAGCTGTGGATCTCTGCAGCTCCTCCAGAGTTACCATGGGCCTCTTGGCTGCTTCTCTGATCAATGCTCTCCTTGCCCGGCCTGTCAGTTTAGGTAGACGGCCATGTCTTGGTAGGTTTGCAGTTGTGCCATACTCTTTCCATTTTTGGATGATGGATTGAACAGTGCTCCATGAGATGTTCAAAGCTTGGGATATTTGTTTATAACCTAACCCTGCTTTAAACCTCTCCACAACTTTATCCCTGACCTGTCTGGTGTGTTCCTTGGGCTTCATGATGCTGTTTGTTCACTAATGTTCTCTAACAAACCTCTGAGCCCTTCACAGAACAGCTGTATTTATACTGAGATTAGATTACACACAAGTGGAATCTATTTACTAATTAGGTGACTTCTGAAGGCAATTGGTTGCACTGGATTTTATTTAGGGGTATCAGAATAAAGGGGGCTGAATAATTTTGCACGCCACACATTTCAGTTTTTTATTTTTAAAGAAATTTGAAAACCATGTATCATTTTCCTTCCACTTCACAATTATGCGCCACTTTATGCTGGTCTATCACATAAAATCCCAATAAGATACATATACGTTTATGGTTGTAACGTGACAAAATGTGGAAAAGTTCAAGGGGTATGAAAACTTTTGCAAGCCACAGTATATATGTATGTGTGTATATATGTATATGTGTATACATATATATGTGTAATAACCCATGAACTGTTACTATGAACAAAACCTCCTGCTTTCCATATTGAGTCAAGAGTGTTTAATTGTCATGTGCGCCAGCAATGCAACAATGACACTCTTGTTTTCTGCAGCTTTTCAGGCCCATTGACACAATAACATAATAAATAAATATACGATAACCTGAAATACAATAATGTAATAATCAGAAATACTCAGTAACCACATCATAGCAGTATAAAACTGATGGGGAAAAGGGAAGATGTAGCACAGCCTGGTAGTGTGATTTTACACAGTGAGGGAAAGGGATGGAGTGAAAGGCAACGTTGATGGTGGAGTAGCAGTTGTTGAGAATGTTTAATCATCTGGTGCTCAAGGAGAGGTGCTGACGGTAGTTTGTAAGTGAATTCTGCAAACTAGCCCCGTTGAAGTTTCTGTCTATGATGGGGGACGCATTAGGATATGCCCTCAGGTGTTTTTTGACCACATTATACAGCTCCTCCAGCGCTAAGCTTATGCCTGCCTACAGCGGGATGTCGATCGCAGTCCTGATGATGGAGGTGAATTCCCTGGCTAACCTTCTCCATAATTTGTGCAATTTGCTCTATTAGTCTAATTCCAAAATTGTTAATTATTAATACTTTCCACGATGTAATGTAATTTCAGAGACTCCAAGCAAGTCCATGTACACCAAATCCATTCTTGCATCATTTTTTACTTTCAACCTCCTTTGAAAGGATTTTCAACTTTTCCAGGCATATCCTTCCTTTCTCAAGTACAATGCGATTCCCATATATCTGAATTGTCAGAGCTTGCACCTACTGACATGTTACTACCTGACCTGTGGCATTGCATCATGTGACACACTATACTGGCAACGTTATAATTGGCGATAGGTGCAAGTAGCAATATAAATATGGGTTCGATCACAACATCTGCAAAAGCGTAAATGTGATCTTCCACAGAAGTAAGTGAGAAAATCTTCTCTGTATAGTGTGTGTGGAAGATACAAACTTGTTTTTCTTTTCCCTACACACTCTTTTACTGGCCAATGAAAGCACTGTAACATAAAATATAATAAAACAGTTGTTTAGTAATTCACCAAGTGTTACAAAGCTGCCCAAGAACATGCTAGAATTCTGTTTACAAAGATATAACTCTAACTGGTGATAACTGAGTACAAGTTCTGGGTGGTACAGTTGGCTCCAATCCAGGAACTAACTCAAGAAACACATTGCTGATGATTTAATGTGGAAGCTGTAGCATTTCACGTACCTCACTAATTGAGGAACATGAAATACTTACAGGAATCGAGGATAATAAATCATTAACATATTTTGGAAGCACAGCAGAATCGCGTTGTTAATTCTCAGATTTACTGGTAACACTTATGAGCAATAAGTCCACATTATGTTCACTTTCGAAGAGGCAGAGGTAAATTCTCACCAGGGCAAGAGTATGTTGAAAGCTGGAAAAATCGTGTTTGTGCCAAACTGTTGTGAGATGTGCACGGGCAGATACTCGGAATTCTGATTATTCATCATGCTTATTCCCAGTAGCAGTTCAAAGTCTCTGCAGCCATTCGAATTATTGCCATTCAATATCTCAGGTATCATCATCTGTGTGAATAGTAAATCATTGTTCATGAGAGCTACTTTGAATGAAACACTGTTAGATAATGATGGTGACTGTGATAATTAGTCACTTTCAAGTCACACTAGACTAAGTGGGACCCATAGGGTCCCATGTTCACACGGGAGTGCTGGTATCCCAACGCAATATTCCACCTATCCACCAATTCCAACATTGGTGGCCAGTGGTGGGGGGGGGGGGGGGGGCTTTCTGGAGTGCTAGTATGGGAGTTGTGGGCCAAAGGGACTGGTTTCCAGTGGGCTAGTATGGACATTGTGAACCGAATGGAATCTTGGGCTGGCAGCTCAGCCACTCAGGCCTGGTTGGCTGGTAGCTCAGTCACTCAGGCCTGGTGGGCTGGCAGTTCAGTCACTCAGGACTGGTGGGCTGGCAGCTCAGAAACTGCCAGAAATTCTGCCCAAAACAGGTGAGAAACTGGGGAAGAGGGTGGAGAATCCATTTTAGACATTTTTCATCTTTTTCTGCAGATCACAGCAATGAAGGAGGAATGTCGATCATGGCCTGAATCTCTCAGGGAACCAATGAAGGGAGGGAGAAAAATACTGATGGGCCAAAGTGACTCCTCCTGGGCTAGTACAGGCCTGATGGGCTGAAAGGAGATCGTAAAATAAAAAAAATCTGAGTGGTCTCAGTGAAAGGCACTTTTTCTGGACTTTTCTTGGACTGGCACAGGCCTTTTGGGCCAAAATGGTCCTCCTGGGCTAATACGGGCATTTTGGGCAAAAGGGACTGGTTTCTCGGCTAATAGGGGCCTTTTGGGCCGAAATTAGTGGTTATAGGCAGGCCAAACAACTCATTTCATTTCATTTCAATTTCAATTTCAAGTGCAGGGCAGGCCAAACAACTCATTTCATTTCCATTTCCATTTCCATTTCAATTTCAAGCACAGGGCAGGCCAAACAACTAATTTCATTTCATTTTCATTTTCATTTCCATTTCCATTTCCATTGCAGTTTCAAGCACAGGGCAGGCCAAACAGATTGCATTTTCATTGAGGGCTAACAAATCATTTATTGCAAGTAGATTGCAGACTCACCGTTCAGTTGATTCACAGCTTAGAATCACCATTGTGGCGTCTCCCTCGCGATCTTCCCGAATGACTGACTCATGTCCAGGCATCCGGGGTTTTATAGTCCTGCCCTCCCCCGGAAGGGGCATTACCTTCATCATGGTGATTGAACCAATCAGCTGATGTTACGATTTTTTAAACACTCATAACGTTTTTATTTTTAATCGATCGGGAAAATCCTCAGGGCTGCCTCAGTGGAGGAGGACTGTGAGTAAGATGGCCAAAAATCATAGCGATCTAGGGTAAAAAAAAATCTAAAATCAATATACAGCGCAGACAGGAAGTGGCCAAGATGAGACTTTTAGTTATATAGATTATCCCTTGTGCATGTGCATCTTAAATATGTTGATTTTTTTTAAAGAAAAAGATTATATTTTTACAGCATCTTGTACAGCCTCAGGACAAAGAGTGTATAATCTCTGAATAAAAATAATTGTATGTAAACTTTGAGCAATTAAATATTTTATGCAAGTTTTCATTGCACCATATATTTAATCTGCTCTTCTCACTTTCCATTTAACTCTGTAGCTCAATGTAAAGCGTGCACAGATAATTTTGCACGGAAGTGGAATAATCCACTTTTGGAATCACTTGGAGTCTGCGCTGTTGCAAAGCCCATCAAAACATATTTCCCCTGGCAGCAGATAGTCAGGAAGGTTAGAATACCCTGCTTATACACCTCCATTATATTATCCCTTATCCTCCTAAACTCTAAAAAATGCAGTCCCAGCCTACTCAACCATACCCTATAACTCAGGCCCATGGGTCCTTGCAACATCCTTATAAATCTCTGCACATTTTCCAGTTCATGCTACATGGATTGGAAAGATTTAGAGTATATAGGCCAAATGTGAACATATGGGACGAGCTTACATGAGGCATCTTTATCACCATGGACGAGTTGAAACTAAGGGCCTGTCACCATGCTGCATGACACTTAGAGAAATAGATTGCCTGCATTTTTGCCCACAAAATTATTTTCTACTGCAGACATTCAGAAACCTCCATGGAACTTTGTAGATTGCACTATCAATGATCACAAGGAAAACATAAAACCGAAGACATTGAGGCAAACATGTCATTCTGTCAAATTTTTAGGTTATCTTCAACATGATTGAAGACCATAGCGTGAAAACAAACATTTTAAGGTGCTCTCAATCCAATCTCCCAGAGAACTGCAAGAATTTTTCAAGCGACTCACTGAAAATGCATTATGATTCACTGTAACAAACCTTGCCCAGTGTTTTGGAAATGACTGTGTTCTCCCACTTTTAGTGGACAATCAGACTCATGTTCGATCAGTCCAAACTCACTACATCTCTTCCTACTTGTCCAGAGTTTATGTGATGTTGATGACAATGTCTACTTGGACATGTTTAGTTCACACAGGAACTTGACTCTCATTAAGTTTGCTCTCTACCTGCAATATGAATCAGATTTCTGGACATTCATTCCATCTCAGTGATTTTAATTCACAGAAGGACCCTCCCTGGGTCATCTGGGGCCAGTATGTTTGTAGATGTTCACGATGTGTGTGTGTGTGTGTGTATACATGGGTGTCTCAGTGTACAGTGTGTAGACAAACACTATAGAACTGAATCTATGTTTTTGGTCAAGTTGTGGTCTCATCAATGGTTTTGTGGCTCCGAGATAAATTCATATAGGCAAGGGAGTACGTCAGTTTTCTTCCCCTCCTCTTTTTCGTTAGGAACTACATCGCAAAACGAAAGCAGGGGAACAGTCCAAATTGTGAAAATTTGCTTGTCAAAATCATTAATGGCTTAATTAAAAATCCAGCTTGATTAAAGTAAAAATTAGGTGTCAATAAATTAATTTAGACATGTATAAGAATAACTGGGCTACTCATGAGCAGAGGCTGTAATGCAGGGTGCTGGTAGGAAGACTACATGTTTAGTTTAGTTTAGTTTAGTTTAGTTTAGCTTAGTTCAGTTTCGTAAACAGTGTGGAAACAGGACCTTCAGCTCCGAGTCCTTGCCGACCAATGATCACCCTTACACTAATTCTATTCTATGCACTAGGGACAATTTACAGAAGCCACTTAACCTACAAACATACATGTCTATGGAATGTGGGAGGAGACTGGAGCAACTGGGGAAAACCCATGTGGTTACAGGGAGAACATACAAACTCCGTACAGATAGCACCCATGATCAGGATAAAACCCAGGTCTCTGTCTCAAGGATATGCAAACTTCCACAGATTTTCCTGTTTTTCGACTGGAAAATCATCTGTTGACCCCACACTAGGTTAACCTGACACAAGTCCAATGGAAGAAATCAGATGCCAGGAGAAAAGTAAGTAGATCTTTTAACTTGGTGGAATTAAGTAAATTTGATTTTTTTTAAATATGTAAGCAGCTTTAGTGTTACAACTTTAAAGATTTTTAATGGTTTAACATTACATTTAACATTATTTTTATTTAAATGGCCCTGAGAGACTTTGAGCAATTGCTAATGTTAAAACCAGTCAGCTATATTGGTAGAGGTCCTGTGCTGCATCACACTGCCCAAGGCATGCTGTTCCATTGCAATTCATCTGTCCAATGGAAATCTGAGCCCAAGACCATTATTTCAAATTTGCAGCACCTGCAATATTATTAAAACCTTGCTGACCTGCTGGAATGAAGCAGATTACATCTTCATTTACTTGTCATGCTACCACCTAGTAATTATAGAGACACAAAAGGTGGCAGATGCTGGAATCTTGAACTCAGCAGCTCAGGCAGCATCAGTAGGTGGAAATGGACAAATGAAGATTTGAGTTAGGATGTTTCTTCAGTCTGAAAATGTCACCTGTCTATTGCACTCCACAAATGCTGCCAGGTGATTCTTCAGTAAGTGTCTACTTTTAACTTTATGGAAACCCTAAAATAAAACTTTGAATGTTGTTTCACATAGATAAACATCTCTACTATGGGAAAAATATGTTTGGCGCAATCTTTTAGAGAATTTAATTTATTTTTTCCTCTTCTTTTTCCAGGTTGCCCATTGGATTTGGTCATATCCGTTGCATTTATATGAAGAACAACACTGTAAGATATAACTGATTTAAGAATATAAAATCAATTTTTTGTCGCAGTCTTTCAAATTATAGTATCTTCCTCAATTAAACCACCAAAAAAAAAACTTTTTCAGTCTAACGCATTGATTTTAAACCTTCGTAACAGTTTACTGCTGAAAAAAGCAAGAATCGTAACCATCACATAACTTTTCACCAACATCCTCTAAAATACTAACTTCAAATGAATAGGCAGAAGCATACTGTTCATTTATCAATTACAATAGATAATTATAGTAATTGTTGTATTATTTTACACATTATGAGCATAAAATACTCATGTGACGGATATGACTCAGCGTGATGGAGATGATCAAGTTCGGGAGCATGACAGCAATGACTAAACTATGGTTAGGGCTAGGGCTAGGGTTAGGGTTAGAGTTAGGGTTAGGGCTAGGGCTAGGGTTAGGGCTGGGGTTAGGGCTGGAGTTAGGGCTGGGGTTGAGGCTGGGGTTAGGGTTGGGGTTAGGGTGGGGTTAGTGTTAGGTTTGGGGTTAGGTTTGGGGTTGAGTTTGGGCTAGGGTTAGGGCTAGGGCTAGAGTAAGTCAAGAGTCAAGAGTGTTTTATTGTTATATGTCCCAGACGGGACATTGAAATTCTTTCTTGCTGCAGCACAACAGAATATGTGAATATGTAAACATTGTAGATAACGGGAATAAAAGAAAAAATTAAATAAATAACAAATGTAGTGCAAATAACAAATAATAATACAGTCTTTTGTAGTTCAGAGCTCATAGCTTATTCATTGTGTTTAATAGCCTGATGGCTGTGGGGAAGAAGCTGTTCCTGAACCTGGACAGTACAGTCTTCAGGCTCTTGTACCTTCTTCCTTATGGTAGTGGTGGGATAAGTGTGTGGCCAGGATGGTATGGGTCCTTGATGATTTTGGCTGCCTTTTTGAGGCAGCGACTATGATAGATCCCTTTAATGGTTGGGAGGTCAAAGCCGGTGATGGACTAGGCAGTGTTCACAACTTTTTGTAGTCTTTTTTGCTCCTGGACTCTTTCGCTGTTCAGCCTATGTCCCCCACCTCCCCCCCCCACCAGGGAACAAGGGCTGAAAAGGACCAGACGTGGAGATTGAAATCGGGTCACGAAAAAGGTGACGGCTGCAACAGGCCTTTGTGTCCGGCTGGAGCAGGAGCTGGAGACTGGGAGATCAGGAGTAAGTGACGGTTAGGATTAGGGTTGGGGTTAGTGTTAGCATTAGCGTTAGGGTTAGAGTTAGTGTTAGAGAAGGAAAGATAATCTGGAGATGGAGCTAGATAGGGATTGGGGGTTAAGTCACGGAGGTGGCCATGAGGGGTATGGTGGCCCAAGCCGTTAGCGCAGCATGGCCTTGCCGGAAGGCCATGCCTGGCCATGTCGTTTGGACGAATGGCATATGGCACGAATACATCTCCGGTACAAATCGAAAAAGAACTACATTTTATTTATTTTCGATTTCAGCACCGTTTGGAGATGGCGGTGATACCCATTATGCAGCAAAAAGCGAAGTTTTCACACGCTTCTCTTCCCGCGAATCAGGAGAAATTTGCACGGTAAGACCCTTTTGAATTCCGCGGTATTTTGAGGGCGTAAGTGCACATCTATGCCATTTAAATGCATGAGGGATTGCTCAACACAGGTGAGTGATGGTAAATGACTCTAATTGTCGGGATAATACATTTTTTGAAAATAACGGTCTGATTTATAATTTTATCAAGAATAGAGGAATATTTTTAATTCTTATTTTAATTATTAATACCTACCATTTTAAAGTATTTTCATTTCAGATTGATCCCCCATTAAATAAATATGCCGACGAATTTTTACAGATAACCATCGGGACATGCAGTTTTCCGGGGGAGGGGCATCGAACATCGGGGAAAAAAAATGAACAAATAATTATTCATTTCGGGTTTAATTTATTTATGAGGATTATGTTTATTAACAATATAGAAAAAGTAGAAATGGGATAGAATTAGGGATTTTACTTCGGAGTCATGTGAGTGATTTCGTGAAGATGCCCCGCCAGTGGGCCTGCGCGTCATTACATCAGACGCGCTTGGCGCACCGACAGGCTGGAGAGCACAGCTCCACCAGCGGTAAGTAAAACAGCTGCAGGTAAGTGTTTTAAACTTGTTGTGGTTTGCTATGTCCTGTAAGGCTGGTTGCAGGAACCAGCAGGGACACTTTCAAAAAGGGAAAAAATGACAGAAAGTAAGGCGAGGCGGTCACCTATAAAAGTAAAAACTTACCCATGAGGCCTCGGTCAGTGAGTTTGAGACGCCGACTTCAGAGACGCCGACTTCAGAGCCGCCGGCAGTTCAACTAGCGGCAGCAACTCCGGTGCTTCAGAGCACTCTGGCCACTCTGGTCGGGAGTCAGGCCAAGAGTGAATTGTCCAGGCCTGTCAACTCTGTGGAGTCAGCCAGGAAGACTCCCCTCCTTCCAATAAAAAGGTTGGGGATGTCTGGACAACATGGAACACCTCATAGATAAAATGATCAACCAGGAGGTGTTCCAGCTGGAGTTTTATACCCCCAGGGTTCCCCAGCAGCTCTCAGCAGTAACCTCTAGCAGAGGTCCGTATAGCAAAGAGCTGTACAGGCAGGAAGAACAATATGACTACGAGTCTGCATGGGGACCCATAATAGCAGTGCCTTTTTAAGGGCTGCATGATACCTCCCTTGATCATGAGCCGGGTGAGCCAGGGCAGTATGTCTCTGACCCTAAAGTTGGTGATACTGCAGAAGAGCATGCACCAAAGCACATGAGCTATGCTCCAGGTGTGCCGGATGTGGCAAGCAAATTTGCCATACTGACTGGAACTGGTGAACAGATGGATGAAAACCTGGCCGGCAATGTTAACTATATGGCCTCTCACCAGCTCCAGGACTCAATAATGGAGGAAACTTCGCAGAGATATCAGACACCTGTTAACTGTGCATTGCTCAAAGTGCCCACAGTGAACCAGGCTATCTGTGGGGCAAATGGGTGCATCATGAGGGTGAATGAGTAGAGGCTGCAGAAAGCCCTGAAACTGGTTGGAGCAGGAATAATGGTGTTTGGGCAAAAAACACAGCAGGATATGCTGGCCCGGCTGTGTAATGCCCATTTTTGAAAATTAATTATTCACGAAATAGCCATCAAGCCTACGCTCAACCCACGGTTCACAGCCTTGTGCAGATCCTCTAATATCCAGAAAACTACCTGGACGATGAGGCAAAAACAATCGGCCTCATTAAAACTCATCCCAGGAGCAGGATGCCGCCTTGAAAACCATACCCTTTCAGAGGGACCAAGCCGGGCGACTCCAGCTACACGCATCGCTTCTCGGCCTTTTGGCTAAGATCAAGTGCGGTATCTGTTCTTATCAGTTTAATATCTGATACGTCCCTTATCTAGGGACCAAAACATTGGCACGCTCCAATGCACACCCCAAACAGGGCCAGGAGACCGAGGAATCCAGCAACCATGAAGGGACAAGTACTGGACTAGTCCAGGATATATTCTCTAGAGATCGGTCATGGGTCGGGGGTAGGTTGCAATCGTTCTATGATGATGGTGCTGCATAACATAAGATCTATTCATATTGGACAGTATCCGAGGGTTTTGAATCGAGTTT
Source organism: Okamejei kenojei (assembly GCA_035221665.1). Lineage (NCBI taxonomy): Eukaryota > Metazoa > Chordata > Chondrichthyes > Rajiformes > Rajidae > Okamejei > Okamejei kenojei. The sequence goes on from CM069143.1 coordinate 43,697,426, forward strand.
ATCTCAGATGTACATCCATCCGTACAAAATACACCTAGTCGGGTATTGGGTTTTCAAGACCAGAAACTCTACAGGTGAATGATGAAATTGGAATATTATTCCAAAAAGGGGTAATTAAAAGGACGGCATATCAGCCTCAACAATTTGTATATATTCCCCAGGCAAAAGAAGGATGGTGGGTGTCGAGTCATTCTGGACCTAACCCGACTTAACTCTTATGTCCAGTATAAACATTTACAATGGAAACTTTCAGTACTGCTAAGCAAATGGTATCAAAAGGGTGTTATATGGCAACCATAGATCTGAAAGATGCATATTATTCAGTACCAATTCATTACCAATACCGTAGATACTTGAAATTTAGTTGGATGAGACAGCTGTGGCAATTTAAAGCTTTGCCCAATGGGTTTACCTCAGCCCTAGGTTATTTACAAAATTGTTGAAACCAGTATTAGAGCTACTCCGTGCTCAGAATCACACTGTAATGCCATACTTGATGATGTTCTGATCATAGGCAAAACTCAGGAAGCTGCTGAAGAATTGGTTTCAGTTACCAAATACCTGTTTGAGAGGTTAGGTTTCCTAATCCATCCAACTAAATCCAAATTAGTACCATCTAGAATGATTGGCTATTTTGGGTTCATCATTGATTCAACTAACATGTCAGTGACTTTGCCTACGGCCAAAACTGTAGAAATTATGGAGGCCTGTAGCAATCTGGTAGATGAACAACAACCCTCCATCCGATGAGTAGCCAGTGTTATTGGTAAATTAGTGGTGGTTTCCCTGGAGTGCAGTTCGGACCTCTGCACTATTAGAATGTGCAATGAGCTAAAGAACAAGCACTGAAAGAACATGCAGGTCATTCCATAGACCAGACATGTCCAAAGTCCGGCCCGGGCCAATTGCGGCCCGTGGACAAATTTTTGCCTCTATCATGAAATCAATAATATGCGGCCCGCCAGCACTGTTGACCACAGTATAAAGTACATGTGTACGCTATTTTTCAATTTTCATTTCACCAGAAGATGGCAGTAGCCCTGTGGCCGCACTCTGGCCGCCGTGACCCTTGACCTTGCGTGATCGTTTCAGCCCAGCCCATTTCTAACATGGCGTCTGTAAACAAAAAATGGAAAGTTGACCGCGAGGGCCGCCGCTTCCAGGACAAGTGGAAATTTGAGTATTTTTTCACTGAAATACGAAACAACTGTGTCTGCCTAATTTGCCAAGAGACTGTGGCTGTTTTCAAGGAATTCAACATCAATAGGCACTACCAGACGAAACATGCTAGCTACGACAAGCTAACTGGGAACAAACGCGGTGAAAAAGTGAAGCAACTGGAAGCTGTTTTAACGGCACAGCAAAGCTTTTTCACAAGAGTCCGTGAGTCAAATGAAAATGCCACAGAGGCAAGCTACGATGTGGCAACGCTGATTGCAAAGCACTGCAAACCTTTCGCATCAAAACCACTGCTCTTGAGCCAGACATGGACTACATACTGCAGTCAAGATCCCAGTATCACCCTTCACATTAGTGCAGGCAAGACCTTTGTTAAGTCCTCTGAGTTGAATAAATTCTTAAATCTCAGTTAATTAATTTTTTTGTGATGGTCAAAATCACAGTTTGAATATGCAGTGATCATTGTTTTGTTTTCAGCACTTTTCCTACAGTGAGCATATAATAGTGAATAATATGTAATGTTTCACATGAACTTAGATATCCTTTATAGTTTTCTTAATTTTTTGTGGTTTGTGATTTCGGCTAAATGTAAAAAAAAATGTAAAAGTAAAAGTATGCCATTTGTAATTAAAAAAAATCCCAAAAAGTTAATTGTGTATTAATGGTTCATGTCAGGCTAAATAGTCGGCCCCCACACATTTCACCTTACCAAATCTGGCCCTCTTTGCAAAAAAGTTTGGACATGCCATAGACCAATGCAGTTGCTAGCCGAAGCTATCGCCGAGTTGCAATGGTGGACAGCTCATGTCTCACGATGTACTAGAGACATTCTGACTCAACAACCTGCAGTTTTACAAACTAATGTGAGTGCTTCAGGATGGGGAGCCACTGATACCGAATATAGCTGTGGCGGCAGATGGAGTGTGCAAGAGGCATTAATCCTGCAGAGGCATGAGATAATCTACGTAGAATTGCTGGGTGCATTCTATGGCCTAGAAGCATACTGCTCAACAATGCATGATTTACATGTTCAGCTCCAGATTGACAATACCATAGCTGTTGCATATACCAATCACATTGTGGAATTATCATGTGGCAATCTGGCTAACCTCATCTGGCACTAGTGCATTACGAGAAACATCTGGGTCTCAGATATTTACCTACCAGGTAGAGATAACGTGAAAGTGGCAGACACCAGGTCACGTAAATTTAATGACAACACAGAATGGATGCTGAATCCAAAATTTTTCAAAATGATTGTCAGCCGGTATTGATCGCCAGACATAGCTCTGTTGAATCCAGGTTAAATCATCAGTTACCTAAATACGTCACATGGGAACCGGATCCAGGGGTAGTAGCGGTGGATGCATTCTTTCTACATTGGGGACGTACATTCTTTTACGCTTTTCCCCCATTCTGCCTCATCAGTCAATGTCTCACCAAAATAGAGCGCGACTCTGCTTTAGGTGTTTTGGTAGTTCCTGACTGGCCCACACAGCCATGGTTCCCATTGGTCCTGAGCCTGATGACACAGCCATTCATGACTATCCCCAAATGCAGCAACTTGTTGGTTCACCCGTGACAGGCGAGAGTCACCCTTTACATGATCGTATTAATCTGTTGATTTGCATATTCTGACCAGACCGTTCCAGGGACTCGGACTATCGAGTAGGACCGTGGATGTGATTACGGCGGCCTGGAGAGATAGTACTAAAAAACAATATGTATCTCATATTAATAAATGGGAGATGTTCTGTTTACAGTCAAATATGTCTTATCATACTGCAGGCATACCGGATGTATTGGAGTTCCTTGCCACATTGCATTTTGACGAGCAGTTGAGCTATAGTGCCATTAATAGTGCTCAAAGTGCTTTGTCCTCCTATTTAGAACAATGGTCGGCATAACACTCTGTTGAATCTCATCCATTGGTGGCCCGATTCATGAGAGGTATTTTAATAAAAATCCTCCCAGACCTAGATATACTGAAATCAGGGATGGGAGCATAGTTCTCACACTGCTTCGGCAATGGGCTCCAATTATATCTCTGTCCTTCCAGAAGTTAACGATCAAAATGGTCATGCTCATGGCGCTAGTGTCAGCGCAACGGGTCCAGACATTGCAAAAGCTACGACTGGACAGCATGCATTCTTCTGTAGATAATATTACGTTTTATGTATATGATCTAATCAAACAAAGCAGGCCAGGGACGGCTGGAACCAAAATAAGCTTTAAAGCATACCCCATTGACTTGAAACTATGTGTAGTTACGCACCTGAGTCAATATATCAAAGTCACCAAGAGTCTCAGAGGCTCTGAAACAGCGATGCTCATCAACCACAAAACACCTCATAGAAAGGTGTCAGTATAAACTATTCTAGATGGCTGAAACAGGTTTTGCATTATGCTGGAGTAGACACTGATATGTTTAAATCTCACTCCACCAGAACGGCGTCAACGTCCACAACAAAGGTGCAGGACGTGCCTTTAGACCAAATCCTCGCTGCAGGATGGTCCAGTGAAGGAACCTTTTCACGATTTTATGATAAACCTATCCTCGCAATGGAAGGGTTTGGGCATGCGTTTTGAGTTCTGTTTGAGTTGTCCTTTGTAATTTCCCCTGGGAGAGAGGGGCTATTACTGTTCTTTTATTGTTAAAAATGTTCATTGTATAATTTAAACAATGTTCAATACATTATTTATTTATCCTGTGTCAACCGAAGCAGTGTGTCGTATGGAACTGCATCTACGGCATGAAATCACATAGCTTTGAAATCTTCACAGAATCACTCCGAAGTAAAATAGTAAGATTAAACGCGAACTTACCAGTTTGAAGTTTGATCTTTATTTTATGAGCAGTTACGGTGAGCGATTACGTGCCCTCCGCTCCCGACCCTCACAATCACATAGATCATTTGGTAGTTCTAGTCTTTTGAGTCTTACTATATCTCTTTGACTGTAGTTACTGTGATTTCAAGCCACTGCTTTGAAGATTGACGCGCAGGTGCACTGGCGGGGCTTCTTCACGTAATCGCTCACTGTAACTCCTCTTAAAATAAAGATCAAACTTCAAACTGGTAAGTTCTCATTTAATCTTACTATTTTCCTTATATACAGCATCAAAGTAGCAGGACACCAAAGTAAGACATTTACTGAAGAATCACCCTGCCTCACTCACTAAGCTCGTCCAGCAGTATGTTTTTTACTCAGTAATAATAAATGACTAGGTACAAGTATATTGTAATTATTTTCCTACTTACTGATGACTAAATTTCTTGGTCTAAAAATACTCAACCACACAAGGCAACCAGTTGGTCCACAATTGAGTCAATTTCATATCCTCTTCATCTGCTAAACCCAGCCTGGAAATGTCAAAAACTAGAGAGTATAGCTTTAACGTGAGAGGGGAAAAGTTTACTAGAGATGTGTGGGGTACATTTTTACACGGAGAATGGTGGGTGCCTGAAATGTGCTGCCAGGGATGGTGGTGGTGGAATTTAAGTGGCTTTTACATGTACATGGATATGCAAGGAATGGAGCAATATGGATCATGTGCAGGGACAGGATATTAGTTTAACCTGGCATCCACATTATAGGCTGAAGGGCCTGTTCCTGTGCTGCCGTTCTATGTCTATAACACCCAGAGAGATCTCAGCATTGCAACGTAGAGAATAGCTCTTGAGCCAGATTTGTAACCCAGTGAAACAGGGAAAGTGCTGCTTTCACATGGCTTGTTATGGTGCACTGTTCCAGACCATGGTCTCTCATACTGTAGGTATGTTACAAAACTTACCTTCAGCGGCGCTGCAGTTCTGTCACTGGCTGTGTGCGCGACTTTCCGAGTATGAAAATTGCCATAACTTTTTTAATACTGAAGATATGAAAGTGAATTAGGTGTCAAATTAAACTTATTTTTATGCTTTATCTGATGGGATAAATTGCAGACTTGATTTTTAAAATCTCAAAATTTTGTAACATTGCTATTTATTGTCATTTATATGCCTTGGACGTACACATAAATGAAGGGGAGATGTAACGTTTGTATTTGTTATCAATATTAGTATTGATAACAGTTTGTTATCGACACTAAATTGATTAAAGATTAAATTTATTAGTATGAAAAATAGTTTGTATTGTAAATTAATTTGTGACCCCAACGTTGAAGCGGGAGATGTAATGTAAATAAAATTGGGGAGATGTAATGTAAATGTAATGTAAATGCCAGCACCCCTTGAGGCTAGGAGTAGAAGCTGGCATTAGACATTACTCCAATTAAACGTTTATATCTTTTAGCATTTCTGACCTTTTTTTTGCTTTCTGTTGAGAATTTAGACTTCACTTTTTCCTTTAGGGAGATGGCAGCATTTGCAAAGTTTATTCTATTAATGGGTACAATGTTTGATAGCAATCTAATATTTTATGAGTTAAACATAAGGGTTCTCAGATTCTGCTGATCATATCTTTTGTTGCATGAGAGGTAAAACAATATTGTACTACAGGCTGGCTATGTTGCCCTGTCTCCACTTTAAGAGAATGAAAGGGGTTCAGATTCTGGTACTTCTAATAAGCTTTGTTCATTTGTTTTTGGGAACAATTAATTTCTTTAAGTGTACTTTTATGCAAGACATAGTTTTATATGTGTATTCCATTATGAGGCAAATATATAATCTCAAGGTGTCAGCTTCTGGGATGAGAGCGGATATTTGAGAATAAGGGAGTAGAGGACAGCATGTGATCTTGGGCAGTAAATGACCCCCAGTACGCAAGGATTTAAAGCATTAGTTACCCCTGAGCCTGCTCTGCATTCAAAAGAATAAAAGTGGATTTGAGAGGCCATCGATGATCGTGTTACTCAAATCTAATTTCACACCAATTTGCCCTCTTACCCTCCGATTCACTTTTTCTCCAGAATGCTCACAGCTAGATTCTGAGCTAGATAGTTCCACCACTCTCTATGCATTCCAGGTGCTCACCACTTTCTGGGTGAAAAAGGTCCAAATTACAACAGGGCTGCAATATGAGTGAATGAATTAGACAATAGACAATAGACAATAAACAACAGGTGCAGGAGTAGGCTATTTGGCCCTTTGAGCCAGCACCGCCATTCAATGTGATCATGGCTGATCATCCCCAATCAGTACCCCGTTCCTACCTACTCCCCATCTCCCCTGACTCTGCTATTTTTAAGGCCTATCTATCTCTCTCTTGAAAGCATCCAGAGAATCTGCCTCCACCGCCCTCTGAGGCAGAGAATTCCACAGACTCACCACTCTCTGTGAGAAAAAGTGTTTCCTCGTCTCCGTTCTAAATGGCTTACTCCTTATTCTTAAACTGTGGCCCCTGACTCTGGACTCCCCCAACATCGGGAACATGTCTCCTGCCTCTATTGTGTCCAAACCCTTAACAAACTTAAATGTTTCAATGAGATCTCCTCTCAACCTTCTAAACTCCAGAGTGTACAAGCCAGCTGCTCCATTCTCTCAGCATATGACAGCATAGATCCCATTGTACTTCCCCTTTTCCCAACTTGACGCCATTTAGATAATAATCTGCCTTCCTGCTTTTGCTACCAAAGTGGATAACCTCACATTTATCCACATTAATTTTCATCTGCCATGCATCTGCCCACTCCCCCAACCTGTCCAAGTCACCCTGCATTCTCATAGCATCCTCCTCACAGTTCACACTGCCACCCATCTTTGTGTCATCTGCAAATTTGCTAATGTTACTTTGAATCCCTTCATCCAAATCATTGATGTATATTGTAAATAGCTGCAGTCCCAGCACCAAGCCTTGCGGTACCCCACTAGCCTGCCATTCTGAAAGGTACCCTTTAATCCCTACTCTTTGTTTCCTGTCTGCCAACCACTTCTCTATACCTGTCAGCACTCTACCCCCAATACCATGTGCCCTAATTTTGCCCACTAATCTCCTATGTGGGACCTTATCAAATGCTTTCTGAAAGTCCAGGTACACCCCTCTGACAGTGGATCCCAATTTCCGGTCAGACAGAAAGCAGCATGTGAGGCTGGAAAAGCACATCTCGGACCCTCGGAGAATGTTGTTGGCTGCAACCTTCCCCCCATTGATGAACAGTACACTGCAAGGGCCAGGAAGCGAGCAGGTAAGATCATCTCTGACCCTCTTACCCTGGCCAACAACTCTTTGAAGCACTTCCCTCTGGAAGGCGACTCTGGAGTGTCAAAGCCGCCACAGCCAGACATAAAAACAACTTTTTTCCACGAGCAGTAGCTCCACTCAACAACCAAATGTCTTAGTCTCCTTTTGCTCTGATATTTTATTTCATTCTTCATGTTTAAATTATAATGTTTTATTCCTAATTGTTTACTGCATATCGTGTTGTTACTTGCGAGTGAAGCGCCAAGGCAAATTCCTTGTGTATACATACTTGGTTAATAAAATTTATTCAATTCAATTCAATTCTATCGACAACTTCAGCAACTTTGTATCATCTGCAAATGTACTGGTCATGTCTACCATGTGGTCATACCACATAATTTGGGGTCATATCACATCCAAATCATTCACGCATATTGCAAGCAGTAAGGACTCTAGCACAATCCTTATGACATATCACTAGTCACAGCCATTTAAAAACACAAAAACAAACCTTTATAATCTCTCTCTCCTATTGCCAAGCCAATTTTGGATCAAATTTGCTCAGGATTCCATGGGCTCTAACCTTATTTGTTCCCACATGGATCAATCTGCCATGCAATCGTCCATATCAATAGTTTAAGTCCATATAAACAATATAAACCACATTTACTGCACTGCCTTGTTGATACATGTCGTTAGCTCCTCAGAAAATTCAACCAATAAAGAAATTCCTGCTTATCTCCATCCTAAATATCTGATGCATTATCTTGAAACTTTTTTCCATGGCTCCATATACGTCAACTTGAGGAAGCACCTCAATGAGATCACCTGTCATTGTTCAGAACTCCAGAAAGTATAGGCAAACCAGGAATGAATCAAGTGGATTTGCATTCCACTAACTCAAATCCAAGTGATTACATCTTTGAGACCAAAAACTGCACAAAGTACTCCACAGTATGTCTCAGCAAAGTGCAGAATAATGTCAGCAAGAATTATTTACTTTTATACTTAATTCCACTTGCAATAAGGACCAACATAGAATTTATCATTACAATTGCTTACTGTATGTGCACATTCAGTTTCTGCTTCTCACGAATCAGCAAACAGGATGCCTTATGATCAATAGACTTTCTAAGGTGGGCAGGGAAAAACATTTATGTTAATAGTTAACCTTATTCAAGCTTAATAATTTTCTATTTGGTTTCCTCACCCATCACCAAAGATCTTAAATCTTTAAGAATAAAAATAATAAATCTTTATCTACATTTATATTATTTTAACAACCTTCACCACGTATCTCAGTTTAATCATTATTTCTCCAGTCGTAAAAAGAAACATTTAGTCGATGCACCATGAGCGAAACTATTACCTGCTCTATGAAAGAGCTTAGATACTTGTTCATTTACTTGTCCAGCTTCTTCCTCTGCAAGTTCAGTGTAAGGTGTTTGAAAATGTTCTAAGCTGAATTCAAGATGGGGGAATTTATTGCAGTTGTTCTAAGATAATTCCTTTCTCATCTACAATTTCTATTCCCTGCAGGTGGAACCCAGTTCCAAAATAAATCTATGCTTCTGGTACAGAGCAACTGAATGATGTGACTCTCATCACATTGCTCTGGGTGACAATTAAGTCTCAGCGTCTTAAGTAGAAAAATATGGAGCACCTAGGGAAACCCTAGGCAGTCACTGGGAAAATGTACAAACTCTGTACAGATATCATCTGTAGTCAGGCACGGGTGATGTACGGCAGCAACAGTACCGCTGTGCAACCACGCTGTACTTGTTCAGGACTCCCAGGACAGTGTGAACTTCTGTGCCATGGACTGGATGTGGAATAAAGCTCTCTACAATATCCAGGCAAGCACCCCTAGGACAGAATAAAGTTCACTCCACATGGTCTTCCATTAAGGATCATATTCATTGACTATGTGACATATAAGAAAGTACAGATGCTGAAATTGGGAATCTTGATGCAGAATTTTGACCTGAAATTACAATCATTTTTTTCCACCCACTGTGATTGTTTATCTAATTGTTAGTTGCCCATTTCTACCCTACCCTTTTAACATCTATATAATTTACATTCCCTGCTAAGTGTTCCAAACCACCTCAATGTTTCTCATTCCAGCCTTATCTGAGATTCTCCACATCGTGTCTCAAGTGTAAGTACTCCATTTCATTATATCTCACTGCTCCCATATTTCCTCATCTTGATACGTATTTACAAAACAATTTGTTACCTATTGGTACTGAAATTTCTTCAGAATTACAATTAAATACATCTGCAGATATGTTGTGGCTTGGTTCTTTGTAAAACTATGTAAAATCTTTTATGAGTATGCTTACAAGTTGGTAATGTCTTTAGTTTACTTTTATAGATATAGAGATTCAGCCAGCCTGGGAATACATTATACTGCATCTATTCCAGACCTCCCTTTATACTGAGCTGCTAAGAACAACTGACCAAGTAGATTTGTCCAATGTAAGTACCCAAGATCTTGGTAATCCTGTTGAAACTCTCACTGAAATTGCAAACACAATGAAACTAGGATGCTGTAAATCACGGAATGTGAAACTGAATGAGTCGGAATCTGAAAAAACCTGTCAGGGAATGTGCACAAAATGAAAGGTTATAAAGAAGGCACAGAATCAGATCACCACTCAATGATTGAGAATCCTCAGTAAGACACGGGTTGTGTTTGAAACACCCTAGCATAATTTTTTGCATCAAATCACTTGTGACTTTCTTAGATTCTTGATTAGATCGGGTGTCAGGGGTTATGGGGATAAGGCAGGAGAATGGGGTTAGGAGGGAGAGATACTGTAGATCAGCCATGATTGAATGGTGGAGTAAACTTGATGGGGCGAATGGCCTATTTCTATTCTTATCACTTATGACCTTAAAATAATGTATTAAAAAAATAATGGCAACACATAACCACAAGGTAAGGGTGATTTGTGAGCAAATAAAGGTTATTCTGTTGATCAAGATTGGTTTGTCACCAACATATCTCCAGAGTCTAACAAAAGATTCCAATCTGAAATGTCACCTATCCGTGTTCTCCAGAGATGTTGCCTGATCTGCTGAGTTACGCCAGCACTTTGTATCTTTTTCTGTCTAGTCTTAGCATCATGTTCGGCACAAACATTGTGGGCTAAAGGGTCGGTTCTGGTGCTATATTGTTCTATTTTCTAACCACTTTTCAGGCAGTAGAAGGTACTGGGGTGGCACAGTGGCTGCCTTACAGTGCCAGAGAACACGGTTCAATCCTGACTATGTGTGCTGTCTGTACGGAGTTTGTGTGTTTTCCCTGTGACCATGTGAGTTTTCTCCGGGTGTTCCAGTTTCCTCCCACACTTCAAAGACGTACAGGTTTGTGGGTTAATTAGTTTTGGTAAAATTGTAAATTGCCCTTAGTATGCAGGATAGTGCTAGTGTACACGGGGTGTGTATACTGTGATCGGCGGGGACCTGTTTCCACGCTGTATCGCTAAAGTCTAAAGTAAAGATGACTTCCCTGTCACAGCAAAATAAATCACATGAGCCATGTCAAAGGAACAACACTGAAATAGGTTGATTAATGTATGGAAGATATCTGGCCTTTCCTTTGCTACAGGTGTGACCTGTTGACCAGTCATGGAGTAATCAAATGGAAACATCAGGTGATCATCTCCAGAGCACTTGAGCAACCTGCACATTCAACACCTAGCAATGGTATGAATGAAGCCTCGCATTTCAGGCACCAAATATCCATATTGAAATGCCAGTCACAAACAGTTACCAGGATGACACAGCAATGGAACCCCATCAAACTATGGGGTATTGTTGACAGCGCTAGGACATTGTATGTACATCATGAGGTTATCAATCTAATTCTAGGGTGGATAACATTGAGTGAAGCAGCACCACTGTATAGGCCACGAATGAAAAAAGACAGTGATGTTGATGGACTTTTAAAATCAAAGATTTTGTACTACTTGTTAATGTCAGCTCTTCTTCTTTTAAGAACAAAATGGGAAGCACTGTGGGATGCTGTGAGTATACCAGTGAGTTGCTGAAGTCACAGCTATGCAGTAATAACCTGTTTTCCTTTACATTAGCAACTTTAGAGATGCGGCACGGAAACAGGTCCTTCAGCCCACCGGGTCTGCACCGACCAGCGATCACCCCATACACTAGCACTATGCTACACCACAAAGGACAATTCACAATTTTACCGAAGCCAATTAACCTACAAACCTGTATGTCTTTGGAGTGTGGGAGAAAACCGGAGCTCCCAGAGAACAGCCACGTGGTCTCAGTGGGAACATACAAACTCCGTACAGATAGTCAGGATTGAACCCGGGTTTCAAAGGCAGCAATTCCACCTGCTGTGCTACTGTGATGCCTCACTGCAGGCTTTTTTCCCCTGAGCTACAGAGAACAACTGAATAAACAACTGTGCTCTGAGTATGCTGGCGCTAAAACCTTCTGAACTCGGTTGCACCATTCACCACAGTTGCAGACACTCTGATATGATAGCTGTCATATCAAATATCTATCATACCCAGTAAATATTTTGGATGTAACAAGAAGTATTGTATTGAATTCATGCCAAATAAAATAGATAATAATTTTTTGAACAAATAAGGAGTAACATTAAACAGGGAGAAGTCTGACAAGAGTCAGCAGTCAAGGCCCTAATTTATTTATGTTGCATGTAAGCTGTCATTTACTCCTGATGTTCTCATCGTCTGTGATTGCCAGACGAGGTTGATGGTAATAACTATGTTATCCTGCATGTGCTTGGCCCAATGCTCATCAGTTTAGTTTCTTTAGTTCGAGATAGAGGGCAGAAACAGGCCCTTCAGCCCACTGAGTCCGCACCGACCAGCGATCCCCGCACATTAACACTATCCTGCACACACTCAGGACAAATTACACATACACCAAGCTAATTAACCTACTAACCCGTACTTCTTTGGAGTGTGGGAGGAAACCAAAGATCTCGGAGAAATCCCACACGGTCATGGGGAGAACGTACAAGCTCCGTACAGATAGCACCCCTAGTTGGGATCGAACCCGGGTAACTGGCGCTGTAAGGCAGCAACTCCACCGCTGTGCCACCATGCCGCCCACGGGTAGAAATTTCCTCAAACCCACGTTTGGACTCGGAGGGTCCAGGGCTGAAACAAATTTTGCCCATACTTATTAATATGCTTTCGTCCACACAGTCTCCTGTTCCCTCAACGTAGCGAGCAAGGAAGGTGAGGACATCCACTACAGGCACATGTGGGTTAAACATGTGCACCGTAATGAACCTTTCCTTCTGGGTGGGGAGGGTGAAGAGCGGCTGCACTTTCAGCAGCGACAGCGGAGCTTCATTTCCCCTCTCCCGGAAGACTTCCATCACCTTCTGCCATCCCGTTGGATACTTGAAGGTAACATCAAAATATCCGTTACCCAGAAAATCCTGGAGGCAGTAGATGTCCTTGGCCTCAAATTTGCAGGCCTCTAGCAAGACCTTCTTCACGAACAGGTCTCGTTAGAAGGGGGTCCCCTTGCTGAGGTCCTTGACACTTATTCACAGGGTATTCCGAATACCCTGCACTCCTGCTCCTGCTGACATTGTGGCTGAATAAGGTGTTAGGTTGGTTTCCCAACCAGCATGGATCCACCTCTAAGCCTGCAGCCGACCGACTCCTCAACGATTTCCCTCCACAATCCATGGCCCTTGTCCCCAAGGAACCGCCAGAACTGTTCTAATAAGAACAGATAGTCTCTTTCACTGATAAGAACAAATACTACACTTGATCTTAGCCAAAAGGCCGAGAAGCCAGCATTTCAGATGTGCAGCATGAGTTGGTAATCTTGGGTGGTGGGCAATAACCAACCTGATCTCCCGGTGGCTCAGCACTTCAACTCCCCCTCCCATTCCAAATCTGACCTTTCTGTCCTGGGTCTCCTCCATGGCCAGAGTGAGTCCCATCGCAAATTGGAGGAGCAGCACCTACCATTTCGCTTGGGTAGTTTACAACCCAGCGGTATGAACATTGACCTCCAATTTCAGGTAGTCCTTGCTTTCTCCCTCCTTTTCCTCCCCTTCCCAGCTCCCCACAGCTCACTGTCTCCACCTCTTCCTTTCTTTTTCCCGCCCCCCAACCCCCCTGATACCAGTCTGAAATGTCGCCTATTCCTTTGCTCCATAGATGCTGCCTCACCCGTTGAGTTTCTCCAGCATTTTTGTCTTCCTTCAGCTTAAGATCGTTCATTTTTATTTAAGTACAAAGAAAATTTAATGCTGGAAATCTGAAATAAAATCTGAAAATAATGGAAAGGTTACGCAGCATCTCTGGGAAGAGAAGCAGAGTTAATGTTTCACATCCAAGTCCATTCATCGGAATTTTATTAGAAACTCGTTCTGACAAAGGGTCTTTGGCTGGAAATGTTAATGTTTTCCACAGGTATTGCCTGACCAAGAGATTTTCCTGCATTTTGTGGCTTTACCTTTGATAAAAGGTATAAAGCATATTAATTAGTTGGTCATAAATGACACATAAAAATGGTGTCTAAAAACATTAGGTAAAATGTTTTTCAGGTGCCCTTAGAGAACTTGATTTATAGGTCCAATAGAATCCAACTTCTGCACCAATTCATGCTTCCACTTTAACTGGGAGGGAATGACTCATGCTATTCCACAATGCTCTGTGCTTGGATGAAACTACTCATCACAGTGAGTGATAAATTGGGTGATGTAATACAGAAACAAATATCTGAGTTTACCAATAATCCAAAGATAACTAACACAGTTGTGTCTGATGCAATTGTGGTGTCAATTAAGTAACTGGCAAAACCGGCATATGAATTTACCTGGGAACAATGTGACATTATCTATTTTGGACCAATAAAAGGATAACTAAGATTATTTATCTATCTATTTATTTATTTATTTTTAATTTAAATTTTTTTTCATTTTAAATAAATCAACACAAAAAACTAAGATTTTTTTGAAACAGTGAATTGGAGTTGTCTGCAATGATCACCTGTGCATTATGTTCACGTTCATAGCAAAATCGAAAAGGATAATGGGATACCGAGCTTTCATGTAGAAGGGCTAATAGGGAGAATACAAATCAAATCCATTCCAGCAATAATGAATGGTCTTTGATCTCAAGCCTTACCCATCTTTTTCTACCTGCGGAAATGGCATGAATTGCTGAATATTTCCAGCATCTTCTGCTTTTATACTACAGGGGAGAGGATTTCCCTTAATTTACAAATAGTCCTTATTCGTCCACGTCTGGACTATGTGTATAGTTCAAGACACCAGAACTTGGAAAAGATATATTGGCTTTGAAAGGAGTCAATATATCTTTCCCAGGCTTATGTATTTACAAAGTCGTGTATTTATGGAGCAAAAAGTTAAAATGTGAAAAACTGCATAAAGCAGGTTGATTTCTTTACATTTTCAAGATTTTGAGAGAGATTGAAAAGATGAGTAAAACCATTTTCCAACTGTTCAGCATAATCTTGAAATCAGAGGCAGGCTATTCAAGCAAACAAAGGCTGCTACAAATTTTCCTTTGAACAGAAGGTGACGCTTTGGAATCCTTAACGACTGGAAGATGTAGTGTGAACTTAATCAGTAATTTAAATCTGAGATGGCAAAATATAGTTAAATGTTAAAGAATAACATTTAGAAAATTACATTTCTGAGAAATTAATTATTCATACGTTTCATCACAAACTGCACAGGGCTTAAGCATAGCTGGGTGAATCAATACCTGGGTGAATCAACACTCACGTAGATATTTAAGCCTCATCTTTCACTTAATTAAGTACAATTTCCATACTCTTTCTGCAAAAGTAGATAGGCAAATTAATAATTGAGCTGAATAGTAAATAGAAACTTGAATTTATCTTTTATTGTTTCTTTGGCTTGATAATTATGTTGCTCGTAAGATAAAGAATTCACACAATAACAATGCTCATCATTTAGCAGTTTGAGGATTCAGTAGACGAGTCGTGATTGGAACATATTGACTTTTAAGCAGAATTTATATGATAAATGTCAGTATTCCACTATTTCTACAACTCCCACCTCGTTATTGAGTTTTCAGCAGTATGTGATACAATGATTGCCAAGCAAATTGTTTGACGTAAAAATAACTAACTAGTGGGAGAAGATATCTTCACATTGGGAAGGATCTCTATGGTCTCTGTGTTTGGGTTAATGTCCATGGTTGCATTTCCAATATCATTGTTTACCATCTCCAGCAAGATCACAAGCACCTCCTGAAGGAGCCTATTTTACAACATGGCTGGACATTATGACTGGACGGTGTGTAATGTGATCCCACCCCTGGTATCGATGTGAAATAAATTTAAATTCCACTGAATTCATTTTTGATCATCGATATACTTGCAATCACTGGACTGATGTAAGGATTTTGCTGTTTTATTGCACTGATTTACTCATAAGAAATTTGCAACATCCTGTATACATGGGACACAAATTAGATGCTTCCTTTCTCTCCACCCCACTTATCTAATTCCGTGGTGCAATCTCTTCTATTGACTCATGAGCAGGACATTTCTTGTCAGCTGGTTAAAGTTATATTTAGTGATGAAAACAAATAATAAAATCTTAATCTTAATAACAATATTCAACAGATTCAGGATCAATTCCTGTGGATTGGAGGTTAGCTAATGTTATCCTGGTTTTTTAAGAACAAAGGGAGAGAGAAAACAGGGAATTATAGACTAGCTAGCCTGACATCAGTGTTGGGGAAGATGCTGGAGTCAATTATAAAAGATTAAATAGCGGCACATTTCGATAGCAATAACAGGATCGGTCCGAGGCAGCATGGATTTACGAAGGGGAAATCATGCTTGACTAATTTTCTGGAATTTTTTGAGGATGTAAAGTAGGAAAATAGACAAGGGAGAGCCAGTGGATGTAGTGTACCTGGACTTTCAGAAAGCCTTTGAGAAGGTCCCACATAGGAGATAAGTGGGCAAAATTAGAGCACATGATATTGGGGGTAGGGTACTGACTTGGATAGAAAATTGGTTGGTAGACAGGAAACAAAGAGTAGGGATTAACGGGTCCCTTTCAGAATGGCAGGCGGTGACTAGTGGGGTATTGCAAGGCATGGTGCTGGGACCTCATCTATTTACAATATACATTCATGATTTAGATGAAGGGATTACAAGTAACATTTGCAAATTTGCAGATGACACAAAGCTAGATGACAGTGTGAACTGTGAGGAGGATGCTATGAGGATGCAGGGTGACTTGGACAGGTTGGGTGAGTGTGCAGATGCATGGCAGATGCAGTTTAATGTGGATAAATGTGAGGTTGGTGGCAAGAACAGGAAGGCAGATTATTATCTGAATGGTGTCAAATTAGGAAAAGGGGAAGTGCAACAAGATCTGGGTGTCCCTACATCAGTCACTGCAAGTAAGCATGCAGGTACAGCAGGTAGGGAAGAAAGCTAATGGCATGTTGGCCTTCATAACAAGAGGAGTTGAGTATAGGAGCAAGGAGGTCCTTCTGCAGTTGTACAGTGCCCTGATGAGACCACACCTGGAGTATTGTGTGCAGTTTTGGTCTCCAAATTTGAGGAAAGACATTCTTGCTATTGAGGGAGACTTTTTTTTTCTAGTTATTGTTTGGCCTCACCCTGGACAAGACTGAAGATAGACAGGTTGGTGTGGGGACAACTTGGGGAGTTGAAATGGCATGCAACCAGGAGCATAATTTAACTATTGTAGACAGAGCACAGCTGTTCCACAAAACTATCACCTCCTCTCTGCTTGGTCTCACTGATGTAGAGGAGGTCACATCGAGAGCATCAAATGTAGTAGACAAGGTTGGGAAAAGGTGCATGTGACCCAGAAAAGAGAGTGTGGTGTCAGAAATGGTCCAAATGAATTTGAAGGCAGGGTGGAAATTTGTAGCAAAAATTATAAAATTGATGAGTTCCACACAGTTGCAGGAGAAAACACCAAACACAGCCATCCATCTGTCTGCACAGATGCTGGATGATGTGTTAAGTTCCTCCAGATGTTTGTTTTTTTGCTCCAGATTACAGCATCTGCAATCTTTTGTGTGTCCAGTTTAAAAATTGGTGATCGGTGAACTGCTTTAAAAGTGTCCTTGAATGAACTGGTGTGAAGATGGCAGTTCCTTTCTCTTGATTGAGCCTTTGAATTCCTGATACTTTTATACTATCTACTGTAAATAAGATTAGAGACGACCCACTTTTCAGAATTGATCCAAATCTGATCAGTTTATTGGATTCCCAGTATCTATTTTCTATCTCTATCCCTTTGTATTCAGAGTGCTATTTCATTATTCGGATAGGCATATTAAGCATGACTAGAGGCCTAAAAGTTTGAAGTTTTATGAGGCTAAAAGTTTGAAGTTGAATTGCAGTTATAACTCTAATGGAAGTCCAATAGACTGGAAGTAGGCCAAGACCTACGGAACTAGATTAGAGTTTTGACGAAACATCATAACTGGTTTACTATCCACTAATGCTGCCTGACTGCAGATTTTATAGCTTTTTCCATTTTTTAATCTCATCCTAGAATGGGCTGTAATATGGGATCCTGACGTGATTTTTTGAAGGGAACAGCACACCTTGTTACAGATAATAGGGCAAGGGAAGCTCACCAGAAACATTGCTTATGTACCATGTTCACTTGCAGAAGAGAACGTTTAACTGATGCCATCAATTGTCAAACAGCAGATAGCAAACATTGTTTCATACCCCTGAAGAGTAAACTGCTGTCGCCATTAGAATTGCAATTTCTAGACTCCAATTATGATACTTAGGAGATTAATTCCATTTCATTTGAATAGGGAGTTTACATGACCTCTAATACACTAATGACTCTAGTATCATAAGAGCCAGCCTTGCAGCCACAGATGAAGGCCAGAGTCCCTTTCCAGTGAAGGTGAAATTTACTGTCACTCTGAATATAGATATCTCTGAGGACATCCCTAGAGAAAGTGAGTTTGAGATGTTGAGATGAATACAGGGAGAGATGTTCCTGAAAAAAAACTGTCACAGATAGACAGTCTCTATGTTCTGCCCATCTCCTCCTGCATCTTTGAGTAGATTTGCAATCGATATTCTCCTCCTCCCTGCCATACTGAGGGTAGAACTATAAAAATCCATAAAAAACTATAAAAGCTTGCTTAGTTGATCTTAGCTCAAGTTAAACATTACCTTATGTCACTACTTTCTCACAATGTCTGAAACACCATTGTATAGTCACCCCCCGCCCCCCCATCAAATTAATCACCTAGGCACCTGCAGGTTGCTGAGGATCTCTGTAATTGGCATGGATAGGAGTGCAGTTTATTCCTCATGCTCTCCATGTGTGTTTAATAGTATGTATCAATTGGACTTTACAGTCTATTTTCAATATTGCTGGTGTTAAATGCACATACCTTGAGAATTGATGCCAAGGCCTATCTATTCTACTTACTTCTGGATGCGATGCACTCACTACCCCTTTATCAATTTGAATGTCAATCTGCAGGTGTGTAAAGTTTACTAGAAATTCAAGCCAACTGGCATTTAAGGCATCCAAATTGCAGTCACCATAAAATCTAAATTTAAGTCTGATTATTACAAACACAGAGTACAATATTCCTTTAACCTAATTTCAAAATATTCTAGTTATAAAGTACATAATGGATAACTAGTTTTCAAAGATATAAGCCATATCAACCTTGGAAGGTCAGTAATAATTTAACAACAGCAGAGGTTATTTTTCTATGATACATGTTTGTGCAGAAACCTACGAGCATTATCCTGTAAGATTGAGTAAATGGTGAATTTGAAGAATTAGTCAACGTTCAATAATCTCTGCTATAACTGAATTTGAAGGAGATGATTCACACAAATCCTGGAGTAACTCAGCATGTCAGGTTGGAGAAAAGGAATAGGTGATATTTCGGGTTGAGACACTTCTTCAGATGATGATGAGTTTTAATATTTTATGACACTGTATTGATCTGATTCCTTTACTCCCATTGTAAAATCCCAATGTCTGTCTCCTTCACTTCTACCTATGCAATTATTCTTTGTTACGGCAACATTAGTAATGTGAAGTACCAATCTTGTGGCTGACTGTTGGTGGATAAAATGAATTGAGGGGAAGCTTTCTACTGAGGATAGTCACAGTGCAGTACCCATTTTGCTTGTCTATGACGTGTTGCTTGTCAACTCAACCATATTTGCTGCAAGAATATGTATGGTTATATGGCCAAATGAGATCAATAGACAAGAGCAGTTCTATTCACCACTCTGGAATAAAATTAACAGCCATGTTACAATTAAAAAAATCAAGATTAATCTAATTCTAAGGCACTAAAAATGTAGTTTACTTTTTCCTCAAAAATGAGTATCTTGAATGTTGGCCTCTTAATTTTGCATTTGATTTCTTATTCTGACTAATCATTATATGTATAGTAAAAACGCAACAGTGCTTGTTTCTGAAATTATGCACATTTGGCTGCAACAATAACTTTCTGTTGAGATATAAATCCTGATAAGTGAACAATGGCATTTTAAACATGGATTTAAATAGCTGTTGATGAACAGTTGTAATGCTTGTTTCAATATAAAAGGGACGACAGTATCCACAAAAGAAGTATTGATGTTTCATAACCTGAGAAGTTCAACAAAACTCCAGAGAAGTCCACACACCTTGTGTTTTAAGCGTGTTTGATTTATGGATTTTTTGAAATAACATGTTTGTTCTTTTAATACCAATGCTTGATTTACGTGCTGGTATTTTCAGAATAACACGCTCAAATTTACTGTTGACAGCAGTTAAATTGGTTAAATTAATCACTCTGTTGAAAGGTCAAAATAATAAACTGGCAAAAGTTGGAATAAGAAATTATATTTGGCAAAACTACTTTTTTTACATAATATATTTTAGACTACCACAGCAAGTTATTGATGCAAAAAGTATAAGAGGGTGGCACGGTGGCGCAGCAGTAGAGTTGCTGCCTTACAGTGTTTGCAGCGCTGGAGACCCGGGTTCGATCCTGACTATGGTCGCTGTCTGTACAGAGTTTGTACGTTCTCCCCATGACCTGCGTGAGTTTTCTCCGAGATCTTCGGTTTCCTCCCACACTCCAAAGACGTACAGGTTTGTAGGTTAACTGGCTTGGTATAAGTGTAAAATTGTCCCTGGTGCATGGAGGATAGTGTTAATGGTCGTCGTGGACTCGGTGGGCCAAAGGGCCTGTTTCCATGCTGTATCTCTAAACTAAACTAAACTAAGTATTTTTGAAACCCAAAACTGCATTTCTGAAGAGATTGAGACTGTGAAAAGATAATTGCTGGGAGAGTAAATTTAGTGAAACAGACACAAGGATTTTTGAACTATAGGCCTTTTCCATTTTTATGTATATATAGATATATTATTGTAGTAGCTATACTTTATTATATTACTGTCTGAAGGCAGTCAACAAAGTGTATCATTTGGAAATATACACCACTGCTACCACCTTTGGAAAATTGTAATTTCAAATGTAGTTAATTTCAGAAGATGTGTCATTTTTACTTTTTAACCAGTGCTGTTAGTTCCAAATATTTAATTTTGTTGCTCTGAATGACTATCTTAACAAGTAAATTCAATGTAATATCTCTGTAGTCAACAGTAATTGTAAAACTGAAATTATTTATCGTTGATTAGCAAAAATACATAGATACAGTTATTTGGAAATTTTCAAGTGGTTGGATTTGCTCAGTGCTACACCGATTCGAAACCAACCTGCAAAGATGCTTAGAGAGAAACACTTGTACACATTGAGTAGAATTATCTTTGGAAGCCTACATTGTGTTGCCCATTATTGCACTGACTTAGGGGCTCAGGCATCATTTCAATGGACATATGGAATGAAAACGGATCAATGATGAAAAAAAGTACAAAACTGGCCTGCCTCTAGCATTGCATGGCATTTGGTCTGCCTCTCGTGCTGTGTGGAATTACAGGTACCATAGTGGGTTCCAAATTTTGGAGATGGGAGAGGCAGCAATGGGAATGAACTGCAATGGCAACAGGTTCCTTCTATGAATTATTATGAAGAACACTCCTGAATCTTTGGGATGCATATTTTGCTAAGTTGAATACTCCTGACAGGCAAAACCTAACCCTGATTTCCAGAATGCAATTGGCATTTGCTGCCTCATTGTAAGTAAGCCACACTTGGGGAGTGAGTGTGAAATGGGACGTACATATCTTAATTACATGTACAAAGAACTTAAATCCAGCTTTAGGCAATAGTAAAGGATGAAATCGTTTTGTTCTTATCTGAAGTGACCTTCGTAATTGGCATCTGTTCAAACTTTTAGTCATTTGAGTAAAGGAAGCATGGTGGAGTACAGTATCAATGGTGCCAAAATGGAAATGGTTGAGAGCTTCAAGTTCCTTGGCATAAATATCACCAACAATCTGTTATGAACCAACCACATCCAAGTGTCAGCCAAGAAGACGCACCAATGCCTTTACTTCCTAAGGAGACTGAGGACATTTGGCATATTTCCAATAACTCTTACAAACCTCTGCAGATGCACCATAGAAAAAATATGGTCATGGGCCTGTCCCACTTAGACGATTTTTCAGCGGACTGCCGGTGACTGTTAAGTCGCCGGCAGTTGCCTGAAAAATCGGCAACTGGAACGGCGACTGTCAGACTGTCAGACCACCCACACAAACACATCACTTCCTTCACCAGCCCATTGTGCAGGTGAGGAACAGGGCAAGTGGGGGGAGCGCTGTCCAAAAAATTCACACGGTGCAAAGCCAAGGTGATACAGACACACACACTGCAATGAACAGGAAGTTTGGCGCTGTAAAAGGATGGCTAAAGCACAGTATATGGTAAGTCCTTTAAAAGAGGGGGGCAGGAGCGGGGGGAGGGGGGAGAAGGGGGGAGAAGGAGTGGAAACAACTTTTAAGAAGCCAGAGATACACGGCTGTACAGCTCGGCAGACATTTAACATTGTCGATTATCCTTGGTTTTGAAAACTACTGCTTATCTTATTTTTCTCCCAATGAGCCAGTGAAATTCACCGGTCAGCACCGGCTACAACCTATGAGAACCTCTTAGAACCTTCGACCTCCTGGCAACCCACTAGGACCTCCTGGCGACCCACCTACGGCTCCAGAATTCTTGCTACTCTCCATGGCGGCTTCATTCTAGTCGCCGCTAATTTTTCAACAATGAGGCCGCGACTAGTTCCCAAAATACGGGAACTCCTCACGACCATGAAGGCGACTACCTGGCGACCACCCGCGAACATGTGGCTACCATGTGACAACTGCACAGTCTCCTGCAGTCTCCTAAAAAGTTGCGTAAGTGGGACAGGCCATTAATCTGCATCATTGCTTGGATTGGGAGCAGGTTTTTCCAAGACTGAAAGAAATTGAAGAGAGTTGTGGATGGAGCCCAGTCCATTATACAGACCAGATACCTCACCGTTGATTCCATCTACACTTCATGCTACCTTGGAAAAGTAGCCAACATAATGAAAAACGTGTCCCATGCCGGTCATTCCTTGTTCTCTCTGATCCCATCAGGCAGAAAATACAGAAGATTGAAAGTGTACGCCACCATACTCAGGAAGAGCTTCTTCCGCTCTGTTATCAGGCTTTTGAATGGTCCTCCCATAAGCTGGGACACTGTCCAATTCTCGTCTATCTCATTGCGGACATTGAACTTTGTCTGTGGAACTGGAACTGAAACTGGTGGACTACAATGGTGAGAACTATTTTCTGCTCTCTGCATCTTTTCCTTTGCTCTACCTATCATACTTAAGTTTGGCTTGATTGGATATATGTGTAGTTTTATCAAATTTTAATGGTTAGGATGCAACATTTTTTTTTTCACTTTACCTGGGCACATGTGACAATAATAAACCTAAACCTAAACTGACTTTATTAGATTCCTGGCTTTGTACCGAACAAACTGCAACATAGCCATAGTGTTTAATTTTATGTAAAATATGTCACAGGAGTAATTACCTTCCAGACCACGATATGTTTTTCAGTCCAACTTCACAGAGTCTAATACCAATACTAGATACTATTAATATACAATACAAAATACATCTCATTCCAAATGCTGATGGATTGCTGTACGTTTCCAGCATGTTAAGTTTTTTTCCTAAGGTTTTCTTTCTGATTGTTAGCATAGGATGATGGCAGTGCATTAATATATCAGAAAATGAAATGCCAAAAAGTCATAGTGCCCTTTTGTTTATTATCAAATGTTTCAGTTCAGTAATTCACATCCTGCATTACTTTAGTAACATAGTGATACCAGATAAACATTGATGATAATCTTTGCTATAAGTTGTGACATATCAGGAACCTTCTTCATCAATGTATAACATTTTTTTTAATTTGATGGATGCACTCCTTCAAAGCAACCTAAATTCAGTGATTCACTTCTTGCAGCAAACAAATGAGCTTTTGTCAAAGGCTATAATTTTCTAGATCACTGGAAATCACTTTCTTTACCTGCTTCCTCTTTATGCTCTACTCAAATGGTTTCTGTTTTAGCTGCAGCATTAGCAGCCTGTCAGTGTAGGCTCCTGATGGCCATTTGCAATCATAGGCACTGAGATTTGCACAGCTCTATGAGTTTTGATAGTGTCACAAAGGAGACCGAGTATAGTTTAGGTGTACGTTTATTATTGTCACATGTACCAAGGCAGAGTGAAAAGCTTTGTTTTGCATTCCATCCCAACAGATCAGATATATCATACATCGATACAATCAGTTCAAACCCGTAAAATAGACCAAGCAAAGGGGGAGATACAGAGTGCAGAATGCAAGAGACGTAGGGCCGGAAAAAAGAGAAGGGGATGCATGTCCAGCACATTGCAGGAAAGAAATGACCAAGTGGCAGGGTTCAAGAAAAAGTAAAAGTTGTATAAAGGTTAGTAGGAGTTTGGTCTGAGGGAGATGGATATTGAAAAGAGATTCAGAGATGGGGAGGATTCAGAGTGAGAGTGGTCAGGGAATTTAAAGAGTAACTAGACCAAGTGCAGACTTGTTAGGTCTGTTCCTCCAACGCCTGGTTGCGATGGGGGGGGGGTGGGGGGGCTGGGGGGGCAGTATGCGGCGTCACATGCACTAACCACCCCCACACACACACTAACTACCCCCCCTTGATGGGGGTAGAGAGTGATGGCAGAGAGAGAATGGGCAGAGAGAGAATGGGGAGAGACAGAGAGCGAGGGGCAGAGACAGAAGGGCAAGAGACAGAGGGAGGGGGTGGAGGGGAGGAGGAGAGGGAGGGTGGGGAGAGAGAGATTGGAGGAGAGAGGGGAGGAGAGAGAGGAGGGAGAGGGTGTGTTAGGGGGGTAGGGGAGGGGTGGAGGGGAGAAGGGGGTTTAGGGGAGGTGAGGGCAGGGGGTGGGGGAGAGGGAGGGGAGAGAGAGAGGGGGAGAGAGAGAGGGGGAGAGAGAGGGGAGAGAGAGGGAGAGAGATCGGGGAGAGAGAGGGGGAGAGAGAGAGGTAAGGAGAAAATGGGAGAGAGAGAGAGGGAGGGAAAAAGAGAGAGAGACAGAGAGGGGCGAGGGAGGGGGAGAAAGGGGGGAGGGGGAGAGAGGGGAGGGGAGAGAAGGGGGGGACTGGGGAGAAGAGAGGGGGGGAGAAGGGAGGGAGGAGAGGGGTAGGGCACCCAGCAGCCGTTGGCCTCAGAGTCAACCTCAGCTCATCGGCCTCGCATCCTCGGCGCATCCTCTCTGTAACCCCGGAGCCAGCCGGTTATCTCCGGGTCGTCACAGAGACCGATTCCAGAACGCTTCAGACCCCGAGTACGGGGAGGGGGGGGGGGGGGGGGGGGGTGTGGAGGGGTGTGCAAGGGCATTGTGACATCCGCAGCTGCCACAATGGTTTGATTTAAAAAAAACAATCCGTTTGTGAACAACGTTATTAAAAATGTGGGGAAATAATTGATCAAATTTAGGGAGGAGTCGATTTCTGAAATCATAAGTTAAATCGCCACCAAAATTGTAAAATTCTCCATGTTTTTGCGTCAGGTTTTCGAGGAAATATGTTTCAAAGGCAAAATGCCGTATACCCACACACACACATACTCACACACATACACGCACACAGAGTTTTAAAAGTATATAGATGGAGTCTTGTTTTCGGTTTTGGTCACCTAGCTATAGGAACGATGCTAATAAGCTGGAAAGAGTGAAGGGAATATTTACAAGAATGTTACCAAAAAATTCAAAACCGGCCGCGACTAAAAATAGGTTGCCGTTTTAAAAATCAGTAATTTTTTAGTTAAAGCCAGTTGCGATGCTAGATGAAGGTGGTTACAGGTAGTGGAAGGTAAGACCTTTTTTCACCCAGTTCTATTGCACCAGGGAAGTCTTACCTTCCACTACCTGCTACCTCCGGCAACCACCTTCAACTAGAATCGCAACCGCTTCAACTAAAAAATTACCAATTTTTAAAACAGCAACCTATTTTTAGTTGGGGCCAGTTTTGAATTTTTTGAAATAATAGCTGGAACATAGACAAAGTGGAAACCACTTTTGACCATTAGGGAGACTGACAAAAACCTCCGGGAACCACACGGAAACCTTGGATGGGGTGCAAAGTCTCCAGAGGTTTCCGTTCAGGTTTCCTAAGTGGGACAGGGGCATAAGGAGTGATCTTATAAAATTGTATAAAATCATGAAGGGAATAGTTAAGGTGAATGCACAGAATATTTTTCCAAGGGTTGGCGAATCAAGCACTAGAGGGCATAGGTTTAAGGTCAGAGGGGAAAGATGTAATAGGAACCTTAGAGGCAGCTTTATCACACAGAGGGTGGTGGGTATATGGAACTAGTTGCCAGAGCAAGCAGTTGAGGCAGGTACAATAACAACATTTAAAAGACATTTGGCCAGGTGCGTGGAAAGGAAGGGTTTATGGTCAAATAGGGTTGATATGGGTCAAATACGGGCAATGGGGCCACGTTAGATGGGATATATTGGATGGCATGGATGAGATGGGCCCAAGGGCTTGTTTCAGTGCTGTATAATGCTATGACTTTATTTAAGAGGCTGGTACATGAACAGGCAGTGAATATAGACCATGAGAAGGCAAATGGGATTATTTAGATTGGCAATAGGTTGGAGCAAATGTGGGACGGAGGGCATTGTCCTCTGGCGTACTTTTGTACATTGTTGTCCCACATTGGCCTCATCAACCACCTCAAATGCTACAGAACAGGAATCAAACAAGTCATCCCGGATCCCAAGGGAATGTGGAAGAAGAGAAAAATAATTTCCCAAGGGAAGTAAAGCAGCTAGCAGTCAAAAGAGTTTGAGAGTGAATGCGAGAGAAATGTGGAAGGGTGGAATAGGATCCTTACGAGCATTGATGTTCATTGATATGAAAGAGTGTAAAAGCACAAGAGGTATTAGTCAGTAATGCAAGACCTGCTAATTGAGCTACGTGGAGTTATGTGCTTTAGACAACAGCCAACAACTATCCATAAATACACTTCTTTGAAGCACTGTGGTAGCACTGAGAGACTTTCTATTGCTTCTGTAATTGAGACCACTCTCCTCATCAGAACACGGTCTTCCAGTATTTCTTGAAATAAAGGCATGCAGTGTCTTCTGTTGACCTGCTGACTACCTTGCAGAAGTGTGATGCTGGCAAAGGCTGAAGCGAGCAGTGATACCTTTCATCTCTGCTTGTGCTGCAGGTGCCCACATTACTCTGCTAGTCTTCCTATTGGAAGTCCAATGGAACAGATCAAATGTCCACAGGCTCGTGACTCAGAACATGTGGCAGGTTAGGCCTAGCCCAATTATTTGAAATTCTTATAATCTTTATTAAGTGTGCAAGAGCTTCTTTTAGTGTTCTAATTCTTTTATAAACATTTTGAAAAGTCTTGTTTTAATTTTCCATTGTAAATTCCCAGGCCTTTTTGATCATTTGTGAATGCATTCATGAACATCCAAATCCATTGACTTCATGGTCTGGGCAAAAGTGAGGCCTGGAATCATCAAAACAAGTAACATTCACATTACAAAATTCCAAGACAATGGCCATCTCCAGCTCGATGTTCAATTGACTTCAGGCACAGTGGTGCAGCAGTAGAGTTGCTGCTTAATGGGCACAGAGATCCGGGTTCGATCCCGACAACGGGTGCCACCTATATGGAGTTTGTATATTCTCCCCATGACCGCATGGGTTTTCTCTGAGATCTTCTCTTTCCTCCCACACTCCAAAGATGTACAGGTTTGTAGGTTAATTGGCTTGGTATAAATGTAAATTGTCCCTAGGATAGGATATGTTAGTGTGTAGGATAGTGCTAATGTGCGGAGATCTCTGGTCGGTGTGGGCTCGGTGAGTCCAAGAGCCTGTTTCCGCACTGTATCTCTAAACTAAATAGTTAATCCCTGTCTACCCACCCATCAACTTGGAGAGTCAGAAACTCAGCTGGATCTATCAGATAATTACTATGGTTGCAAGAACAGATTAGAAGCTAGGTATCCTGTGGGAGTCATCACCTCCTGATACTTCAAAGCCTGTCCTTCATCTATAAACCACAAGTTAGGAATGTGATGGAACACTTTGAGTGCAGCAAAACAACTCTGAAGAAGTTCAAAACAATTCAGCGTTTAAACCTACATTAGAAACAAATGTAGGTATAAAGACAGTTTGAGATTAAGAAGAAGGTGATTTTGAGGCTCTCGAAGAGCATTAAGGTTGATAAATCCCGAGGACCTAAAGGAATCTATCCCAGGTTATAGAGGGGGGCAAGAGAGGAGATTGCAGGGGCCTTGACAAAGACCTTTGTGTCTTCTCTACCTATAGGCAAGGTCCCGGAGGACTGGAGAGTAGGCGTTGTTGTCCCTTTACCTAGGAAGGGAAGTGAGCCTGAACTCAGTGGTCGGAAAGCTATTGGAGAGTATTATTTGGGATTGGATTTACTCCCATTGGAAGAGAATATGTTAATTATGGACAGTTGGCATGTACCCAGCACAGCGTGCATTATCAATGGTTGAATTTTTTGGGGAAGTGACAAAGGTGATGTGTAAGGGCAGAGCAGTGGTGGTTGAACAAACTTGGATTGTTTTTCCAGCACACCAGTGGTTGTGGGAGACCTGATAGAACTATATAAAATTATGAGATGAAAATTAATTATAGGTAGGGTGGATAGTCACATCATTTTCCCTGGATGGAAAAATCAAATGCTATAGGACACAGCTTTACGGAGAGAGGAGAAAACTTTAAACTTTGTCTGGGGCAATTTTTTGTACTGTAAGTGGTGAATACCTGTAACATGTTGGCCGGGATGGGTGGGTGAGCATATGATAGTGGCATTTAAGAAACTTTTGGATAGGCATATGGATATGCAGGGAATGGAAGGATATGGATTGTGCAGGCAGTTAAGAGATGGTTTTGGCATCATGTTCTGCACAGACAATGTGGGCCGAAGGGCCTGTTCTTGTGCTGTACTGTTCAATATTCTAGCTTTGACAGCAATCGGCTTGATTAGTACACCATCAGTCGATCTAAATAATCATTGTCTCCACCAGCAGTGCACAGTGGCCGTGGCCCATACCATCCACAAAATGTACGCATTCATTCTACTGTTAAATCCATTCAATTAATCATCGAGGAATACGGGCAGCAGATGTTTGGCAATGGCCGTTTGAAGGGTCCTCGAATGGTTCAATGGTACTTTTACTGCCACATGTCCTTTTTTTTTGCAGTTCAGTAAAAATCCTACAATACATGTATAGTCCACCAACGGCTGGTGGAACTGAAGCAGATATCCAGTAATTTCTATCAATTGGAGTTTTATTCTGTGGAGAGAGAAAGAGTTACTATTTCAGTTTGATGACCTTACATTAGAATGGTCACCAAAAACCAAAAATGCTAACTCAGTTTCTTTCTGCACACATGTTGCCTGACCAATCCAACATCTTCAGCATTTTCTATTCTATTTAAATTTTCCAGCGTTTGCAATATTTTGCTTTGGAGAGATCTACTCTCCACTGATAAGCTTTGCAGTCCAATTGAAACTTGTCTCCTGTTTGATCAACAATTCAATGGTACAATGGTCCAAAGACGTACAGGTTTGCCGGTTAATTAGCTTGGTATAAATTTAAATTGCCCCTGATGTGAGTACATATTGTTAATGTGCGGGGATCGCGAGTCGGTGCAGACTCGGTGGGCCAAAAGGCCTGTATCTCCAGACTAAAAAATTAAACCTATTTTCCGGCATCCAGAACCAGCAACAAAAGTATGAGAGCCCACTTGCAATCCCGCCTTCCGTAAGTCCCCCAGAAAATATGGCACGTGGTAAAGCGACTGATTTCGACCTCATCGGGACTTCTGTGCTGATCCGCGGGTCGAATTTATCCCCTGTAGCCGGAGCTCTGTAACTTTGGGCCAGTCGGAGCCAGCAGATCCATTCCCATAGCCGACTTCCGAGTCCGACTTTGTGGGCGGTAGCCGGATCCTCTCAGAGGAACCTCTGCAAAAAGGCTCTGGAGTAAAGGGCCTGTCCCACTTACGCAATCTTTTCGGCGAGTTCCATAATTCGCCGAAAATTTTCAACATGTTGAAAATTCAACAGTGACCAGAAAGACGCTACGACTCTTTGGGCAACTGAGGAGACTACTCACAACCATACAGGTGACTATGAGTAGTCGCCCAAAGAGTCGTGCCTATGACGGGTGCGGGCAGTCACCGAAAAAGTCGCGTAAGTGGGACAGGCCCTTAAGGGTGCCGGAATATGGACCTGTACAAGTGTCTAATAGTAATAGATTGCACTAAGATAGTAAGCAAGAGTCAGCATATTTAATGCATCATTTTGTGTGATTCAAGTCCAAAGTTGTTAACAACAGAGTTTTAACTTTACCATAAAGGCCCATTATCCTGGTGGTGGCACTGTTTCCGAGCTGCAGGTTAACCTGGCAAGGCAATGTTGCTGATGTCTTCCACTACTACTCTACTGCTCCATGCCACTGCAGGCCACATCTAATCCATGCGTTCGACCACTTGGAGCAGCGTCTGATCCACTCAAGCCCCAGGCTGCTGCAAGGCCTCCAGTGGCTCATTCCACTAACCCCTCAATCTGGACACATCAACCCACAGATGCACCGTTCCTTGCCTCACATGGCCGCCCCACTGACTCTGTGTCCCGGGTGTCTCCCACAGCTGACCTTAGAACATCCAGATTGCCTCTGACGGCATGGGAAGTAAGGCCCTAGCCAGCTTACCAGCACTGTGGTTTTCTTGCATGTTCTGCAACTGCAATCTTGTTGCATTATTGTAGCATGTGCACTAGCTTAATTTGGAAATGAGGATTGTAGTCCTTCAGCATTGCTGGGTCTGAATCTTGGAACGCTCTATCACAAGCATTCTGGGTGTACCTTCACTAGTCGGACTCAAGAAGGCAGTATCATTATCTTTCCAGGCCAGTTTAGGATTGTGCAATAATGTGAGCCTTACCATTGATACCCAGATCCCAAATATTGAACAGATAAAATAATGATGAGTACATGGGTCAGAAGCTCACCCGGGATCAAATGTGAATCTAAGGTTATGAGCAAATCTTCCACCTCAGGCTAATTTCCATCTGCTCAATAGCATGCTGGGTGGGGCACTTTCCCACAGAGCTATTAGCATTTTTGGTAGATTGTATATGAAACCTTCCTTTCAGTGTTTAATGGCCACATTTTTTAGGGTGAAATTTCTTGTTAATTTTCGCAAAAGAATAATTGAAGTAACGGCCAGTCGAAATGTTCTTTACTTTTGTACTAAATTGGCAAAAACATGTGTGTAGTTTACTTTTGACCTTGTGCCAGGTGCATTCTAAAATCCATGCACCCACCTCATCATTACAAGTTCGACATCTACATAAAAATAACCATGTTGTTTATCACCTTAGTATGTCACTGCATGGGCCAGTTTCATGACCAGACAGCACCAACTGAAGCTTATCGGCAATCTTTTGGCCTTAGTTTTTAATAGAGCTGGATATTCATGGAGCGATACTTCTGTTGACTCCTGTGCATTTCAATGATACAGTGCAAAGCTCCCAATGAGAAGCGGTTACTCACAGTGGCTCCTTGCGTCATTGTAAAGTGCAATATATATGAAAATAGTTATACTTCCCTTTCGTGCCACTTTCTTCTCAAGAAACCCTCCTCTCGTACTTGCAGTGTGAAGCAATTTGCAAGGTCAGATCCATCTTCAAAGACTATAAAATAAGATAAGATATACAAGATACAAGATACATTTATTTGTCACATGTACCAATTGGTACAGTGAAATGTGTGGTCGCCATACAGCCATATGAATAATAAAGAGCACAGAACACGATAGTCATTTAACACAGACATCCCCACACAGCGGGATCAAATTCCCACTGTGAGGGAAGGCTCCAAAATTCATTCATCCTCCTCTGTTGTCCTCCCGTGGTCGGGGCGGGGCTCCCGAACCTCCCGCTGTCGCCGCTATGGGCGGCCCGATGTTCAGGCCCGCTCACCGGAGTGATGGAAGTCTGACGCCGGGACTGGAGGACATCCTCAGCGGCTTGGACATCCGAGTTGGGCATCTCCTACCGGAGTCCGCGGCTCCCGAAGTCCACAGGCCGTGCTGGGCGGAGATTCAACGCTGGCGGCCCTCGGCAAAGAGCCCCAGGACTCCGCTATGTTGAAGTCAGCGATGCCCACACTGGAAGCTCTGCAAACCACAGTTCCGATGTTGAAGCAGCAGGCTCAACACTCCGGAGCTTCAACGGCGATCCAGGTAAGCAATCGCCCGCTCCGTGATGTATCCAGTGCTGCACCGCCGCAGCTGAAGCTCTGGTCTGGTCCCCGGCAGGAAAGGCCGCTCCAATCCAGGTGGTAAGCCGTGTGGAGGGGGGCGAGGACGCGACACGGAGAATAGTCGCGTCCTCGCCAGGATGTGACTGGGAAACGGTTTCCCCCTTACCCTATCCCCCTCCCCCACATAGAAAAGCTAAAGAAATCTCCAAAACAAACTTTTAAAACTGCCTAAAAATACAAATAAAAATAGAAAAACAGACAGACTGTAGGCAGAGGCTGCCATCAATGCGGCGCCCCTGGTGGCTTTTATAAAGTGTCTAATATAGGACTGAAAAAAGACTACAGTGGCTATAAAATTCACACCAACATCTACTCTGCTTGTCCCTGCCGTGAGGCTGACATTTTCTATGAGCACTTCCTTATAGTAATGGTACCTCCATTGACCTACTCATGTAGGCTTAGTACTGCCAGAAGACTTGGAAAAGACGTCCCTTTTAACCTCCTTTCTTTTGGAAGAGTCATTCTGCTTTGAAGACACTATCCTTTTCCCTGTCAAAGGACACCAGATGCATCCAACAAAGTTTCCTAGTCTGAATTTTGATTGAAGACACAAACTTTACCATAATTCTCAGTAAATATTTATGGTGAGTTTATGGCAAATGTAATCAATGAAAGTAATTACTGTAACATCAAGTTACTAGACAGTGGTTGTTTCCAACTGTCCTGATCTTGCTACATTGGCTGCCAGTCGCCAGGTTAGAAGAGCCAGGTATTAGCAAAGCATTGGAGAAACAAAGAACTGCAGATACTGGTTAATACACAAAAGGGTACAAAGTGCTGGAGTTACTCAGTGGGTCAGGCAGCATCTTTGGAGAACGTGGATAGGTGATGTTTCGGGTTGAGGCCTTTTTTCGAGGAATTGTTGAGAAGGACCAATGTAAAATTCTTCGGGAACATACTAACTTACACATTCTCCTACCTAACAAAGCAACTTGTCATCATCCCTCCATTGCCACTGGGCTAACATCCAGAAATTCCCAGTAAATATAACCAGCTCTGGATCTAGTGGTTCAAGGTGAAAGCCCTCTGCAAGCTTCTCAAGAATAGGAAATTAATGCTTCAACGACTTCACACCATGAGCAACATAAATTACTTTTTAAGAATTAGTTTGATAACTAATGACGCGAACATTGACTCTGAAATTATTCCCATTGATAAATACTCCTCAAAGAACTAGAAAGTTAGAAAAATAAATTATCAGAACATTCTAAAAGATTCTAACATCTAACTCATCTAACTCCCAAGCCTATAGAAAAATAAGACAATTCCATCATAAAGATGTTATGCCAGATATTTAATCTAATGTTCTTGAGTAAATGTTGGGGCTTATGGAAACTGTGGCTTTTAGTCTGGCATTTAAATTAAACAGACGGGATAGTGGAGCACTGAAGCAAATATCAAGTGATTTCTATCAATGGGAGTTTTATTCTGTGGAGAGAGAAAGAGTTAACTTGGTTTCTTTCTGCTCACAAGTTGCCTGACCTGTTGAACATCACCAGCATTTTCTGTTCTATTTAAAACTTCCGGCATTTGCAGTATTTTGCTTTGGAGAGATCTACTCTGACAGATAAGCCTTGCAGCTAAATTGAAACTTGGCTCCTGTTTGATCAATTGTTCAATGATACTTAGTACAATGAAATACGTTTTTTTTTGTGAACAGTTCGGTGTCAATCCTGCTGTACATTAGGTAAAAACGTACTAAGCATAAGAGAGTAAGACTGTACACAATACGTATACAAGAGTCATCATGTTTTAGGCGCCATCATGTACCCTTCAATTATGAAAATAAAATAAATATTACGAGTCTTAGCTTGGCCATGAAGGCCCATTTTGCTGGTGGCTACACTGGGTTGGAGTTGCAGGGATCGGTCTGGCCAGACAATGTGTCAATGGCCAGACAGCGGTGCCTGATCTACATGAGTCCCAGTCTGTTTCAGCGGCTCCAGTGGCCCAGTTCGCAAACTCAACCACTCCGACGCCTCCTCAACATTGGCCAGTAAACACACCATATTTCACCTTTCAGTTTCCATGCCCAGGGCACCTTTCGCAGCCGATCCAGACAAGGGTCCAAGGACTTGGGAGGTAAATTACCAGCCTGCTCACCGGCATCGATCTTTTCTTCAGTCCTCTACCGCTGCTGCCATCTTGAAGGGACCAAATTGATCAAAATATTCTTAGAGAGATGTCTTTATTAATAAATGTTTATGCAAATCAAATAATTCAGATTTCTGTTATTTATTTGGCACTTTCAGCGGTAAGTACTGTTAGTAGACAAAGTCATAACATCTAGAAACTTGGACTGTTA
Organism: Okamejei kenojei; assembly: GCA_035221665.1. NCBI lineage: Eukaryota > Metazoa > Chordata > Chondrichthyes > Rajiformes > Rajidae > Okamejei > Okamejei kenojei. The sequence goes on from CM069143.1 coordinate 43,731,915, forward strand.
AAATGATCAAGGCTTTCTGGAAAACTGCTGGTAAATTATCGTGGTTAATAAATATTCATGTTTTAGGTATTGTGCATTTGAAGCCTGGAGTGCAATTATTTTTTTGCAGAATGACAATATACCATTGCATGACAATATACCAATTACAATAATTTGCATTGACTGTTTACATGTTATGAATGAACATTGCTTAATTTACCTCAACATGAGTGAAACCAGTGCCAATCAAATTACTACCGCCACAGCAATGATATTAATTAGGCACAAATGAAACCAGCCTCATGCCTTTTCAGTTTGGTTCAGCCACAAAGATGGCGCATGCCTGTGGCGACTTTTGCCAGCAGCTCAACAGAAGAGAATTATTTATAGCTTCACTCAACTCACCTGGATCAGGGAAATGGCAGAAATCAGCGTCGTATCGGACACGCTGCTCGTGCACTTGAAGGCACTAGCGATATTGTAATCTCCCGCAGCTGCGGGAGCCCCCGACTGTAAACGGTCCCTTGGTCGCTGAAGAACACCCGACCTGACTGAGGCTCACAGGTACTGTACCTGGAAACACCGGGAGGACCTCCGGAGCCGACGGGCAGGATCTCCCAGGAGCAATGGAGCTGGAGCTGCCGACTGTGAGGAAATCCCCGATCGCAACGGAGCTGCCGTCTGCAAGGGAATCCCCATTCCAGCGCAGGTTCGTAGAAACAGCAGGTACAGTAAGCACAGTACCTGGAAACAATCAAGAGGCCTCCATTGTGTCCAGAAACATGGCTGGCGGGCAGGACTTCAGGTCAGACTGAAGCGCAGGGGACTTCGGCCCCCTCTCCCTACCATCCTACTGGCCAATGTACAGTCACTAGAGAAGAAAGTGGATGACTTAAGGGCAAGGCTGCTTTACCAAAGGTAGCTGAGGGAATGCTCTGTGTTCTGTTTTACAGAGACAGGGATCACTCCCAGCTCCCCAGACTCAGCAGTCCAACCTGAAGGTTTCTCCATCCACCGTATGGACCGTGCGCAGGCATCTGGGAAAGGGAGAGGAGGGGGCATCTGTCTCATGGTCAACTCTGCGTGGTGCTCAGATGTGGCAGTCCTATCCAACTCATGCTCTCCACACCTGGAACACCTGGCTGTGTAGTGCTGTCCCTTCTACCTACTGAGGGAATACTGAGGGGCAGAGGAACAACTCCAGGACTGTTTGGAGTCTGTAGACTGGGCAACGTTCAGGGACTCGGCAATGGACATGAATGAATACGCCACAGTTGTTACAGACTTCATAAAGAAATATGTGGACGACTGCATCCCAACAAAAACCTTCCGAGTGTTTCCTAACCAGAAGCCTTGGATGAATCATGAGATCCGCATTCTTCTGAAGACCAGATCCTGGACATTCAGGTCTGGAGATATAAAGGGCTACATGAAGTCCAGATACGACCTTGGTAAGACCATCAAAAAGGCCAAAAGGGACTTCTGCTCCAAGCTGGAGGATGAGACGGATGTTTGGCAACTGTGGCAGGGCATGAATGCCATCACCTCCCAAAAGGTGAAATCAAGAGACAGCTCGAATGTCAGCAAAGCATCACTCCCTGACAAGCTCAATGCGTTTTATGCACGCTTCGATAGGGAGAACACTGATGTGCCTTCCCGAGCCCCCATTTACTGTGATGGTATTACAGTCACAGAGGCTGACGTCAGAAGATCCTTCAGGGGGGTAAACCCTCGGAGGGCGCCTGGACCTGATGGCATACTCGGTCGTGTTCTAAAAACGTGTGCGGGCCAACTGGCTGGAGTTTCTAAGGACATTTTCAACCTCTCACTTCTGAGATCTGAGGTTCCCACCTGCCATAAAAAGGCATCAATAATACCGGTGCCAAAGAAGAGCAAGGTGATGTGCCTCAATGACTATTGACCAGTGGCACTAATGTCTGTGGTGATGAAGTGCTTTGAGAGGCTGATTATGACGCTGATTATCAACTCCTACCTCGACAAGAACCTCGACCCACTGTAGTTCGCTTACTGCCACAACAGATCGACGGTGGATGCGATCTCACTGGCTTTCCACTCTGCTCTGGACCACTTGGACAACAAAAACTCATATGTCAGGCTGTTATTCATTGATTACACCTCAGTGTTTAATACCATCATCCCCTCAAAGCTGGTTACCAAGCTCTCAGATCTGGGTCTCTGCGCATCCCTCTGCAATTGGATCCTCGACTTCCGCATCCACAGACTACAGTCGGTCCCTATTGGTGGAAATGTGTCATCCTCGATAACAATCAGCAGGAGAGCACCTCAAGGCTGCGTGCTCAGCACCCTGCTGTACTCACTCTATACTCACGACTGCGTAGCCGGACATAGTGCGAACTCCATCATCAAGTTCTGTTGAGGGACGAATCATTGATGGTGACGAGTCAGACTATAGAAGTGAGATCAACCAATTGACCAAATGGTGCCAGTACAATAACCTGGCTCTCAACACTAGCAAAACCAAGGAACTGATTGTGGACTTTGGAAGGGGTAGGATAGGGACCCACAATCCCGTTTATATCAGCGGGATGATGGTGGAAAGGGTCAAGAACTGCAAATTCTTGGGCGTGCATATGTCCAAAGATCTTTCCTGGTCCCAGCACACTGATGCAATTGTAAAGCACATCAGCGCCTCTACTTCCTGAGAAGATTAAGGAGAGTTTGTATGTCAAAGGGGACTCTCTCGAACTTCTACAGGTGCACAGTAGAGAGCATGCTGACTGGTTGCAGCGTGGCTTGGTTTGGTAACTTGAGCATCCAGGAGCGGAAAAGAATGCAGAAAGTTGTGACCGCTGCCCAGTCCATCATCGGCTCTGACCTCCCCAGGGAAGATCGAAGGGATCTATCGCAGTCGCTGCCTCAAAAAGGCTGCCAACATCATCAAGGACCCACACCATCGTGGCCACACACTCATCTCTCTGCTGCCACCAGGTAGAAGGTACAGGAGCCTGAAATCCAGGTACATCCAGGTTCAGGAACAGTTTCTCCCCCACAGCCATCAGCTATTATACACAACATCAAACAAACTCTGAACTATAACAGCCTATTGCACTTTATCTGTATATGTATGTGTATATATATAGTCTATGGTATATAAACACACTGAGCTGTTCTGTATTTGTGCTTACAATATTCCGTTGTGCTGCAGCAAGCAAGAATTTCATTGTCCTATCTGGGACCTATGACAATAAAACTCTCTTGACTTAACAAATGGAGGCAGCGGAAATGAGTCACTGAAACGGTTGAACCAACAATAATAGTGCTGATGAAAGCTTGACGGAGTGCCAACAGTCGCACCAAGCCTAGGTTTGTATTTTGTGACAGAACAATCTGTCTCTCACAAATGACTGTAATGGAAGGTAGACACAAATTGCTGGAGTAACTCAGCGGGACAGGCAGCATCTCTGGAGAGAAGGAATGGGTGACGTTTTAGGTCGAGATCCTTCTTCAGACTGTAATTGCAGCCTAACATTCCATTCGCCCTTTGAAAAGTACACAAAATCCTCCATTTGGGTGAAAGAGAGAAAATAAAATTATATGAGTTCATTTGTAATACAGAGTTCAGACCATTAATTGGATTGTGCTGTGATTCTAATATTTGTGAAGATAAAGACAGATGTTAAAGGTCGTAAATAGTGAATAGAACAGCAAATATAACTAAGACTATACCTCCGAACAGCATTGCTGGTTGACTTTGTCGGGAAACCGGGATGTCATGATTTTTCCACTCATTACGCAATCAGAAGATTTTGATGGATTACAGGAACAATCCTTCTGCTCAAGATCATGGTGTATCATACTTCAATTTGACTGTGGAATAGATTGCACCCTAATACCCAATTTTGGCAACATTTTTCAGTCAATTAAGAACGGAAACTAGTTAAATTTTCTGTAAAATGTAAGCATACAAAATGAACCAGGTATTCCAATTATATCATGTCTGCTGCCTTATCTTAATGCCGCCCCACCGTACAATCACCATATCCCTTCACTCCATTTATCAAATCTATTGATCCACGCCTTGAATAAACTGGGCAACTGAGCCTCTATCCCAGTAGTTTCCTAAGATTCACCACCTTCCAATTGAATTTCTTTTTATTCCTGTTTTGAATGGCTGACTCCTTATTTTGAGATTGTGACCTTTGGTTCCTGACAACATGCCCTGGCATCTTTGCTATCACATCCCAAAATTTTGCGTTCCATTGAGATCACCTCTTATTCTTCCAAACGCTCAAGGATATAGTCACACTAATTCCTGCTTGAAGCAAAGATGTGCAATTTATCACCATCATTTATAATACGTAGTGAAAAGAGGAACAGATTATACCGTCAGATCATTAGGACAGATACATTAAAGCGTGCAGAACGGGACTTTGAAGTGCAGTTGCCTGCCATTGCATGTCGGAGTTTATTTGGTATTGTGAATACCTCTTACGTAATTGTTGGGTCCCACAGACTTGCAAAATCATGCATTGCACAGTATGCTGTGATCTCTACCTGAATAATGAGGCAAGCTTCACAGTGGGACAGGACCTCTCCTTGTGTGGGATTCGGAGTGCGAGGATGATTGCTGCGATATGGGTAGGAGGTGGGGAAGGATCCATATTGAAAACACAAATATCCTTCCCCTTTTTGTTTATGATGTTGAAAACTCTCTAAGAGCGAGAGTTCTGTAAATCCGAGATATACTTCCCACAATGCATTACAACAAAGATGCAGCAGCTGTGATGTCTGCAGGCTGCTGCAAGCTTGAACCCTGCAGCTCTCATTTTAATATAAGTCAGGATGAAAATGATTCCTACTTTCTTTCGCAGATAGATTTCCCTATTTCATTTGAGAATTTTATCATTGGGAGCCAGTTTTGTGAACCAAATAAGGATGCAATCCAATTTGCACATTACACAATTCTATTTTTAGATTAGAGATGTAGCATGGGAACAGGTCCTACAGCCTACCGAGTCCCCATTGACCAGCGACCCCCATACACTAGCACTATCCTACAAACTAGGGACAAATCACCAAAGCCAATTAACCTACAAACCTGTGCATCTTTGGAATGTGGGAGGAAACCAGAGCATCGGAAAAAACCCACGCAATCACAGGGAGTACATAGAAACTCTGTATAGACAGCACCCAGTCAGGATCGGACCGGTTCTCTGGCACAGTTCGGCAGCAACGCCACTGCTGTGCCACCATGCCGCCATTAACCCTATTCTTGATCTTGTAGGATTCCTGGCTGTAACCTGTATAAGGTCTCCCCAGGTTACAAGTGACCTGACTTGTAGAAATCCAACTTTATGCAAATCCTCACATACATTTTTGAAACATTTTTCCAGCTATTAAAATGTTTCATGCTCGTTATTAATGAGCGGATACAGTATACAGTATAGTTTAAATATGGGTAGTGTCAGGGTATTTCTTCAATGAAATGAAGCCAGCACATGTAGAGTGATACAATATGGATTGCATTTGAAAACGGACTTGCAGAGTGATCAGCTAACGAACTGTTGTCAAGAACAGTACCTTTTACGAAAGCTGAAGATTGCCTGTACTTGTAAATACAATTTTCAAAACTGTACAACTGAAGAAAGAAGAATACTTCCCATTTGCTTAGCAATGCTGATCGGAGATAGACCCTGCTTTATTGATTAACAAGGTGAGAGTTGAAATTTTGGAAACAGGTGTCGATCACGTTCCACACTGAACTTGTAATCTTAACCATCCATCTGTACAGACTACACCTGCATGACAAGAATGCCAGCATTTCCTGTTGCCTTTTATGGTCATCAGCCTTTAGCTCATTCTTTGAAAGGTGGATGTTGTAATCAAGTACAGGTCCAAGCTCAACATGTTTTACAAACAAAGACTTCAGTTTTGAAGTACGTCAAAGAGTAAAGATACATTCATTCAAACTGTTGGCATGCTGATATACTTCACTGACGTGTACGCACTCCCTCCTTTGTCAAACATTCTGCGTGGCAATATAGGAACTGTCTGGGCTCTCTATACCAGTCCACTTCAAGGCAAAACAAACATTATTACCTTTTTGAATGTAATTTTCTTATGTGGAAACTACCCAAAAGAACATATATCGAATCGTAAACATTGGATTTTATTTTGTTAGTTAACCCAATGATTGAAAGAGATATGAAGGAAAAGGCAAATATATTCTTAATGCTGGTTTAACATGTTAGTAAAATGTCAACAGAGATTATTAAGAATGGAAATGTGGGTGCAAGGTCCAGTCTCATGATCTTAATATATCTGATGTAATTTAGTCTTGGCATTTGCAATGTGAGCTATGCAGTTTTTGGGAAGAGAATTAACATCCAGAACAACACTGGAAATACACAAGTTCAGGGGACATCAAAGATTGAAAGTCCTGAGGAATGTTATAGTCACAGAAAAGAATACACAGTCATCGCACCATATCATCTCATAGGTATTTCCTTTTACTTGAAAATAAGTAACAAAAGTTCTGACCACAGATTGCACATCTTATTTCAATGCCTTGGTACGAATGTGGCAAGACTGTCTGAAAATGGATCTAGGACAGCAGGGGACCTAAGTCCAAGGTCTGACGCTCTAAAAAAGTGAGAAATGATCTATGTTTGTTTCGCAGTATATGATAACGTGTGGGAGTATAACTGCAATATTGTCCTTTATTTCACTAGATTTTCAGTTCCAGCCAAATCTGTGAATGCTCATTTACACCATTATACTTAAGTATATGTGCCTGTCGTTTCCAGCTTATAAAAAAAAGTAGCAGAAACTAAGAAAACAAAAAGTTCAAATGACATTATAAACCAGGACATTGTAGTAATTTCATGCGAGGTATTTTACTCACAAAAAGGGGCATTTGGGTGAACGTTGGCCAAATTGTATTTTTAACCTCTCCCATCAGCTGTTTTCATTGATCTTGATGGTAAACAGGAGAGGTACATAATTTTCCACTGCACCCTGACAATCTCATTAACTAAATGTCAGAAACTACCCAGGTGCAGCATTCCCTATAGCTTTCTTTTCATTTTTTGTCAGAATTATAGCATTAATAATAGTCTTATATGAAATGGGTTCAGGCAGTTTCAATTCAACGCCTTTCAGTCACACCTTAAAACGGAGTTCTATTTTCCACATGAGTTTTAGTGAGATTGACAATATCTTCTGGCAAAAGTGAAGAGAAGCTCGAGTTAGAATCCAATTACTAAGCCAATTATTGCCCTTTTACTGCCCTGCCTTATTCCTGGCCATTTTAGTCAGATCAGAACACCATGTCTATAATTCAGGCATCTGTGATGTTCCCAGTTTACGTTATTTAAACATCTACTTGGAACAGTAGTTGCCATGAGAACTTTGCCAGTGTGTTGCAGTGACCTGTAGAAAATAAAAACTGTTCAGTCAGTACAGCATACTTTGGGGTATTGTCATAGAGATATAGCAGAGAAATAGGCCCTTCAGTGAACTGAGTCTGTACCCTTTATTTGTCTAACATTAGTGATATTGATGGTAAATATGGCATTGGAGCTGTGTCTGGGTAATAGTCATGGATATTGAGAGATTGAAGCAGTGGACTGAACATGCAACCTTGAGGTTTGATGCAGCTGCAGTTTGATGATAAGTTTTCAGGGGGAGTTTGTATTGGACACATCTCTAGTTGATGAATAACAACCTGATATGTGTGTTCTTATTGTCCAAGTACGAGATCACATCCCGGTGGACCTGGTGTGATAGTAGGTTAATTGCAGTAGCTCCAAATCCTTGCTAAGGCAGGAATTAATATGCATCGTAACCAACCTCGCAAAGCACTTAATAGAAACATAGACATAGAAACATAGAAAATAGGCGCAGGAGTAGGCCATTCGGCCCTTCGAGCCTGCACCACCATTCAATATGATCATGGCTGATCATCCAACTCAGTATCCCTTACCTGCCTTCTCTCCATAACCCCTGATCACTTTAGCCACAAGGGCCACATCTAACTCCCTCTTAAATATAGCCAATGAACTGGCCTCAACTACCTTCTGTGGCAGAGAATTCCAGGTACTCACTACTCTCTGTGTGAAAACTGTTTTTCTCATCTCGATCCTAAAATATTTTCCCCTTATCCTTAAACTGTGACTCCTTGTCCTGGACATCCCCAACATCGGGAACAATCATCCTGCATCTAGCCTGTCCAACCCCTTAAGAATTTTGTAAGTTTCTATAAGATCCCCCCTCAATCTTCTAAATTCTAGCGAGTACAAGCCGAGTCTATCCAGTCTTTCTTCATATGAAAGTCCTGACATCCCAGGAATCAGTCTGATAATCCTTCTCTGTATTCCCTCTATGGCAAGAATGTCCTTCCTCAGATTTGGAGACCAAAACTGTAGGCAATACTCCAGGTGTGGTCTCAACAAGACCCTGTACAACTGCAGTAGAACCTCCCTGCTCCTATACTCAAATCCTTTTGCTATGAAAGCTAACATACCATTCGCTTTCTTCACTGCCTGCTGCACCTGCATACAGGCATTCAATGACTGGTGTACCATGACACCCAGGTCTCGTTGCATCTCCCCTTTTCCTAATTGGCCACCATTCAAATAATAGTCTACTTTCCTGTCTTTGCCTCCAAAGTGGATAACCTCACATTTATCCACATTATACTGCATCTGCCGTGCATTTTCCCACTCACCCAGCCTATCCAAGACACCTTGCATCCTCATAGCATCCTCCTCACAGCTAACACTGCCCACCAGGTTCGTGTCATCCGCAAACTTGGAGAGGTTGCATTCAATTCCCTCATCCAAATCATTAATATATATTGTAAATAGCTGGGGTCCCAGCACTGAGCCTTGCGGCACCCCACTAGTCACTGCCTGCCATTCTGAAAAGGACCCGTTTACTCCTACCCTTTGCTTCCTGTCTGCCAGCCAGTTCTCTATCCACATCAATACTGAACCGCCAATACCGTGTGCTTTAAGTTTGTATGCTAATCTCATGTGTGGGACCTTGTCGAAAGCCTTCTGAAAGTCCAGATATAACACATCCACTAGTTCTCCCTTATCCACTCTACTAGTTACATCCTCAAAAAATTCAATAAGATTCGTCAGACATGATTTACCTTTCGTAAATCCATGCTGACTTGTCCAATGATTTCACCACTTTCCAAATGTGCTGCTATCCCATCTTTGATAACTGACTCTAGCAGTTTCCCCACTAGAGTAACTGGTCTGTAATTCCCCGGTTTCTCTCTCCCTCCCTTTTTAAAAGTGGTTACATTAGCTACCCTCCAATCCTCAGGAACTACTCCAGAATCTAGAGTTTTGAAAAATGATCACTAATGCATCCACTATTTCTGTGGCTACTTCCTTAAGTACTCTGGGATGCAGCCTATCTGGCCCTGGGGATTTATCGGCCTTTAATCCATTCAATTTACCTTACCAGTCAGAGTAGAAATAGGAGGATATTGCAGATGAATACATGGCTTGAAAAATAGTGCAAGGGGGAGGGATTCAAATTTTTAGGGCACTGGAACCATTCTGGGGGAGATGGGACCAGTACAAACAGGACGGTTTGCACCTGGGCTGGAATGGGACCAATGTCCTTGGGGGAGTGTTTGCTAGTGCTGTCGGGGAGGATTTAAACTAATGTGGCAGGGGGATGGGTACAAGAGCAGAGAGGCAGGTGGGTGTAAAATGAGGGTAGAAGCAATAGGGAGCAAGGTGAAAAATAAAAGTGGCAGGCAGACAAAACCAGGGCAAAAATCAAAAAGGGCCACTTTTCAACATAATTGTATAAGGGGTAAGAGCGTTGTAAAAACAAGCCTGAAGGCTTTGTGTCTCAATGCAAGGAGTATTCGTAATAAGGTGGATGAGTTGAACGTTGCAGATAGCTATTAATTCTTATGATATAGTTAGCATCACGGAGACATGGCTCCAGGGTGACCAAGGCTGGGAGCTGAACATCCAAGGATATTCAATATTCAGGAGGGATAGAGAGAAAGGAAAAGGAGGTGGGGTAGCGTTACTGGTTAGAGAGGAGATTAACGCAATGGAAAGGAAAGACATTAGCTTGGAGGATGTGGAATTGGTATGGGTAGAGCTGCGAAACACTAAGGGGCAGAAAACTCTGGTGGGTGTTGTGTACAGGCCACCTAACAGTAGGAGTGAAGTTGGGGAGGGTATCAAACAGGAAATTAGAAATGCGTGCGACAAAGGGAAAACAGTTATAATGGGTGACTTCAATCTACATATAGATTGGGTGAATCAAATTGGCAGGGGTGCTGAGGAAGAGGATTTTTTGGAATGTATGTGGGATAGTTATCTAAATCAACATGTAACCAACGAGAGAGCAGGCTATTTTAGACTGGGTATTGAGTAATGAGGAAGGGTTAGTTAGCAGTCTTGTTGCACGTGCCCCCTTGGGCTAGAGTGACCATAATATGGTCGAGTTCTTCATTAGGATGGAGAGTGACATTGTTAATTCGGAAACAATGGTTCTGAACTTGAAGAAAGGTAACTTTGAGGGTATGAGACGTGAATTGGCCAAGATTGACTGGCAATTAATTCTAAAAGGTTTGACGGCGGATAGGCAATGGAAGACATTTAAAGACTGCATGGATGAACTACAAAAATTGTTCATCCCAGTTTGGCAAAAGAATAAATCAGGGAAGGTAGTGCATCCATGGATAACAAGGGAAATCAGGGATAGTATCAAAGCAAAGGATGATGTGTACAAAGTAGCCAGAAAAAGCAGCATACCGGAGGACTGGGAGAAATTCAGAGACCAGCAGAGGAGGACAAAGGGCTTAATTAGGAAAGGAAAAATAGATTATGAAAGAAAACTGGCAGGGAACATAAAAACTGACTGCAAAAGTTGTTATAGATATGTGAAGAGAACGAGATTAGTTAAAACAAATGTAGGTCCCTTGCAGTCAGAAGCAGGTGAGTTGATCATGGGGAACAAGGATATGGAGGACCAATTGAATAACTACTTTGGTTCCGTCTTCACGAAGGAAGACATAAATAATCTGCCAGAAATAGCAGGGGACCGCGGGCCAAATGAGGAATTAAGTGAAATCCAGGTTAGTCGGGAAGTGGTGTTGGGTAAATTGAATGGATTAAAGGCCGATAAATCCCCAGGGCCAGATAGGCTGCATCCCAGAGTACTTAAGGAAGTAGCTTCGGAAATAGTGGATGCATTAGTGATAATCTTTCAAAACTCTTTAGATTCTGGAGTAGTTCCTGAGCATGGAGAGGTAGCAAATGTAACCCCTCTTTTTAAGAAGGAAAGAGAAAACGGGGCATTACAGACTTAGTCTAACATCGGTAGTGGGGAAACTGCTAGAGTCAGTTATTAAATATGGGATAGCAGCACATTTGGAAAGTGGTGAAATCATTGGACAAAGTCAGCATGGATTTACAAAAGGTAAATCATGTCTGATGAATCTTGTGGAATTTTTCGAGGATGTAACTAGTAGCGTGGATAGGGGAGAACCAGTGGATGTGGTGTATTTGGATTTCCAGAAGGCTTTTGACAAGGTCCCACATAAGAGATTAGTATGCAAACTTAAAGCATATGGCATTGGGGGTTCAGTATTGATGTGGATAGAGAACTGGCTGGCAAACAGGAAGCAAAGAGTAGGATTAAACGGGTCCTTTTCACAATGTCAGGCAGTGACTAGTGGGGTACCGCAAGGCTCAGTGCTGGGACCCCAGCTATTTACAATATATATTAATGATCTGGATGAGGGATTTGAAGGCAATATCTCCAAGTTTGCGGATGACACTAAGCTGGGGGGCAGTGTTAGCTGTGAGGAGGATGCTAGGAGACTGCAAGGTGACTTGGGTAGGCTGCGTGAGTGGGCAAATGTTTGGCAGATGCACTATAATGTGGATAAATGTGAGGTTATCCACTTTGGTGGCAAAAACAGGAAAGCAGACTATTATCTAAATGGTGGCAGATTAGGAAAAGGGGAGATGCAGCGAGACCTGGGTGCCATGGTACTCCAGTCATTGAAAGTAGGCATGCAGGTGCAGCAGGCAGTGAAGAAAGCGAATGGTATGTTAACTTTCATAGCAAAAGGATTTGAGTATAGGAGCAGGGAGGTTCTACTTCAGTTGAATAGGGTCTTGGTGAGACCACACCTGGAGTATTGCGTACAGTTCTGGTCTCCAAATCTGAGGAAGGACATTATTGCCATGGAAGGAGTGCAGAGAAGGTTCACCAGACTGATTCCTGGGATGTCAGGACTGTCTTATGAAGAAAGACTGGATAGACTCGGTTTATACTCTCTAGAATATAGGAGATTGAGAGGGGATCTTATAGGAACTTACAAAATTCTTAAGGGGTTGGACAGGCTAGATGCAGGAAGATTGTTCCCGATGTTGGGGAAGTCCAGGACAAGGGGTCACAGCTTAAGGATAGGGGGGAAATCCTTTAAGACCGAGATGAGAAAGACTTTTTTCACACAGAGAGTGGTGAGTCTCTGGAACTCTCTGCCACAGAGGGTGGTTCAGGCCAGTTCATTGGCTACTTTTAAGAGGGAGTTAGATGTGGCCCTTGTGGCTAAGGGGATCAGGGGGTATGGAGAGAAAGCAGGTACAGGATACTGAGTTGGATGATTAGCCATGATCATATTGAATGGCGGTGCAGGCTCGACGGGCTGAATGGCCTACTCCTGCACCTATGTTCTATGTTTATATGTTTCTAACACCACTTCCCCGCTAACCTGGATTTCACTCAGTTCCTCCATCTCATTTGACCCGCGATCCCCTGCTATTTCCGGCATATTATTTATGTCTTCCTTAGTGAAGACAGAACCAAAGTAGTTATTCAATTGGTCTGCCATGTCCTTTTTCTCCATGATCAATTCACTTGTTTCTGACTGCAAGGGACCTACATTTGTTTTAACTAATCTTTTTTTCTTCACATATCGATAAAAACTTTTGCAATCAGTTTTTATGTTCCCTGCCAGTTTTCTTTCATAATCCATTTTCCCTTTCCTGATTAAGCCCTTTGTCCTCCTCTGTTGGACTCTGAATTTCTCCCAGTCTTCTGGTAGGCTGCTTTCTCTGGCTAATTTGTACGCTTCATCTTTTGTTTTGATACCATCCCTGATTTCCCTTGTTATCCATGGATGCACTACCTTCCCTGATTTATTCTTTTGCCAAACTGGGATGAACAATTGTTGAAGTTCATCCATGCAGTCTTTAAATGCCTTCCATTGCATATCCTCCCTCAACCCTTTAAGAATCAATTGCCAGTCTATCTTGGCCAATTCACGTCTCATACCCTCAAAGTTACCTTTCTTTAAGTTCAGGACCCGTGTTTCACCACGGATGTTAGTGTCACCTTGTGACACTTGGTGTTGTGGACCTCCTTATAAAATAGGACCATTGACTTTAATAGTTAGATGTTCAAGATATCTGCAAAAACTTCAGGCCCACTTAGAGTTTAAGATTGCGGCCTGGTACACCATTGGGGCTGAGACTTTCCAAGCGTTCAGCCTTGTGAATAATCTTCTGATGTTGGCCTCGGTGACTGGCATTACAGTGAACTCATGAAGGTACATCGATATTCTCTCTTTTGAAGGAAACATGGAAAGCATTCAGCTCATGCGGGAGTGATGCATTGATGTCATTTTAGCTACTACTTGGTTTCACCAATCATTCAATCAGTGAGCCAGATAAAATTATTTTCCCTTCACATTTCTATGGCGGAGAACTTATTTCAGGAGATTGTTATCTTAGATAGCCCAGTACAACTACAGGGTTTCTTGTCATGTATAGAACCACAGACAGTTATGATACAAAAACATTGATTTAGCTTATTTTGTCTGTCCAGTAATAAAAGGTTATTCAGACTGTAAATATATTCCAGATCAAGTCCCAAAGTGAATGACCTCATATTACTTATTTTGAAATCTATTCGCCACAGTTTCTCCCAATTGCATGTCTCTTTGTAATTCAATGCTTTCGACATTGCCCACAATACTACTTATCTTTGTGTCATCGGTAAAGTTCAATACATGGCTTTCTGTCTTATTGTTTAACCAGTTCAACCAGTTCTTCAACTATAGTAAAAGTTTGCTTCCTTTTGTACAACATTGAGTTGAACAAATCTGTGCCGAAGTTCCATTCTCTGCAGGCTTCTGAATCTCATGGATTGGTCATGCTTTCTTTGTTCTGTTGTAGATCTGACTCACCATACTCCTGGGCTTAAACTTATGCAGAAATATTTTGAATGGTGCCCCAAACAGCACTCTGCCTTGCAAATTGCTGCTGGGTATGATGTGCGTAACACATTGTTCTTTGAACTCTGGCAATTGATTTTCAATGCTCCTTATGGATTCTACCGCACTTTACTCCATCACCTCAGAAATCCTGAATTAAAATTTGGAATCTCCTCTGTTACCCCTGCTCACTTACTGAATAAACGGAGCTTAGTAACTTCTGCATAACTGGAACTGTGTAACATTTGTATTTGTGTCAATGTATCTGTACTATTGCTGTAACTCTAGTTTCAAGCTCATTAATTCAATTTCTAATCTTCACCCACGTTTATGACTATCCTTTTTTAAATCCTTCCTAGATTCTACTCTTGCTACTCTACTCTCCTTCTTTCCACCCTTCAGAGTCACCCAGATTCATCTCTTGCTAGCCAAATCTTATTTGGAATAAACTGCCATTTCCTCTTGGACCGCACATTACCTAATGGTTCTCTCAGGTAGTGTGTCCTACTCAAAATTGGTGTGAACATACTTCAAAATGATATCTATGACTTGTCCATCCTTTCTAATATTAACCTCACTGAAATCCTTCAACACATTGTATCTTTTCAAATTTCTGCCCTTTTTACAAAAAAACTCTTTCTTTGTATCCTCCAGACAGGTGTGTGTGCCTATTTAAACATCTCCGAGCGATGCCATTGATATACTTGAGATTATTAAATGTATCAATCCTTGTCCTTTGATAAGCTGTCAAATGCTTGCAATACCTATTCACCATTTTCCAGCTGGTAAGGAGCATATGTGCCTTGTTCCATTTTTATTCAGTTGTAACCAGAGCCTCATCAGACTTGGCTTTACCTCCTTGGTTGAGTTAAATGTAGTGTTTGACATCTAGAATATCTCATCTACAAGTTTCTTCTTGGCAATGTCATATGAAAACAGTGTCAATTTTTAACTGCACTCTGATAGTCCTGAGCTTTACCTCGTCACCATTTATCTTGGTCACCACAATAGCGCTATCTTGCCAAACTTTAGTCTGTTATTCAGTTCTAGATGTAGTGGTAAGTATCAGAATTACATCACGAACATTTGTCATATGAACGTACAAGAATCTGCAGTTGTTAGAAACTTCAGTTAAACAGAAAGTGTTGGAGTAACTCAATGGGTCAGGCAATATCTATGGAGTCAGAGTTCGAAGAAGGGTCCTGACCCAAAATGTCACCTATCCATTCCCTTCACAGATGCTGCCTGACCCATCTAGCACTCCAGCACTGTATGTTCCATTCAACATCTGTCAAACACGCTGTTCTCAACTCCATAGGTAGACACAAAATGCTGGAGTAACTCAGTGAGACAGGCAGCATCTCTGGAGAGAAGGAATGGGTGACGTTTTGGGTTGAGACCCTTCTTCAGACTGATGTCAGGGGAGTGGGCGAGACAGAGATTATAAGGTAGTTGGAGACAGTAGGACTTGTGGGAGAACTAGGAAGGGGGAGGGAATAGAGAGAGAGGGAAAGCAAGGCTTATTTGAAGTAGAGAAGTCAATGTTCATACCGCTGGGGCGTAAGCTACCCAAGCAAAATATGAGGTGTTGCTCTTCCAATTTGCGCTGGGCTTCACTTTAACAACGGAGGACGCCCAGGCCAGAAAGGCCAGATTGGGATTGGGAGGGGGAGTTAAAATGCTGAGCAACCGGGAGATCAGGTAGGTTAAGGGGGACTGAGCGGAAGTGTTCAGCAAAACGAACGCCGAGCCTGCGCTTGGTCTCGCCGATGTACAGAAGTTGACACCTGGATCAGCGGATACAGTAGATGAGGTTGGAGGAGGTGCAAGTGAACCTCTACCTCACCTGAAATGATTGTCAGGGTCCTTGGATGGAGTCGAGGGGGGAAGTAAAGGGTCAGGTGTTGTATCTCCTGTGGTTGCAGGGGATGTTTCCTGGGGAGGGGATGGTTTGGATGAGAAGGGACGAGTTGACCAGGGAATTACGGAGGGAATGGTCTCTGCAGAAAGGGGTGGAGATGGGAAGATGTGGCCAGTAGTGGGATCTCGTTGGAGGTGGCAAAAGTGTTGGAGGATTATAGGTGACGGCTGATGGGGTGGAAGTTGAGCACAAGGTGGACTGTCCTTTTTGCGAATAGGGGGAGGGGGAGCAAGAGCGGAGCTGCAGGATATTGAGGAGGCCCTAGTGAGGGCCGCATCTATAATGGAAGTGGGGACCCCCCGTTTCCTAAAGAATGAGGACATCTCCGATGATCTAGTATGAAAAAATGCATCCTGGGCGCAGATGCGTCGTAGACAGAGGATAAAGTCTTCACAGGAAGCAGGGTGGGATGAAGTGTAGTCTAGATAGCTATGGGAGTCAGTAGGTTTGTAGTAGATGTCGGTCAATAGTCTATCTCCTGTGATGGAGACGGTGAGAGACGGTAGGGAGATGTCGGAGATGGTCCAATTGAATTTGAGTGCAGGATGGAAATTAGTCGTCAAGTTGATGATGTCAATGAGTTCTGCATGGGTGCAGGAGGCTGCACCAATGCAGTCGTCAATGTAGCGAAGATAGAGTTTGGGGATAGGGCCAAAGTACGCCTGGAACAGCGATTGTTCGATGTACCCTACAAGAGGCAGGCAAAGCTGGGGCCCATGCACCTTGGATTTGGATGAAGTGGGAGGAGTCGAATGAGAAGTTGTTGCGAGTAAGGACCAGCTCTGCTAGGCGGAGGAGAGTATTAGAAGATGGAAATTGGCTGGTTCTGTGGTCGAGGAAGAAATGAAAGACCTTCCTGGGGGGATGGAGGTGTAGACTGGATATTCATGGTAAAAATGAGGGAGTGGAGGCCCGGAAAACAGAAATCATTGAAGAGACGAAGAGCGCGTGAGGTGTCTTGGACATAGGTAGGGAGGGATTGGACCAGAGGGAATAGGATGGAGTTGATGTATGTGGAAATTAATTCGGTGGGATATGAACAAGCAGCAACAATGGGTCTGCCAGGACAGTTCTGTTTGTGGATTTCGGGGAAAAGATAAAATTGGGCAGCGTGGGGCTGGAGAACAATAAGGTTGGAGGCTTTAGAGGGCAGAGGCCGGAAGTAATAAAAGCAGAAATATTTGAAATCATTCAGCCATATTTGGTCTTGAGATGATTTCTCATTTATATTTCTGTCCAAATTACTCACACAACCTATTTCCACCCTATAATAATGAATTAGGATTGATGAACGTGAGATAATTCTGCCCCGCCTATTATTTGTTATTGAAACATAGAAACATAGAAATTAGGTGCAGGAGCAGGCCATCGGCCCTTCGAGCCTGCACCGCCATTCAATATGATCATGGCTGATCATCCAACTCAGTATCCTGTACCTGCCTTCTCTCCATACCCCCTGATCCCTTCAGCCACAAGGGCCACATCCAACTCCCTCTTAAATATGGCCAACGAACTGGCCTCAACTACCTTCTGTGGCAGAGAATTCCACAGATTCACCACTCTCTGTTTGAAAAACGATCTTCTCTTCCCCCTTATCCTTAAACTGTGACCCCTTGTCCTGGACTTCCCCAGCATCGGGAACAATCTTCCTGCATCTAGCCTGTCCAACCCATTAAGAATTTTGTAAGTCTCTATGAGATCACCCCTCAATCTTCTAAATTCCAGCGAGTACAAGCCAAGTCTATCCAGTCTTTCTTCATATGGAAGTCGTGCCATCCCAGGAATCAGTCTGGTGAACCTTCTCTGTACTCCCTCTATGGCAAGAATGTCTTTCCTCAGATTAGGAGACCAAAACTGTACGCAATACTCCAGGTGTGGCCTCACCAAGACCCTGTACACCTGCAGTAGATATAGTTCAGAAAGCATCATCCATTTCTTTCAACTAACTGACTCTTTTGATGAACTCCTTACTGCGCTGCCTCATTTCCCCTTCAGTAATCTCAAGCCAATCCAAAATGGCTGTTCATTTCCTAAATACATTGTCCCAATCAAGATACAAGATACAAGATACATTTATTTGTCACGTGTGCCAATTGGCACAGTGAAATGTAATCACCATACAGCCATACAGTAAAAATAAAGAACACAACATAGAGTAGATAGAATTCAACATAAAACATCCCCACACAGCAGGATCAAAGTTTCCAACTGTGAGGGAAGGCACCAAAGTCAGTCTCTTCCCCTGATGTTCCCCACTGTTCACCCGTGGTCGGGGCCTCCCCGAGCCCTCCGCAGTCGTCGCTATGGGCGGCCCGATGTTCTGGCCCCCTTGCCGGGGTGATGTAAGTCCGACGTCGGGGCTGGGGGATGTCCTCAGCGGCCTGGACCCCGAGTCGGCCACCTCCTACCGGAGTCCGCGGCTTCCAAAGTCCACTGGCCGCGCCGGGTGGAGATACAACACTGGCAGCCCACGGCAAAGGGCCCCAGGACTCCATGGAGTTGTTCAGCGCCGCCCGCGTTGGAAGCTCTCCAAACCAGAGCTCCACAATGTTGGAGCAGCGGCCCAACGCTCCGGAGCTCCAAACAGCGACCCAGGTAGGCATCGCCCGCTCCGTGGTGACTCCATCGCCGCGTCACTGCTGTTGCAGCTCTGGTCTGGTTCCCGGTCCCTGGCAGAAAGGCCGCTCCGATCATGGAGGTAGGCCGCGAGGTGGGGGGCGAGGACGCGACTCGGAGAAATAGTCGCGTCCCCACCGGGAAGCGACTGGGAGTTAGTTTCCCCCTTACCCTACCCCCCCCCCCCCCCCCACATATAAAAGTTAAAGACTCCCCCAAAAACAAACTTTAAACAGATAAAAATAAAAAAAAGATGGAAAAACAAACGGGCTGCAGGCAGAGGCTGCTGTCAGTGCAGCGCCCCTAGCGACCTTGGGTGACAATCACCCAACATCCTGTGCTTGCTGCCATATAAATATAGACACAAGCTGCTGGATTAGCTCAGTGGGACAGGCATGGATGCTGCCTGTGACTCCAGCATTTTGTGGCATGTTTGGTGTAAACCAGCAACCAGCATTCCTTCTTACGCACTTGCTGGCATATATTGGATTCTAACAAAGTATACCATGGATTTAAAACCATTTTACTTTGAAGTCATCATCCTTTCTTTTCTTAATAATCCTGTTATCCCTTTAAATTACCTCTACTCTTATAATTGTGGTCTTTTGATCATCTCCATTGAGAAATGCTCCAGTACTAATGTTTTTGCCTTCAGCTGCCTGTATTGTGAAATACCAACACGGACAATTTTCACAGCCTTGTGGAGTGTCTTGAAGCTTACTTCTGGCCAATTGTTCCTGTATGGCAGATATCAATTTGAATTTGATTATGATCCTACGGTGGACATTGGGGCATTTTGTTCTGATAAAAATACTATGTAGAAGGAAATTATTATTAACATTGTTTACAAATACACTGAGGCCCCAACACAGATCCCTGCGGCACCCGACTATTCATTTCCTGTCACCTGCCCATCAGAAACATAGAAACATAGAAACATAGAAAATAGGTGCAGGAGGAGTTGACCCTGGTTTCAGGGCCGGTGATCATTGAGCCAAAGGTTCAAACATCATTGAAACAAGCCCATTCACATTAATCCACTAGAAATAGAAATAGACATAGACATAGACATAGAAAATAGGTGCAGGAGGAGGCCATTCGGCCCTTCGAGCCAGCACCGCCATTCATTGTGATCATGGTTGATCATCCCCAATCAATAACCCGTGCCTGCCTTCTCGCCCTATCCCTTGATTCCACTAACCCTTGGGAGCTCTATCTCTCTTAAATCCATCCAGTGATTTGGCCTCCACTGCCCTCTGTGGCAGGGAATTCCACAAATTCACAACTCTCTGGGTGAAAAAGCTTTATCTCACCTCAGTCTTAAATGGCCTCCCCTTTACTCTAAGACTGTGGCCCCTGGTTCTGGACTCGCCCAATATTGGGAACATTTTTTCTGCATCTAGCTTGTCCAGTCCTTTTATATTTTTATACCTTTCTATAAGATTCCCCCTCATCCTTCTAAACTCCAGTGAATACAAGCATAGTCTTTTCAATCTTTCCTCATATGACAGTCCCGCCATCCCAGGGATCAATCTCATGAACCTATGCTGCACTGCCTCAATCGCAAGGATGTCCTTCCTCAAATTAGGAGACCAAAACTGTACACAATACTCCAGATGTAGTCTTACCAGAGCCCTATACAACTGCAGAAGAACCTCTTTACTCCTATGCTGAAATCCCCTTGTTATGAAGGCCAACATTCCATTAGCTTTGTCTGTCTGAAAAAGGGTTTCGGCCCAAAACGTTGCCTATTTCCTTCGCTCCGTAGATGCTGCCTCACCTGCTGAGTTTCTCCAGCACTTTTGTCTACCTTTGATTTTCCAGCATCTGCAGTTCCTTCTTAAACATTCCATTAGCTTTCTTCACTGCCTGCTGTACCTGCACACCAACTTTCAGTGACTGGTGTACAAGGCCACCCAGGTCTCGCTGCACCTCCCCCTTTACCTAACCTAACCCCATTGAGATAATAATCTGCCCCCTTGTTTTTGCCGCCAAAGTAATGTTACCCATTTGCCTCCTACTCAGTTTCCTAATTTGCCGAATAATTTAATCTCCATCCATTGAGTTTGAACAGGGGGGAATGTTGAGGGTTTCACAAATGCCATCTGAAAATCCTTCAAAATAACATCCTGATATGTTACTTCAGTCACCCTCCAATCTACTCAGACGACACTTCCATCACTCTTGACCATGTTGATTCTTTGGTCAGATAAACATCAATGCTTTCAGCTACATTATCCATAGTTAAAAATGTCAGTAATTACTAAATAACAGATGTTTGGCAGATGATAATTCCCTCTTTGATCTTCCTTGAAAAGTGGACGTGAAATTCTCCGATCCAAAATATTAGCCCTTGAATTGATGGAAATATGGCAATTTATTTATGCCTTGAAATAGAAGCTATCATCTTGGGTATTTGACACACTCTGTCTCCTTATATTATCATTGCTGAGATTTTGCCAATGTTAATGTTTCTAAGTCACTGATTCAAAAGCATATCTGGCTTGCTCTTTGTTTATGATATTTAATGAATAATGTAATTATTCAATATAATATTCCCACTATTAGTTTTAAAGGATAATTTCAATTCATGCATTGCTTAATTATATTAGTTATATTTCTCAAGAACTTTTTATATTCATCTCTCAATGAAAGATGGAGTCATCCTGGTTTTAATTCGTATTAGTAGAAGTGTTAGAGATTGAAGAATTATTATTTTTTAGCCTATAGCATCTGTCAACATCCTCAACATGCCCTTACAGTAACTAACATGGTTTTCTACCTGACACAAACACCGGATTGAAATATTAATATAAAAAAATACATAATACAGCTCCACCACCGATTTTCCGGCACCCTTGGTTCTTGAGCATTGCTGTTTTATCCATTTTGTCAGACCAACAGAGGTCATGGCCTTAGGGGACTGTGATACCGGGCCGCAAAGTCAGCCAATAAAATCGGATATGGGAACGGATCTGCCGGCTTCGGCCAGGCCGGGCCGGAGTTCCAGAGCCCTGGTCACAGGAGGCAAATTCGACCTGCTGATTAGATTCAAGAGATTCAAGATTCAAGAGAGTTTATTGTCATGTGTCCCAGATAGGACAATGAAATTCTTACTTTGCTTCAGCACAACAGAATATAGAAGGCATGAATACAGAACAGATCAGTATGTCCATATACCATTATATAAATATATACACACGTGAATAAATAAACAGATATGGTGCAAATAAGCAGATAATGGTCTATTAATGTTCAGAGATTTGTTTCAGTTGAGTTTAATAACCTGATGGCTGTGGGGAAGTAGCTATTTCTGAACCTGGACGTTGCAGTCTTCAGGCTCCTGTACCTTCTACCTGAAGGTAGCGGGGAGATGAGTGTGTGGCCAGGATGGTGTGGGTCCTTGATGATGCTGCCAGCCTTTTTGAGGCAGCGACTGCGATAGATCCCCTCGATGGAAGGGAGGTCAGAGCTGATGATGGACGCGGCAGTGTTTACTACTTTTTGCAGTTTTTTCCGCTCCTGGGCGCTCAAGTTGCCGAACCAAGCCATGATGCAACCGGTCAGCATGCTCTCTACTGTGCACCTGTAGAGGTTAGAGAGAGTCCTCCTTGACATACCGACTCTCCGTAATCTTCTCAGGAAGTAGAGGCACTGATGTGCTCTCTTTACAATTGCATCAGTGTTCTCGGTCCAGGAGAGATCTTCAGAAATATGCACGCCCAGGAATTTGAAGCTCTTGACCCTCTCTACCATCAACCCATTGATATAAATGGGACATGGGTCCCCATCCTACCCCTTCCAAAGTCCACAATCAGTTCCTTGGTTTTGCTGGTGTTGAGGGCCAGGTTATTGTGCTGGCATCATACGGTCAGTCGGTCGATCTCTCTTCTATACTCTGACTCGTCCCCATCAGTGATACGTCCCACAACAGTGGTGTCGTCAGCGAACTTGATGATGGAGTTCGCACTATGACTGGCTACGCAGTCATGAGTACAGCAGGGGGCTGAGCACGCAGCCTTGAGGTCCTCCCGTGCTGATTGTTATCGAGGCTGACACATTTCCACCAATATGAACAGTCTGTGGTCTGTGAATGAGGAAGTCAAGGATCCAATTGCAGAGGGATGCGCAGAGACCCAAATCTGAGAGCTTGGTAACCAGCTTGGAGGGAATGATTGTATTAAATACCGAGCTGTTATCAATGAATAACAGCCTGACATATGCGTTTTTTTTGTCCAAGTGGTCCACAGCACAGTGGAGCGCCAGCAAGATCGCATCCACTGTTGATCTGTTGTGGCGGTAGGCAAACTGCAGCGGGTCCAGGTTTTTGTCGAGGTATGAGTTGATTTGCGCCATGATCAACCTCTCAAAGCACTTCATCACCACCGACGTTAGTGCCACTGGTCGGTAGTCATTGAGGCACGTCACCTTGCTCTTCTTGGGCACGGGTATAATTGATGCCCTTTTAAAGCAGGTGGGAATCTCAGACCTCAGAAGTGAGAGGTTGAAAATGTCCGTAAAAACTCCAGCCAGTTGGTCGACACAGGTTTTTAGAACACGACCAGGTATACCATCAGGTCCAGGCGCATTTCGAGGGTTCACCCCTCTGAAGGTTTTCCTGACGTCGGCCTCTGTGACTGAGACTGAAATACCATCCCAGCAAATGGGGGCTTGAGAAGGCACTTCAGTGTTCTCCCTATCAAGGCATGCGTAAAACGCATTGAGCTCGTCAGGGAGTGATGTTTCGCCGACTTCCTGATTTCGCCTTGATTACATTCAGGCCCCACCACAGCTGCCGAACATCTGTCTCATCCTCCAGCTTGGAGCAGAAGTCCCTTTTGGCCTTTTTGATGGCCTTATCAAGGTCTTATCTGGATTTCTTGTAGACCACTGTATCATCAGACATGAATGCCCGGTGTCTGGTCTTCAGAAGAGTGCGATCTCAAAGTACATTCAAGGCTTCCAATTGGGAAACACTCGGAAGATTTTTGTAGGGATGCAGTCCTCCACACATTTCTTTATGAAATATGTGATGACTGTGGCGTATTCATTCAGGTCCGTTGCCGAGTCCCTGAACATTGCCCAGTCTACAGACCCCAAACAGTTCTGGAGTTGTTTGTCTGCCCCTGTAGGCATGAAGAAGCAGCAGCGCGGTATGGTTGGATTTACCAAAATGAGGGCGAGGGATAGAGTGATAGGCATCCTTAATGGTGGTGTAGCAGTGCTTGAGGGTGTTTGGTCCTCTGGTGCAGCAGAAGACATGTTGGTGGAAGTTAGCGAGTGAGTTCTTGAGGATTGGTTTATTGAAGTCCCTGGCTATGGTGGTAAATGCCTCGGGGTAAGATGTCTGGTGTTTGTTGACCAAGGCATGCAGCTCCTCCAGTGTCAGACGGACGTCTGCATGGGGTGGGATGTATACCGCGGTCAGGATAATGGAGATGAATTCCCTTGGAAGGTAGAAGGGGTGGCACTTCACCACCAGATGTTCGAGGTGTGGCAAGCAGGAGTTGGACAGGACTGCCACCAGGTCTGAGCACCATGCAGAGTGGATCATGAGGCAGACGCCCCCTCCTCTCCCTTTCCCAGATGCCTGCGTATGGTCCATACGGTGGATGGAGAACTCTTCAGGCTGGACTGCTGAGTCTGGGGAGCTGGAGGTGAGCCATGTCTCTGTGAAACAGAACACAGAGCATTCCCTCAGCTTCCGTTGATAAAGCAGCCTTGCCCTTAAGTCCTCCACTTTATTTTCTAGTGACTGTACGTTGGCCAGTAGGATAGTAGGGAGAGGGGGCCGAAGTCCCCTCCACTTCAGTCTGACCTGCCCGACGGCCACGTTTCCGTACTCCATGGAGCCCTCCTCCGTGTTTACAGGTACAGTACTTACGGGTGTCCGCGAGGTCGGGGAATCCCCTGAGATCAGGAATTCCCATACAGTCGGTACCTCCAGCTCCGTTGCTGCTGAGGGATCCTGCCTGATGGCCTCGATTCTGGACTCCCTGAAGGCCTCCCCAGTGTTTGCGGGTGAGGTTCTTGCTGTACCTGCGCTCTTCCGCGAGGTTGGGGAATCTCCTCTGACCGGAGGTTCCCTTACCGGCACTAACATCGGGGATTCCCTTACCGGCGCTACCATCGGGACTTCTCAGTAATGCTAATGCATTAGCAGCTCGCTATTTACTGTGTTGATTTCAGCAGATTTCCTGATGCAGGTGAGTTCATAAATGCTGTATCTTACTGTTTTTCTTTGTGCTGTTCGCAAAATGTCGATGCAGGTAGGCGCCCACGTGTTACGAGAGGTGCACTCGTAATTTTGTCCAGATTAAAGGACGCGCCAGACAACCAGTTGCTGGAAAATCGGTGGTGGACCTGTACTAGCAATCTTGAAAAAACACTGGAGATGTGTTACAGGGAAAGCATCATCCCAGAAATGCATGTATGCTCACAACTCTTTGGAGTATTAATTATAACGAAAGACAGATTTTCATAATTTTAAATCATAGGAGGAATGTTTAAGAATCTGGTGCTTTCACAAATAGTCAATAATCACCACATCATTAACAATAATTGTGCATTCAGGAAAGAAATGTGTGTTGAAATGCAGTATAACCAGCCATGTAAATTGTAGGATACAACTCCCCTATGGAACTTGAGTGGATTGTCAATACATTTTACTTGTTGTCTGAACTGTGGTGACTATTTTTATTTTATGTCAAAAATAAAAAATGGCCCTTAAAAAAGATCCTTAACTAATACCCTTTGGACGTGTGTGGTGATATTGTTTTCACTGTGCAGTGCCAAACAAGTCAAACTGGCACAATGTTTAATTTTCCTGTTTTCCTGTTGAATTTCATGTGATCAAATTACATCGTATGTGTGTGAGACTACTTTTAGAATGGGGAGGGGATGTGGGAGGGGGTGAGGGTGTGACGCTGGTAACTAATCCATGCTCTTCCTGGAGTGATCATTGTTGGTCATTCCCAGGAGTTCTACTGACTAAATGTTCTTGTCTACTGAATGCATTATATGGTTACTACATGGAGAGACAATGACTGTTTCCCTATGACTCCACTGGTGCAAACATTAGTAGTCCCTAAATCAATGGAGATCAGGTGGGTTTGGAAGTGGGGGAGGAGGGGTGGAGTGGGGTGATATTAGGGTTGGATCAGGAGAGAGTAAAGTTGTTTACTATGTATTCCACCCAGGCTCCAGCATATCTTAGACCCCTGATAGCCCCTGATAGATCCCTAACTACAGTACTTCCATACCATGCCACCAACAGCTGCTTACTCAAATGATAACTGCTACCACTCCACTTATCGTTTCACCTCCGGCTACAGGATCATTGATGCTACCAAGCCACATTCCCCCACCAAGAGCCCTCGTCCATTATCTCACTCATCCTTCTTAGCTCCTCATCCCGTTGTCAATCCAATCTGATCAAAGTTCCTGGTCCTCTTTCCTCCTTCACTTCCTCTGGACTTGGCCTTTGTCCCACACTGCACTTTTTTTTTAACCAAGTCTTTGGCTTTATTGAAGTTTGCTGTATTGGGTCAAGGTTTCTATCTTGCACTGTCACCATGAGGTCACACAAGATGAGTTATGGATGGAGCGGTATCTGTGGAAGGTGGAAAAAGATGGAAATGGGAAGATGTGACGAGTGACGGGATAACATTGGAGGTGATGGAAGTGTCAAGTATGATGTGCTGGATGTAAAGGCTGGTGGGGAAAAAGGTGAGGACCAGGGGAACTTTATCCTTGTTCCATCTGGGTGGAGGGGGTCAAGACAGAACTATGGGACACACAGGAGACCCGGGTCTGACTCCTGTTAAAATTTACATTTGGTGTGGAGGTTCATGATACAAGTGGAAGTGACTGTAAAGTACTTGAGTGATCTGAAAGGTGAGCCATAAACATGCAATTTCATTAGTCTTTTTGGTAGATTGACCTAAGGGCCTGTCCCACTGTACGAGGTAATTCAAGAGCTTTCCCGAGTTTAAAAAAAAAATCAAACTCATGGTAAGCACATAGAATGTACGTAGCGGGTACGTCGGAGCTCGGGACGTCTCTTAGTGGCTCGTAACGCTAACGGCAGGTACTCAGGAAACGCGGCAAGCTCATGAAGACTCATGAAGATTTTTCAACATGTTGAAAAATGTCCACGAGAGCCTCGAGTACCTACGAGCGGCTATTACCGTAATTCTCTGAGTTCGAATCAGGGGAAACTCGGGAGAACTCTTGAATTAGCTCGTACAGTGGGACAGGCCCTTAAGTCACACTTATACAATAGATGACAAAAAAGTGCTAACCAGCCTTTTCAGCTATAGTTGTTTCATATACAAGGTGTGAGTTTTATGTGATATTTGTAATTTTACAAAGCTAAAATGGATGAACAAAACACCAGCAGTTGAAAATAGATTGTGTAAACATCCCTGATACTTCAAATGGATTCCTGTGTTTAAAACTATATTCCATCTGCAGAAAAAAAACAAAACAAAAGCTTTAAAGAGATTAAGTGCAACTTTCAACCTCTGTCACTTATAAAGGACAATCATTTACAGTTTAAAAATTGCAGTCCAAGCCACACCCTGCTTCTGAACAAACGCGATGCAGAAAAAACTGTGAGGCAAGAGGAAAAAAACACGTCCACATGCAAGAGCTTGATTGAGATGTTGATTATGGCCTCTTGCCCATTTTAAATTGTCACTGATCAGTACCTGTTAGAATCATGAAAATCTGTCAGTTTGCAGCACTCTGCTCACCTACTTGGATTGTCCCTTCAGCATTGATATTGGCTGTGATAATTTAAAGTAAACAAGAAACTCAACTAAGGAAAGACACAGACACAAGGAAAGACATTTATCAATCAATCAATTTTCCAAGAATAGATATAAATGAAGCATTCTTCTACCTTAGCTCGACTGATAAATTGATTGCCCAACCTCTTGGTCAACTGAGGGCAGAAGGAACTGTAGATGCTGGAAACTTGAGCAAAACATAAAGTGCTGGAGTAACTCAGTAGGTCGAGCAGCATCTGTGGATGGAGTAGATAGGCAATGTTTTGGGTTGAGACCCTTTTTCAGATTACCAACTTCATTTAGCCCATTGTTGTAGGCATGGCAATCAGAAACTAAATTGAATATTACAACCTACAAGCAACTGGGAATTCATAAGCATACACACATTGCAGCTGCCTATTCTTGCCAGTAACGTGGAATTTTACCAAATTATTTAATTGCGGAGATTCTCCAGATGACCTGCATGGGTTTCTCTCTGGGCTCTGATTTCCTTCCACCCATCAAAGACGTACAGGTTTGTCGGCTAAATGGCCTGGTAAAATAGTGAAATTGCCCCTATGAAGGATGGTGTTAGTGCACGGGGACCGGTGGTCGGTGCGGGCTCTATGGCCAAAGTGTTGGTTTCTGCGCTGTTACTCCAACATTCTGTGTCTTTGCCACCCACTATAGTCATGTCAATTTAGAACAGTCAAATCTTTCAGTTGCCAAAGTAACGGTATGATTTTCTATACATTTTTAGTTTTTCATCAGTGGGATACAAATAATTTATCAATGTACACAATTCAAGGAATTAGATCTCACTTTCTCCATTCAAACAAACAGCAATATTTACACTTCTTGCATCTCTTGCACAGTTTCAACCAAGACCAAGGTAAGTTCTGGGAACAGCTTCTCATCTTTTGACCATCTTGTGATCTTCTGTCAGGACACATCATTGAATCAAATAATTTCAGATGACAATCAACACTTCGGAAGAAAAGTCAACATAAACTTGATTCGTCCTCTCCACAGTTTCTGCCTGATGTGCTGAGTACGTCTGACATTCTCTTTTATTTCTGATTTCCAGAAATTGTAGAGTTTTGTATCTCACAGATTGAACACTTTTCTTATCTCCACTATTTTCATTGATCTACACCTCCTCCAGACAGATTACCTGGGATTAATAAATCTTCACCACCCTATCTCGGCCAGCAGCATCATGCACGTCAATCAACCTCAGCTAGGTTGCAGGGTTTGTCCGGTACTTCAGTAAGAAATTAGCCAAGTGATGATTAACGCTGAGTTTCGAATATCTCGACAAAGCTTCCCTCTTCAGGGCTTCTATGGTGGCTGATTTTTTTGGCTGAAGGAATTAAAGTATGTTTGAAGTCATTTCACTTTTGATTAAATGTGTAAATTGGATAGATCGAAAGTAGAAGCCCTTTTCAGAAATAAATGCATCAGGAGGTTTCCTGACACGCACCTGTAGACCTGACCCAATTTATAGTAAGCTTAGTATGAAGCTATGTTTCTTTAGTTCATTTGAGTGCCTGGCTACTCTAATTTCCCTTTACTCAAAAACCTTTATATACTCTGTAAAAAGGTCTGGTAGCCAAGACTACGATGCAATAATGTTTTTAGTGGCTTACTTCTACAACTTTGGCAATGCTGCATTTAGACTTTTGGCTTTAGACTTTAGATACAGCGTGGAAACAGGCCCTTCGGCCCACTGAATCCATGCTGACCAGCGATCACCCTGTACACTAGCACTATCCTACACACCAGGGTCAATTTAAAATGTCCAGAAGTCAATCAACCTTCAAATCTATAAGTTGGAGTGTGGGAGGAAATTGGAGCACCCGGAGAAAACCCATGTGGTCATAGGAAGAACGTACAAACTCCGTACAGACAGTATCCATAGTCAGGATTGAACCTGGGTCTCTGGTGCTGTAAGGCAACACCTCTACTCTGTACCACCCCTAAACAAATAAAACAACATGATATGACATCAATAGACAATAGACAATAGGTGCAGGAGTAGGCCATTTGGCCCTTCGAGCCAGATTCAATGTGATCATAGCTGATCATCCCCAATCAGTACCCCGTTCCAGCCTTCTCCGCATATCTCCTAACTCCGCTATTTTTAAGAGCCCTATCTAGCTCTCTCTTGAAAGCATCCAGAGAACCTGCCTCCACCGCCCTCTGAGGCAGAGAATTCCACAGACTCACCACTCTCTGCGAGAAAAAGTGTTTCCTCGTCTCTGTTCTAAATGGCTTACTCCTTATTCTTAAACTGTGGGCCCTGGTTCTGGACTACCCCAACATCGGGAACATGTTTCCTGCCTCTAGCGTGTCCAAACCCTTAATAATCAATGAGATTCCCTCTCATCCTTCTAAACTCCAGAGTGTACAAGCCCAGATGCTCCATTCTCTCAGCATATGACAGTCCCACCATCCCGGGAATTAACCTTGTAAACCTATGCTGCACTCCTTCAATAGAAATAATGTCCTTCCTCAAATTAGGGGACCAAAACTGCACACAATACTCCAGGTCAGGTCTCACTACAGCTCTGTACAACTGCAGAAGGGCCTCTTTGCTCCAATATTCGATTCCTCTTGTTTTAAAGGCCTGCATGCTTACTTTCATAGACTGATGTACAAGGACCCCCAGATCCTGTTGTACTTCCCTTTTTCCCAACTTGACGCCATTTAGATAGTAATCTGCCTTCTGTTTTTGCTACCAAAGTGGATAACCTAACATTTATCCGCATTAAACTTCATCTGCCATGCATCTGCCCACTCCCCCAACCTGTCCAAGTCACCTTGCATTCCCATAGCATCCTCCTCACAGTTCACGCTGGCACCCAGCTTTGTGTCATCGACAAATTTGCTAATGTTACTTTGAATTGAATGTGTTACTGTACAAGCAATCTCGGTCTTTGTATTGGCTTCCGTATTGGCTATTTCTGTGTTTTGTATGAAGTTCAGCGAAGATGTTTTTCGCAAAATAGTAGCAATGTTTTGAATAGTACAATGAGAAGTACAATATGAACAGTGCATTAGGACAAAGCGAAAATATCATTGCAGGAGGGTCATGTGAAACAGAAACACCAGGCTGCACCAGGTGGGCTGAATGGCCTGTACTATGCTGTGGGTTTTGTGTAATTGTGCGTACCAGCTCTTGATTTTCACTCGGCCTGACTCAGTTGATTAAATTCAAAAGCAAGCAAACATTTGAAAGGCAGAAAGTGCATAAACATACATATCTGGGCAAGGATACCTGTCTGTGATTAATTTTTGCACTGTAAGACCTGCCAATAGTGAACCATTTTAACATAAGCCTTTCCTGGAGCTCATCAGTTATGAGAGAAAACAGAAATGCAAGGCACCTAGATACAATGAATGAATAGAATTTTTAAGATTTTTTAATCATTAGACTTGTTTTGTCAACAGACTTTTAAACACCAAACAATTAGGTAAATGCATAGCACAGTCTAAACATGCCTCTTTGTGCAGCAGGCTTAGCTTGGCTCCCTGGTTTATTCAGGTGTCCTAGAAAAACTACAACCTGCTGACAAGGAGCGATCAAGCAAATGAAAAGCGTAGATAGCATGGGAACAAAGTGACTGTCAATATAGAATGAGTGCGGCCTCTGGGAAATAACGTGCTTTGAGAATAATGCTTCATATCATCAAACGCATTGAAGAGCGACAATTAAAGGCTTCGTATTATAGTTTAAAGATTAGTGCGCAAACACTTACTGCATTGAGATGAAATTCCTTCGTTCTCCATTTGAACGGATATGCTAATTTAAGATCTTATAATCACTCCATCAAAAACAAGAGGATATATGAATACAATAGCGCATATTTTGAAGTTTTGAGGGTTATTTTAAGTCAATAGGTCCAGTGGCTACAAGGTGCATTTGAAAGTGCCTAAAGCAAACCGCCTTGTTCCCATCCAATTCCTGTGTGCTGCCACATTGGTTGTATGTGATTGTACCTTTTCTAGCTGATGCACTGACCAGACCTGCCAAGCACCTCCAAACTGGGATTCTGACATTTTAACTCGCAATACCTGAAGTTAGCATTTTACTCATTGAACTGCAATGTTCTCACTTTCTTCTTCAGAAACACTGGGATAGACTTGGAGATTTGTCACTCTTTGGTGTCCTAATTTTTCTTATTGCTTTTAATATGTCTGCATGATAGTGGTGAGGGCCCATTTCTGATTAAATGTTAACTTTATTTTGCTGCCTGGCTTGTTTTCCTTTTCCTCATCCATATATAGACATAATGAAAATCATGCCTAACATGCCCAATTATATGAGATTATTTAAGATCACATAGAATATAAGGCAGGGAAACAGACCATATGCCAAGTTGGTCCATGTCAGTGTTTATGTTCTCGTTTCTTAATACTGTTCCTCATCTAAATCCATCAACATACAGTCCTCCCACATGTATTTATCCAGCCTCCCCTTAAATGGATCAATACACTTCGCCTCATCCATTCTCTTTGTTAGTGAATTCCATTTCCTCACCAACTCCTGGATTAAGAAGTTTCTTCTGAATCTTGCATTGGATATTTTGGTGATTATTTTGTATTCATGACCACTATCTTTCCTCTTCCCCACCAGTAGAAATATTGTATCTAATCTACATCAAAAGATCATGAAGAAAAGCTCCTCTCCTTTCTTTGAAGTTTAAAGAGGTTTGGTATTTCTCCAGGAACTCCACAAATGGTTACAGATGTACTGTATGAAGTATCTTGACTGACCAAGTCATAGCCTGGTATCTCATTTCCTATGGACAAAAATACAAGGAGCTGCAAGGAGTGATGGACTCAGTCCCGTCCATTATGGGCACAGCACTCCCCTCCAATGAAAGCATTATATGAGGCAATGCCTCAAGGAAGTGTCATATATCATTCAACAATCCCCACCATCCAGTGCTACCATCAGGCAAGAGTTGCAGAACCCTGAAGTCCCACCACCAAATTCAGGTACATTTGCCTCCTACAACTATCAAGGTCTTGAACAAAGCTACACAATTCCTAATCCTAACTCGACGATGGAACACAACAGCCATACTTTGCGCTACTATAGACTTGTTTTCCTCTAATTATGTATTTGTGTTAATGTCTTGTTTTTTTCACACTCTTCTTTCTTTTAGAAATTTTCATGTGTAATTTATGTATATGTTTTTGTAAGTTTGTATGAGTCTATCCGCCCACAAGATGTTTTCATTGTGCCTGTATGTGATGCACTTGTGCTTACAACAATAAACTCAATTTGACTTGATCTTTCATAACTTTAACATCTATTTGGACATGTCTTAGCCATTTGCCCTCAAGTTCATTCTTTCCTGATACTGTCACTTTTCTGGTCACATCCTTGCAATGTCCTTGTCACACCCTCCATTTAATGTTGCATCCAAAACTTAGCCTCCTTAAGGGGCTGTACCACTGCGGCAACCTATTTGGCGAGTTCAGAAGAGTTTGCCCTCGACTCATACTCGCAGCATGGTCGGCACGAGGTCCTAGGAGGTCTTTGTAACTCTCCTTCATGCTTGAGAGTACTCGCCGCATACTCGAAGCCTTAGCTAGGTCCCCCCCCCCCCCCCCCCCCCCCCCCCCCTGCGCTCTCTAAAGGACTTACCATAACAGTGCCAGCCGTCTTTTACCTTCCTGTTCATTGCGGGTGTGAATGTGTGTGTGTGTGTGTGTGTGTGTGTGTGTGTGTGTGTGTGTGTGTGTGTGTGTGTGTGTGTGTGTGTGTGTGTGTGTGTGTGTGTGTGTGTGTGTGTGTGTGTGTGCGCGTGCGTGCGTGCGTGTGTGTGCAGATGGTCGATCCGGCTCGCGGTTTCATCGCTGACGGTTGATCCAACTCGAGGTTTTTCAGGCGAGTGCCCTAGAGCTTGAAGGTCGAAGACAGTCGCTGTAAAGTCGCGTTAGTGGGACAGGCCTTTTAAGTTCCTCAGTGCTGCTCTGAAGTCTCAACTTACCTTATTATCCCATATCTTTGGAATTAACTTGAACTTATAGTTTTCTAACTCAGGGATGAATGCTGCACAGAAGAAACTTTGTTAACAAAGAAGTTTGGCAGTCCTCAACTAATCAGTTTAGCCTCGTGCTTTATTTGCGATGGAGCTGATTGACTGACCTTCACTTTCCCAGATCCAGTGTACATTCTCAAAGGTTAGAACATGTGACTCGCACATTCCCAAAAAACAGTCCATATCATGATCTGCACATGTGTTCACAATAAACATTGTTTATTTATTTACTTCACATAAATTTTGTGAGAGCAAATTTTCATTCTGTACTCCAAATCTTTGGTAGTGATTTATGAATTTTGCACGAGTAAACTTCCAATTCAATTCAATTCAATTCAATTCCATATTTAATTATCATTGTGCAGTGTACAGTACAGAGACAATGAATTGCAGTTTGCATCTCCCCAGAAGAGCGAACTTAGAATAATGAACGGTAAAAAACAAATATATGTACAAACAGTATCAGTAGTGCAATTATACTGGGGGAAGGAGTGTCCAGGGGGGTGACTGGCAATCACCGAGGTGCAGAGTTAGAAACATAGAAACATAGAAACATAGAAAATAGGTACAGGAGGAGGCCATTCAGCCCATCGAGCCAGCACCGCCATTCATTGTGATCATGGCTGGTCGTCCCCTATAAATAACCCGTGCCTGCCTTCTCCCCATATCCCTTGACTCCACTAGCCCCTAGAGTTCTATCTAACTCTCTCTTAAATCCATCCAGTGACTTGGTCACCACTGCCCTCTGTGGCAGGGAATTCCATAAATTCACAACTCTCTGGTTAAAAAATATTTTTCTCACCTCAGTCTTAAATGACCCCTTTATTCTAAGACTGTAGCCCCTGGTTCTGGACTCACCCAACATTGGGAACATTTTTCCTGCATCTAGCTTGTCCAGTCCATTTATAATTTTATATGTTTCTATAAGATCCCCCTTCATCCTTCTAAACTCCAGTGAATACAAGCCTAACACCCTTTTTGGCTTGAATATATTCAGCTCTGGACTGCCAGTCTTCTTAAGAAGACAATTCCAAAGATTCCATAGGGTCTGGATGAGGAATTTCCTACATCTTTATTTTGGGACAGTGACCCTGGTTATAGGCAACCCAACCAGGGGGGAAAAAATTCCGCTACCTACCCTGTCTAACCTCTGAGAAATGTGTATGTTTCAAGTCGATCACATCTCATTCTTCAGCATTTTGATGAGTGTTGGCCCAGTATGCGTCAGCTATGCAACAAACCTACCATTCTGAAAACCAATCTAGTGAATCATCATTACTCTTCCTCTATAATGGGTATATTGCTCATTATCTAGTAAATCAGATCTCTACATAATATTGTAAGTATTGGGAGCCGCAGGGAAGAAGCTGTTCCTGAACCTGCTGGTCCGGCAACGGAGGGACCTGTAGCGCCTCCCGGATGGGAGGAGTGTAAACAGTCTGTGGCTGGGGTGAGACCAGTCCTTGACGATGCTGCGCGCCCTTCGCAGACATCGCTTGCTATGGCAGACTCAATGGAGGGGAGTGAGGAACCGGTGATGCGTTGGGCAGTTTTTACCACCCTCTGCAATGCTTTCCGGTCAGAGACAGAGCAGTTGCCATACCATGCTGTGATACAGTTGGTAAGGATGCTCTCGATGGTGCAGCGGTAGAAGTTCACCAGAATCTGAGGAGACAGATGGACCTTCTTTAGTCTCCTCAGGAAGAAGAGACGCTGGTGAGCCTTCTTGACCAGTGTAGAGGAATTGTGGGTCCAAGAGAGGTCATCAGAGATGTTGACCCCCAGAAACCTGAAGCTGGAAACACGTTCCACCTCCGTCCCGTTAATATGGATGGGGGTGTGCGTGCAGCTCCTAGACCTTCTATAGTCCACAATGAGCTCCTTGGTCTTCTTGGAGTTAAGAGCCAGGTTGTTGTCAGCGCACCATGCTGCTAGGAGCTGAACATCCTCCCTATAGGCTGACTTATCATTGTCGCTGATGAGGCCAATCACCGTTGTATCATCTGCATACTCTATGATGGTGTTAGAACCATGTATAGGTGTGCAGTCGTAGGTGAAGAGGGAGTAGAGGAGGGGGCTCAGTGCACAGCCCAGTGGAACGCCAGTGTTCAGGGTGAGGGTTGAAGAGGTGTGGTTGTCCAACCTAACAGACTGTGGTCTGTTAGTCAGGAAGTCCAGTATCCAGTTGCAGAGGGAGGGGTTGATGCCCAGGTCGCCGTGTTTGGTGATCAATTTTGAGGGGATAATGGTGTTAAATGCTGAGCTAAAGTTAATGAACAGCATTTTCACGTAGGTGTCTCTGTTGTCGAGGTGGGAGAGGGCGGAGTGGAGTGCCGTTGAGATGGCATCCTCCGTACTCCTATTCTTGCGGTAGGCAAACTGATAGGGGTCCAGTGTGGGAGGTAGGCAGCCTTTGAGGTGTGCCAGGACCAGCCTCTCGAACCACTTGGTGATGATGGGAGTAAGTGCAACTGGGCGGAAGTCGTTGAGGCTCGCCGCAGTGGAGTGTTTTGGCACCGGCACGATGGAGGTGGTTTTAAGGCACATGGGGACAACTGCTTGGGCAAGTGACAGATTGAAGATGTCAGTCCAGACGTCTGTCAGCTGCGCAGCACAGGTCCTGAGGACGCGCCCGGGGATGCCGTCAGGGCCAGCAGCCTTACGTGCATTAATCCTACTCAGTGCTAGATACACGTCGTAGGGGGTGAGTGTGAGGGGCTGGTGATCAGCAGGAAGGATAGCCCTGATGGCCATCTCTTGGTTGTCCCTGTCAAAGCGGCCATAAAAGTGGTTAAGCTCCTCAAGGAAGGATGAGTCGCTGGATGTGGGGGTGGTGTTGGTGGATCTGAAGTCCGTGATGGCCTGGATGCCTTGCCACATGCATCGGGGGTCGGAGTTGTTGTTGAAGTGCTCCTCAACCCTAAGCTTGTAGCTATGCTTGGCCTTGTTGATGCCCCTCTTCAGGTTAGCCCTGGATGAACTGTAGGCTTGAGAATCGCCTGACCTGAAAGCGGTGTCCCGTGCTTTCAGCAGTAGCCTGACCTCGCTGTTCATCTATGGCTTCTGATTCGGGAATGTGGTAATCCGTTTGAGGGTGCTGACACTATTGATGGTGGAGTTGATAAACTCCAGAACAGAGGATGTATAAGTGTCTATGTCCGTGTGGGAGTCGAAGGTGGCCTGGGCTGCAAACACATTCCAGTCAGTGTTTCCAAAACGCTGCTGAAGTGTGGTCAGCCTCCTCTGACCAAACTTTAACTGTTCTCACTGTGGGTTTACCCGTCTGATGAGTGGTGAGTACTTAGGGAGCAGGAACAATAAGAGGTGATCAGACTGACCAAGGTGGGGGAGGGGAAAGGCTTTGTAAGCTTCAGCCATATTTGTGTAGACTTTGTCCAGTGTCTTGTCTTCTCTAGTGGTGAAGGAGACATGTTGGAGGAATTTGGGGAGTACAGTCTTCAGGTTGGAGTGATTGAAGTCACCCGCAACAATGAAGGCTGCCTAGGGGTTGTGAGTCTGTTGTTTGCTAATGGCAGTATGCACTTCTTTGAATTGAATTGAATTGAATTGAATAATCAGCCATGATCACATAGAATGGCGGTGCTGCCTTGAAGGGCCGAATGGTCTAATCCTGCACCTATTTTCTATGTATCTATAATGGCTTTTCCCTTAGTCATAGAAACATAGTTGACTCCACTTTCTATCAGTTCATCCACCATGTTCTTTGTTTGGGTTACTAGCTCGCTAAATGATCTGCTCATGTTCCACTCAATCATTAATAAGGTGACGGAATAAATTCAGTACTATAAAGCAATACTTACTTGACAATTAGATGCTCAAAGATCATTTCCCATCAATGTTCTTTCCTTCTGCCATAGGTTTGCAGTGGCTACTTTTCATCGACTAAATGCACTGCTGTTACTCACGCAGTAGCATCTTCTAAACACTCAATATTGGTTACAAGGAAGCTCGAAGACCATGGAAATATGGGAACACAACCACCTGCTGGATCCTATCCAGGTCACACACCGTCCTGAGATGAAAATGGATCACCAGCCCTTCTTTGTTACAGTGTCTGGATCATGGATCTCCCTGTCCAAACTTCATCAAGGAATAGATTCACAGGGAGGGCAGCAGTAGCCAAGGAGGTGGCTAAATGCCACCTTCGCATGGGGTGTTTAGACCTGGGAAATGCATTTTGGCTTGGATAGTGATATACAAATCCCAAATATGAATTTATAATAACAATAATTAGTTGAGCCTAACACCTAGAACTCGCTGCCCAATTGCATTATGCATTAGATGGACTGGAGTGGATTAATATGGTGGATGAGCACCATCTTCTCAAGAGGAAATAGAAATCGATAACAAATGCTGGCCTACCTGAAATATCAATAAATGAAACCAAACGTTGGCTTTTGCTAAAGTCTCCCACTGTAGGCTGATCCAGAAGATTGAGATGCACAGGATTCACTTGGTCATATGGATGCCAAACCGCTTACCACTAGAAGTCAGGGGGTTGTAGTGGAAGGGTGTTATTCAGGCTGAATGTGTGTGTCTAGTGGAGCTCTGCAGAGTCCTGTACTGGGACCTCAGTTGTATATGAAATATATATAAATGACTTGGACATAAATATATATATGTGTTGTTAGAATGTTGCAGAAGACACCAAAATTGCTGGAGTTGTGGTCTGTGAGGAAGCATGTCAAAGTATACAACGGGATATGGATCAGCTACAGAAATGGGTGGAGAAATAGCAGATAGAGTTTAATCCGAGCAGGTGTGAGGTATTGCACTGGGAGGTTGAATGTAAGTGGAAAGTATACAGTCAATTGCAAGACCCTCAAAAACATGAATGTACAGAGAGATATTGGGATCCAAATCCATGGTTCCCTGATTGTGGCAAAACAATTAAATATATTTGAAAGAAAGTGTATAATAAGTGTGCATACATTGGAAGGACATTGAGTGTAAGATTCAGGAAGTCATGATGCAGCTTTATAGGACTTTGGAATATTGCGTACAGTTCTGGTCACCCCAATACAGGAAACATGTGGATGCTTTTGAGGGAGTGCAGAAGAGGTTTTCCAAAATTCTGTCCAGATTAGAAGGTATTGTCAATGAGGAGAGATTGGACAGACTTGGAATAGTTTCTCTGGAACACCAGCGGTTGAGAGAAAATGATAGAAATTTATGAAACTATGAGAGGCTTAGATGAGGTCTGTAGTCAGAACTTTATCCTCAGGGTGGAAATGTTAAAAACTATGACTAAATGTCATGACTTTGAGGTAAGTGAGGCAAAGTTTAAAGGAAATATGCAGGGCAATTTTTTTCCAGGGAGTGGAGATCCCTGTTGGGATCTCACCATCACTAGCCAACAATCGGCCAAGAGGAACCACCTTGCCTAATGATATTGGATACTGGCTTTCTTCTTCTTCTATCATGTGGCGTGCACAGCCTAAAGTTGTTGGACAACTTGTTCTAT
Source organism: Okamejei kenojei (assembly GCA_035221665.1). Taxonomy (NCBI): domain Eukaryota; kingdom Metazoa; phylum Chordata; class Chondrichthyes; order Rajiformes; family Rajidae; genus Okamejei; species Okamejei kenojei. Next base: position 43,770,994 of record CM069143.1, read on the forward strand.
TTGATCTTCCGTTTGTGCACGTCGAGTTGATTGCTTTAGTCGAAACACGGCGGACCAAGTGAAGGTTGCAATCTTCCACCCCATACTGGCCTTGATTTGTCCTGGTCTTTTCTTGCTTCCAGTTCCTCCCCCTTAAAATGAGTCTGAAGAAAGGTCCCAACCCAAAACGTCACCTATCCATTTTCTCCAGAGATGCTGCCTGACCTGTTGAGTTCCTCAGCATTTTGTGTCTGTCTTTGGTATAAACCAGCATCTGCAGTCCATTTTTATTTCAACTTTATTAAAATTTCATTTTCTTTGAAACGTTGATTGACGTTTTTACAGGTTATTTTATGGGGAATTGAAATTCCAAATGTCATTGTGGAGATGAATGAACAGATTATAACCTTGAATTTAAACTAATCCACCCAGCAGGAATGGATAGGGTGTGTTGTTGAGGTGAGGAGTTCATTTATAATTTAGATCCCGCCATAGGCTGACTCATCAGTATTTTTACAAAGTAACTGAGTCTATTTGGAAACGCCCCAGCAATAATTAGAAGGTACCCAATGAGTATGTTTAAATAGGCTTTCCATCAAGTCAATGTAGTCCACAGCTATTTTACCTGGCTGCAATAGGACTCTCACTTAGTGGTTGGATGTTCCAGCCATGGCCAAGACACTTAGCAAAGCCCCATTAAATTTTTATATTTACTTGTGAGATAGAAGGAGGCCATTTCACTCATATATTCTGTGCTGGCTCAACAAACAATTTAGAATATTATGTTCAGTTTTTAGTAAAGATACGAAGTAGGTACATCCCTTTTATCTTATTCTACTTTCTTATATTTTCCTCTTTTTTTTTTCTTTTGTTTTTTTTTAAATTCTTTCTTGTGTTCTACGTTTCTACGGGTGTTTCCTGATCACCTTTTCATGCACTTACTATCTTATCTAACTTTCACTATTTTCCTTCTTCTTTAAGTTTAAAACAAGAATTGGTACACAAAATGTATTATGTTATTTTTGGCTTATACTACTGTAATGCACATTACTTCTAATAAATAAAATAAAAAAGTAAGAAAATAATATGTTCAGTTTTGGTCACCTTATTATGGGAAAGATGTTGTTACACTGGAAAGGGTGCAGAGAAGATGTGTGGAGATGTTGCCAGCCTACAACTTTATTCCTTGGAGCGTATGAGGATGAGGGTGATCTTATAGAGGTGTTTAAGATGATGAGAGGAATAGATAGGGTAAATGCACAGCATCTTCTACCCAGTATAGGGGAATCGAGAACCAGAGGATATAGGTTTAAGGTGAGGGGGAAAAGACTTAATAAGAACCTGAGGGGCAATTTTCTTTTACACAAAGAGTGGTAGTGTATGGAACTGGCTGCCAGAGGAGATAGTTGAGGCAGGTACCATCACTTGAAGATTGTACGACTCAGCCCAAAGGACTGGAATGAGAAGAGGTAACACATGACAATGAAGAAAGATGAAGAAAGCAAGAAGTGAGTGAAGCAGAAATTCCGAAATAATTGACGTTCTACTGTTTTCATTGAGTTGTTTTAATTCACTCAGCTGTAAAGTGATAGCTCTTCAAAAGTAACATATTTCATAAATACATAATATGAAATTCATATTATATATATATATATATCATAAAGATAGACACCTTTGTGTTTGGTTTATTTATTTTCCAGGTTGTGGAATTTTGAGAATAGAAGCTAAATACAATGAAATAAAATAAATTGCCAAATGGAATAGAGTCATGAAATTATTAGCAGCAAAAGATTGAACTAAAGTCTCAAGTGCTAGAAGGGTGAAATTGTTCTTGTGCAATTATGTGTCATTGTGAAAGTTATTCAACAGGCCCTTTTACAGTAAAATGCGGGAGTCATTCAGGTCAGGCAGCATCTGCAGAGGGAATAGATAGTGACGTTTTGGGTATGGACCCTTCTCCAAACTACAATGGAATATGTTGGGAGTTGGTAATTTCAGAAAAACAAGACAGTATGAGTCAATTTTACAGTCTGACTGGTATTCCCTTTTTTGCTGAAGACAACACGAGGAAAAGTTGCAGTCTTTCAGTGAGCTGTCATTCGGGTGGTCCTTCCTATGGTGCAGAAATAGGTTTAGAAAGATATGGGGTAAACATGGGCAGGTGGGATAGTGTATATGGAGCATGTTCATCAGTGTGGACTAACTGGGCCGAAGGGCCTCTTTCTCATCCACTCCCTCACACTTGGAGGCAATTTACAGAGGCCAATTAAGTTACTAAAGCACCTCTTTGGGATTTGGGAAGAAACCAGAGCACCAGATGAAATCTAAGTGGTCATGGGGAGAACATACAAACTCCACAAAGACAACATATGAGATCAGGATTGAACCTAGATCTCCGGCACTATCAGCTCTACCAGCTGCACTAATTTACCTGCCTAAAATTAACACACAGTGATGACATTCTATGAAGGAATATGCATTTATATTGACAAATCATTTTAATTTGTGCCTTACTGGAAATGCCATATGCTTATAATCTGGAATAATGGACAAGCATAACAGTTAGTTCATACATAGATACATAGAAAATAGCTGCAGGGGTAGGCCATTCGACCCTTCAAGCCAGCACCGCCATTTAATGTGATCATGGCTAATCATCCACAATCAGTACCCCGTTCCTGCCTTATCCCCCTATCCCTTGATTCTGTTTGCCCTAAGAGCTCTATCTTTTGAATGCATCTAGTGAATCGGCCTCCACTGCCTTCTGAGGCAGAGAATTCCACAAATTAACAACTTTCTGGGTGAAAACGTTTTTCCTCATCTCAGTTCTAAATGGCCTACCACTTATTCTTAAACTGTGGCCCCTGGTTCTGGAATCCCCCAACATGTTTCCTGCATCTAGCATGTCCAATCCCTTAATAATTTTATATGTTTCTATAAGATATCCTCTCATCCTTCTAAATTCCAGTGAATATAAGCCCAGTCATTCCATTCTTTCATCATATAACAGTCCCGCCATCCCTGAATTAACCTCATTACTACACTACACTCTCTCAATTTCAAGAATGTCCTTCCTCAAATTAGGAGACCAAAACTGCCTACTCTACTCCAGGTGTGTCTCACTAGCGCCCTGTCCAACTGCAGAAGGACCTCTTTGCTCCTATACTCAAATGCTCTCGTTATGAAGGCCAACATGCCATTAGCTCTTTCACTACCTGCTGTACCTGCATGCTTACTTTAGCACTTTTAGATTATTTAATTTTTTTCACTTAATGACAAATTCTACTATAATTAATTGGTTGAATGTTCAACAATTTAAAGTGGAAATTATTGGGATCAGCAAACAATACTAAAGCATAAATATTCATATCTACTTCATGAATTGAAACATACTTTAATTTATGGTTCATATTTGTTGCTTCTTTGGATCACTGATTAATCGATCAAAAGATAATTTAGCATAAGGATATTTCCACTTCTCTATTTTTTTAGGTAGGAAAGAACTGCAGATGCTGGTTTAAATCAGAGATAGACACAAAATGCTGGAGTAATTCAACAAGACAGGCAGCATCTCTGGAGGGAAGGAATGGGTGACGTTTCGGGCCAAGACCAGACTGATGAATTTATTTATTTATTCTATTTATTTACTCTTGTTGTTAAGGATACTGACATCATATTACTATAATTGCTTCCTCTGGCACTCACGCTGCTTAGAGTGCAGATTAATTGATGAAGTGTGCAACTTAAGGATCTCCTAATATGGTTAGCACCACCTTTTATGGACTCCACTTCCTCTCTTGCTGTCGTCATTCAGTTCCAGTGTTAGGCCAGGAAGCTTGATAGGTATGTACTGAGTTAATCACAGTTCGTCACAGCATCAATCAACAGTACAACGATTCATTCTTTTATGATCTTAAACAACCTGAAAAATGAATTTCACAAGAAAGCAGAGTTCAGTTCTATTGTTATTCAGTTACCAATTAAGCGATATCTGAAAGCTTTGAATTCAGGACTTACAGCCAACATTTTTTGTCAAACTAATAATAAAACTGATGGAACTCTAATAAATAATTATTTCATTGGTAAATTATACTTGGGCCACTATTGCACATTCATAATACCAGTTTTGTCCAATATTCATCATTTTAAGTGAGGAATTATTCTTTTTTTTTTATGATTAACACACGTAAGTGTGGCTTCTTTGAGCACTATTTTAACCAAATCATTAATCTGTTCAAATATAAACGGTTAACAATCTCCATTAATGTAGCGTACCTAGGGAAGTAATAAGAACATGATAGCCAATCCCTATAAGTTCTCCCAAACCGATTTCGCCCACTGTATTTCTTTAACAAGGGGGAGAACAAGAGGAAGAAGATTCACTGTACCTTAATTGGTACATAAACTGGTACTTCATTGGACAATAAACTGACTTTGACCTTGAAACCTTGGTAGCTATGAATGATTCGCAACTGGTTTAAGTTCTATTTTTGAAATCGGATCTCCTGGTGGTCCAGTGCATTTGCATTCACCTGAGTTTCCTGGTGGTCTTTTTTTATGTGTAAGTGCAGCGGGGGTGGAGGTTGGTTGACTCTTTCAGGACTTCTTGGTGGTCTAGTAAGGAAAATGATTCCTTGTTCTCACCTTTGGGGGAAAAAAGGTAGGAAAAAGGTAGAATAACATTTTGAAAGAAACAGATTACAGAGTTTATAGTTCACAAAATTAATTCACTGAAGAATCTCAACAAAAAAATGCTTTTATTGGTTGATTATTGTCATGTGTACCGAGATATAGCAAAGCACTTTGTTTTGTGTGCTAGCCAGAAAAATCATATCATAAATTAATACAAAAGGTAGTGCAAACGAGAAAACAGAGTTCAGAATACAGAGTTACAGCTGTAAAGAAAGTGCCGATTAAAAAAAGTTCCGATTAAAAAAAGTGCAAGGCTGCAACAAGGTAAATTGGAAGATCAGGAATTTATCCTTAGGATATGAAAGGTTCCCTTAGGAATCTAATAAAAGGGGAGAAGAAGTAGTTTTTGAACTTAAATGAACAATATACAATGTTTATATTTTTGTGGATGCTTTTACAGTTATAGATTCAAATGGTACCTGTTCCTAAAATATGTATAATTTGCATCCTTTATAGAAAGCAAAGAGGTTGTATATGTCCCATTGCTCCCCTTGGCTTTTGCTGTGTCACTAGGTTGGAAGCAGTTTACCTGTTACTTAGCAGATGCACTGTTTCTTTGAGATATCAGTGTTGCGGTTTCTACCGCATTGATGATATATTGAGGATTTGACCCAGAGCTGCTGATATCTTGGTTGGAAAAGCTAAGACTCATTCAAGCCTTTATGAGACCTTGTTCTATGGAGAGAGTAAATTAAGAGCATCAAAAGCTTAAAGGAAACTGTTCTGTCTGCACTTTGTCATTAATCATGATTTACATTGTGTAACTGGTTTGAAAAATAGATTTTATTTCATAGGCGGTACTATTTTTGAAGAATTTGAGTTTCAAATAACTAAAGTTCTGTACCAGTCCTAGTGAAATGTAACACAGAGTTCCATAAACAGGGGGAGGAATCATAGAGAACCACAGGCAAATTATTCTTTCAGCAAATTATTGGGAAACAGCTGGCATCTACTGTTGAGGATGTGGTGGCAAGGAACTCAGAAAATCATGATTAGTCAGATGCCATATGAGAATGAAAGAGAAATTATGCTGGACAAATCTAAGGGAGCTTTAAGAGTATTTAAACAGCAGGGTAGAGGAAGGAAGCATGTTGTATGTTTGGATTTTTAAAACAATAATTTGATGAAAGTATTTCACTAAAGTGAAGGTCTCACTGGGTTTTATAATAGAATAGATTTAGGATTGTTTAAAGTTTAGAAAACACAGAGTAGAGAATTAAATCAGCTTTACTGATGGGGTGTCAAAAGATTCTGTGCTTGGCTTTTGAATGAAAAAAATCAGCCTTGAAGACACGTGAGAAAACAATATAATTTGGCCAAGTTTGTTCACAAGAAAGCTAAGTGGAAAACACAGGCTTGCCCCTTTCAATTATGTTGTTTTAATCTAGAGTTGACTCAATGCAACGTAAAACCAATGCAATAATATTTTGCATTGTAGTCACTATTGTCATGGAGGAAACATGCAGTCAACTGGAACGCAGCAAGCTCTGACGAATAGAATCATGATGATGACAGTTAACTATTTATGCTGTAATTTGATGATTAAATGTTGAATTGCATTCCAGAGAGCAGTCTTCTTCTATCTTTGTCCTGCCTCATCCCCTGACATCAGTCTGAAGAACAGTCTCGACCCAAAATGTCATCCATTCCTTCTCTCCAGAGATGCTGCCTCACCTGCTGAATTACTCCAGCATTTTGTGTCTCATCTCTTAAATCTGTTCTGTTAAATAGAGCGGTGAGACCTCTGGTGACATCCAGACTGCAGATGGAGCCATTTTTTAAAGCTCATGGAGAAGATGCATCTGAACATGGCAGCATTCACTCAGTACTCACAGGAATATCAGACATCATCTTTGTGCTTGAGTGAGCTGTGAACACACACAGTCTTTGGGTCAGGTGGGAGTGATACGAAAAGATCAAACTCAGTAAAGTACCTCTTTCAGTCCAAGATGTTTGGTCCATTCGATCTGCTTAGGTGATTGTCAAAATGGGGTGTTTAATTTTGTCATGTGAAACATTGGGGAAAAAAGAGTAAACTCTGCAACCCCTTTTGCAACACCTTTTCTATTTCTACTGCAGATGGAGTTAAACATGGTCTGCAATTTAACGAACAATGCCATCCATGTATGATTTGCATCTGACTATCACTGTTGAGTAATATTCTGCAAACAACATACTCTAACAAAACACGAGAACAAGAAGTAAGGCAAGGCCAGTTTACATCTTGTGCCTGTTCCGCCATTCAAGATAGAAATATAGAAACATAGAAATTAGATGCAGGAGTAGGCCATTTGGCCCTTCGAGCCTGCACCGCCATTCAATATGATCATGGCTGATCATCCAACTCAGTATCCCATACCTGCCTTCTCTCCATACCCCCTGATCCCCTTAGCCACAAGGGCCACATCTAACTCCCTCTTAAATATAGCCAATGAATTGGCCTCAACTACCCTCTGTGGCAGAGAGTTCCAGAGACTCACCACTCTCTGTGTGAAAAAAGTCTTTCTCATCTCGGTCTTAAGGGATTTCTCCCTTATCCTTAAGCTGTGACCCCTTGTCCTGGACTTCCCCAACATTGGGAACAATCTTCCTGTATCTGTCCAACCCCTTAAGAATTTTGTAAGTTTCTATAGGATCCCCTCTCAATCTCCTATATTCTAGAGCGTATAAACCGAGTCTATCCAGTCTTTCTTCATAAGACAGTCCTGACATCCCAGGAATCAGTCTGGTGAACCTTTTCTGCACTCCCTCTATGGCAATAATGTCTTTCCTGGAGACCAGAGATTTGGAGACCAGAACTGTACGCAATACACCAGGTGTGGTCTCACCAGACCCTATACAACTGAAGTAGAACCTCCCTGCTCCTATTTGCTCAAATCCTTTTGCTATGAAAGCTAACATACCATTCGCTTTCTTCACTGCCTGCTGCACCTGCATGCCTACTTTCAATGACTGGTGTACCATGACACCCAGGTCTCGCTGCATCTCCCCTTTTCCTTATCGGCCATCATTTATAAGCTGATCTTTTTCATATGGACCCCATATCTCTTGACTCCCTTATAATATCTAAAAATCTATCAATTGCTGTCTTGAATAAACATAAGTAAGCCTCTACATATCCGTTGCATAGGGAATTCCAAAAATACACTATCCCATGGGTGAATAGATTTTTTCTCATCTCTGTCCTTATTTTAAGACTTGAACCCCTGGTTCTTGACACTATCCAGGGAAATCTTCATCCCTGCATCAATTTTATTGAATCCAAAAATACTTTGGACTTCCCAGTGAGGAAACCCATATTTCTCTAAACTTTGGAGAATACTGGTCAGCCCCTTTTGTTTAATCTGTCATCACTGAACAGTTTCCCATCCCAAGAATCTATTTGGTAAACAAAGGTGCGGCACGGTGGCGCAGCGGCATAGTTGCTGTCTTACAGCGTTTGCAGCACCAGAGTCATGGGTTCGATCCCCACTATGGATGCTGTCTGTACGGAGTTTGTATGTTCTCACCATGACTGCGTGGGTCATTCACCCATTTGGCCCATCAAGTCTACTCCGCCATTCAATCATGGCTGATCTATCTTTCCCTCTTAACCTCATTCTCCTGCCTTCTCTCCATAACCCCGGACACCGTTAGTAATGAAGAATCTGTCAATCTCCGCCTTAAAAATATCCATAGACTTGGCCTCCACAGCCATCTGTGGCAAATAATTATACATATTCACCACCCTCTGACTAAAGAAATTGCTCCTTTCCAAAAGTAAATCCTTTTATTCTGAGGCTATGGGCACTGGTCCTAGACTCTTACACTAGTGGAAACATTCTCTCCACATTCACTCTATCCAGGCCTCATGGTTAATATTGAGCCCTTTAATTTAATTTGAACTATTGCAGGCAGGTTTTGAACTTAATTGTAAATGTCAGCTGTACCTCCATGTGAAAGCTAGCCATATGTTGTAATGTTTTACATCTGTTTCATGTTGTGGAATTGGTTTTTGCCCAATTAATGAAATGACATTTCAATAGGATGGGGGAAGAGAACTGGAGAAACCAGTCCTCAGAGTTACGAGGGAACAAAATGTTCAGAAGCACCATTTATCACAAGCTCATAATATACTTACACAAATGTATTTGCTTTATCCAGATCGGTCCTAATGGTCCATGGCTTTGGAGCGCCGCTGCTTTATTCGGAAATGCGTTCCATGCATTGCTCTTTTTTTTGTGAATGATTTATTGCTATCCCTTCTTAAATGTACTATTCTAGTTAGAATGACCATCTCATGATCCTGTTCTAATTTGAATTTAAAATCATATTCTTCGGTCTGTGCACCAGACTGCAGGGTTCATGAATCTTAAATATATTTGGCAATTGATCTTAAAGTGAAGGAATGTGGATTTTGACCTTTTGTTTGCAATAAGCACATCTCTGAGAAGTTCAGCTTGTGAGTTGGCTGGTATCTGATTATATTGATCTGATAATATCTAAATCATATCAGTAGACAAATGGTTCACGAGCATCAATTCAGTAAGAAAGGTCCACAAGGCTGCAACATGTTCTTTTCCTATCGCTAAAATTATCGAATGGCCCATAGTCTACAGTGGCATTCACATGTTACTTTAAAGAGAACATATATAACATTGATCCAGAACTTCCAGGAGTTGGGAATTTCATGACATATTTTGGATGCTAGGATTCCCCTGCACCCATCAGCTTGAAAGCATATTTTCATGTATGTTGACTAAAAAAGATTGGAGCCAAAATAGCAATAATAAAGAGGTGCAGCAAGAGTTAGCAAAACAATAGGTGGGGACAGATGAGAATGGATTGATTAGCACCTAACAGTTAGGAGGGGGATGGAAGTATGGAGATAGATGAGATGTAGATCAAAAGGCCTCTATTGCCAGTTCTGATCTTCCCCACGCAACTTGACTGTTAACTGGCAATCAACCTCTCCTCAACTATATCCACCTCTCACTTGCTAGCTCTATATTCGAGTGTCAGCTCTCAATTTGAGAGAAAAAACAAAGCCAGGGCAGTGAAGTGGGAAACGAGCAAAGAGGAAGCATGTATGTTTTAATGTTCCCCATCAGCCATCTAGACTTGGCTCATATTCTTGTAGCAAGATCAAAACAGAACTGCCTAAGATCATCCTTCAGGATAGTCCGTAGTCTCCTTTATGGTAGATAAGCAGTCTTCCACCTGCCAAATTTAACCAGACTCACGGGTATGGTTCATTTTACAATGCCTCTGAAACGTTTCAATAAGCCAGTTATACCAGCAGGCAATTAGCACTTGACAACAAATGGCGTCCACATCCCATGAATGAATAAATATTTTAAAATGGCTATTTATCTAACAGTTCAACTAACAAATTCAGACCTTCCCCATTCCCCATTCCCCATGAGTGTCCTGAACTTGCAAAGCACTGGCAAAGATATTTGTCAACGTTTCCAAGTGGAACTGTTGGCAAACCCAGGGAATTTTCAGATTCAATATCTAAAGGTGCCCATAGGAAAATCCCAGGGATTATTGTCAGATGCCTGTTAGTTCCTCTAAATATTAAGACAATTTCCTAATACTTATCTTTTCTCAGATATCTTAATGTTTTCTCTTCTATTTTTTGCTCTGCTTTGCATTTATGCTAATGCTACCTGGTCAGATGGCCATGGCTGGCATCCATGGATTTCCTGAGCAACATTGCTCAATCTGACATGTTTGGAAGAACAAGAAGGATAATAACAAAGCTGCCAAATTTGCCAGATCATTAGCGAAAAGCCCAACAGCCCCCAAAACCTTTCCAAAGCTCAGCATTCATATTCTTCCCTTAGATCTTTTATTAGATGCCTCTCTGAAATGCTGGACAGTTCATATTTCGAGCATCTGCAGTGTTTGTTTTTTTTACAGTATACAGAATAATAGTGTGTGCTTGCAGTAGCCATAATGGTTCAGTGTTCAGTCAAATAGGCTTAAAAATAAATAATGTAGGCACAAAATGCTGGAGTAACTCAGCGGGTGAGGCAACATCTCTGGAGAGTAGGAATGGGCGATGTTTCTGGTCGGGATCCTTCTTCAGACTATTTAAAAATAAATAATATGTTTTAGCAGAATTTATCCAGCACAGTTAAGTTACGTCATCTATGACATGTGGAAACTCCAGAATACTTTGCGTGCCATGGAAAACAATATAAGGATCTCAGGTAAAAATCATCCGAGCTTGAAGACTGGATAAGCCCATTATATTGTGTGCAGGGGGCTGGGTTACATGGGTAACACATTTCAGGAGAGATCATTCCAAAATGACATAAGGTTTAGGAGGCAGAATCTCATCTGAAAATTGTTGTTTCTCTGTCACATCTGTTGCACTCTGATATATTTGTTCTTGTTTTCACAAGCTATAAAATGAATAGCTGACAGTGCATCTCTGACTAGAAAGTCAAAATAGTATTTTTCTTTTTTAACTTACTAGAAAATTGAAAAAAAGTGCAAAATCATTGACAGGCACATCAAGGCATGAATTGCACAATGTGAAATTTAGCCATTGGATTCCATATGTACATTTAACCTACAGATCAAAGCAGCATAGAATATAGTATGAAGCATCATGCAAAACATGTTAGACTAGATTTGACAAAAATAGAACTAATTCTGGAGAACGGGTGTGGGTTTCAAATGGAAAAGCAGACATTAATGGGAGCACAAAGACTTGATGATTGGATTAAAGAGATTAAGCCCTTAGTTGTGCCATTGTTAGGGAACCAATCACTGAAGAAGACCATGAACTCTTCTTTAATGGACTGGATAACCCTATGGTTTTCAAATGGGATGGTCCCTGTTATCCAGTCATCAGCAGGTGAAGAATCCGCTCTGTGCAGCCAATCATTACCACCAAATGTAAAGCATTACGGGAATGCGGCTTGAAGCAATGGTTCCTGAAGACTGAGTGCCATTAAAGGAGCAGTCTGGTTAGAAAAGACTGCTCCTTTAAGATCATGCATCTGCTTTCAATGTTCATTGAAACTGTACCCTACAGGTACTGGGTATATGTGCTTTTAATGCGGAGGAGTCCGCTGCTGCATGCATGCCTCTTTGCACATCAAACATATTAGGCAAATACCCATCTGCAGGATTAAGCCAGAGCTGGTCCAGTTCAGAGCCTATTTCTCTGTGCATCTGGGAGAACTTTAAAACGACAATGTGGGTTGGTCTCAGCTAACACTCAGCCAAATCTAGTCATTTTTAGAAGCGGTGATTCGCTTGTCAAGTCACACGAGAGATGGTGATGTAAAATGTAAAAATATACTTTGCTGAAATATTACTTCGAAAACACTAAGTGTAAATGCGACTAAATGTCATTCACAATGGAGCCGCATTCTTCCATTACATTTTTTCAGTACAGGTGATACAATTGCTCTGGTGCAGAAAGATAAAAAGGATCAGAGAATAAATCCTCCCTTCCTGCAGCATTTGTAAAGGAATGAATAAAATGTGTGATCTTTTAACAAACCAGAATATAATTGATGATCAGAATTTTCTAGTAGTGGAATTTGAGTGTAGTATGCCAACTTTTTTCACAACCTGTTTTGGGCTAATGGCATTGAGCAATTTTACTCATTCCTGGACCTTCAGTTTGGGAACAATTTGATATAGTCAATCCTCATGTTTAAGTGTCCTAACAACGGTTAAAGAGCTGCAAAAACAACAGAAAAATGGGCTAGGTAAATCTAGTAGTGGCTGACAGTGCATGGACAAATTGAGCATGATTTAATTTTGCATGTTTTAAATCCACAGTGTTTTAAACTTATTTATGGGATCTGAGTGTCGCCGATGTCCAAAATTGTCCATTGATGGGCCGAATGACCTAATTCTGCTCCTATAATTTATGAACTTATGAACCTTTCCTATCTGCACTGGGAAAGTAATGGTGATGCACATTCATGAACTGCAGTTTTCGTTCTGGTGAAGGTGCCCTCAGTGTGACTCTAATAAAAGTATTTCCAAGGTAGAAAACTGTAAACTTCTGGAAAACTCAGCGGGTGAGGCAGCATCTGGTAGTTTACACCCCAGCGGTATGAACATCGACTTCTCCAATTTCAGGTAGTCCTCCCCCCTTCCCATCTCTCCCACAGCCCATTGCCTCTTCCTTTCTTCTCCCCCCCCCCCACCCCCACATCAGTCTGAAGAAGGGTCTTGACCCGAAACGTCACCTATACCTTCGCTCCATAGATGCTGCCTCACCCGATGAGTTTCTCCAGCATTTTTGTCTACCTTTGATTTTTACAGCATCTTAAACAAAGTATTCCCAAGGTGCTGTTGCGAAGGGCAATTCAGGATTTGGAAGAGTAATTTATTTACAAAGCAGGAATGGATAACCGTATCATGGAAACAATTCCCATGCACTTGCTGAACATATTCTTTCTGTTTGATTTTACAAGGTAAACTGAACTGAAATACCTTTACAGGACCAATTTTTGTTTCTTGGTTGATACCAGGTAGAATATTCAATGATATTCTTGTTCTGGTTTTGGTACAGCTAAATGGCTTTCTCAGCCGGGGCAGCATGTTTCTGCGCTGTATTTCAAAAGTCCAATTCTGGAATTCTAAAGTTATTTCCTAAAAATAACTATCCTGATCCCCAGTCCATTCTTAATTCATTGTTTTTCATGTGTAGATATAATGAGTCTGAACTTAAATTCTCCAGCTGTGGTGGAATTTGAAGTCTTATCTCAAAGGTTTCGAACATTTCAAAGGTCTTTTATTGTCACATGTACCAATTAAGGTACAATGATGAACGAATTACCATACTGCCATATGGGAAAAAAAGCAACAAAACATATAACTACATAAAAGTTAACATAAACATCCAACACAGCGGATTCCCCACATTCCTTTGTGATGGAATGCAAAAAAGCCCAATCTTCTTCCTCTTTATTCTCCCGTAGTGCAATTAATTAAATTTAAGACCCCTTGAATCTATATGAACAGAAAGTTCTGCTTTAGTAAAGTAGAAGACTGTGGAGAACTGAACATCTGGAAGTGAGGAGGTTAACTGAGGTTTGTACTGATATCAAACCATTGCAAATCCTTTACACTCAGTTCCCTTTCTTCCTGAGTACTTGTCACTGCGTGCTCACCGAACATTTTTCCTCTTTGATCCACATTCTGAGCAAACCTTTCAGCTCACCATGTGCTCAGTGGTTCCTAAAAATAACTATCCCTTCCCCCATTCCATCCCTAAATCATTGTTTTTCATGTGTAGATTAATTCAGTTCATTGTTGTTCTGAAGATGATATCTTGTCTGATTTCCTCCTTCATACACGTAGATTTTTAGTTAAATTAATCCTGAAAGCTTACAGCAGACTAAGCACGATGCAGTAACAAGATATACACTGAAGATATGCTGTTCTGCTTCAGAAGTGTAAACACCACATACCTGCAGCTAAAGGTTCACTCTCACAGTTTGTGATATAGTCTGAACAATTCAGTGGCTTTATGGCATTTTCAGACATTAATTATTCTCTACAAAACTTTGTGGATTTATAGCTGTAAAAGGATAGAATGTAACACTCTATTCTATCCCCCTGATTTTATTTCTCACGATAGATGTGCAACAAGTACCAACAACCCATAAAAATAAAACTCTTACGTTAATGCTTCAATTTTATCTGATCGCACTTTTATAGCTCCATGAGAAATAAAACAGTTGATTTACATTCAAAGACCTGTTTTGTTTTTAAAATACCCTGCGCTAAACTGCAGGTGTACACATGCTGTCATCTTTTGTGTTATGTTATGGTTCTTTTTCATAGAATTTGTTTCATTGAATTCAAATAGCCAATGATGTGTGGAGTGCTGTCATGGATCAATTCAAACAAACAGAAAAATATGCATCAGATATATTTATTCCAATGCTGTACTTGAATGAAATGCAAACTCAGTGGGGCCAAGTTTCACCGCCTCTGCTGCAGCACTGTTGCTTCTGTAGCTGTTTTACTCCCAGTCTAATTCTGCCTGGGATTCCCCTGAACAGCAAGGATTGCAGTGCCTGCAGCAATCTATTGCTGTGACACTTACTTTTCAAAACAAAAACATATTTTTTTACCTTGCACTAGCACAAACCAGTTCGATAAACAGTCAGCATATCTGCCCAACTCCCCTATCTCCCCAAAACACATCTTAAAAGGTCACTTACCAAAAATATTCCAAACATTTTGTTGACAAATATTTTTTTTAAGTCCTGAGATTCTTAAGTTAAGAATCTTAACACTTTAATGCACGCATTCTTCTGCAATAGCAAACCCCGACTATTCCATCTCCGAGAGGATGCGCACAGTGCTGCACATGTGCGTTTAGCAAAGGCAGAAGCAGATCTCCATTCTGATATTTGTGAACTAGTTGGCTGACTACCTGTAAAACCAGAAGTCGTCTGGAACCCAGCATAAGTCGCTACAACTGCGCTTGTTCTGAGGCAAGTTAGGCTCTCACAATATGAGCCACAGTCTGGCATGATGGGTGAAGTGGGTAGTGGGTGAAAAAGACAAAGGCTTTCATCAGAGGAGTTTCCAATCCCCTTCTCAACATTATTCCATTCTTGGCATTTGCTCATTTCTCTGATGGCAAAGTGGAGTTGAGCATTTCACTGTTTTTCTGTAGATCAGTGAGGGCTGTATGGCAGAGGTTAAAGTAACCAGGTGAAGACTGCATTTGTGTTGTGTATGTCCTCAATTAAGATGTTTGCAAACACTTGTGTAATTGCTGCATACGATGCCCCAAATGAGTGGTCACTTTTCCAAATACAAAAGCAGCATCTGAAAGGCCTGAGGGATCATGCATACATCTGCATTCTCTGTCATCATGTCTGTCCACTTCCTTTCTTGATCAGATGTGACCGTGATGCTACATACTGTATACCAATTATTTAAAGAGCAACAAACCATATTCCTGCTGCTCACTTCTATGGTAATCTGCGGCAGAGACTGTCTGATGTCACGAGGAATGGTTCTTCTACTCTTTAGCAGGGAATATGAGCAACTTTATATATCCAGCATGAATGCTGTCTTGTAAGGAGTCATTGAACATTAACAGCCCCGGATCAGCCTCTGTTGTGTAGTTCCTCCAGCATTGTTAGAACAAATTATTGAGCTGATGCCTCACAGTTGCAGCAATCCATGTTCAATCCTGATATCTGGTGTGCTGTGCTTGATGTTTACACCCACTCACTGTAATCACATGAGCTTCTTCTGGTTTACTCCAATTTCCTAAAGTGTTTGGGGAGGCAGTTTAATTTGCCACTGTAAATTGCTCCTGGTGTTTATAGCTGAGCGGTAGAATCTGGTGAATGGGACATTTCTTGTATCCACACTGTATCTCTAAAGCCTAAAGTAAAGTCTAAAACTACACACTTGGTTGGGGTATGCAGACAAAGGCTTAGTTTCTTGGACATGTCAAAATGTCTGTGTATCATAAGGCTCAGATTAAGGTAGGAGGTTGTGGCTATCTGAAACCTCTTCAGACAAGTCTTCACACAATCTCCACAACCTCTGTCTCCACACATAGCAATCATGTCTTGTTGAGGACTATGTATTTGGTCCTGTCTTCTACACTTCAATGGGTCAGGCACAATCAGAGGAGGAAAATTCCCAGGCGATATTTCTGTTCGGAAAATTTTGGGTCTGGAATCAATCAGAAGAAAAGTCCCATCAAGAAATGTTATCTGTACATAGTTGCTGCTTGACCCACTGAATTCCTCCAGTATTTTGTTTTTTTGCTGAGGCTACTAAGGATACCAGGATAGAAGTGCAAAGTGTGGCAAACTGAAGGGTCAGCATAAACATTTGTTTGAGTTTGTAGTTCGGCCCCCATGCCAGATTATTGATTCTAATGATGTGGATCTGACTCCATTCCACATAATAAAAGGCTACTTCAATTTACCTTTGTTTAAGAAGGAACTGCAGATGCTGGAAAATTTGTCTACCTTCAATTTACCTTTCCTTCTTTGGTGAGTAGATAACTACAGAGCCCGTCAAGGGAACAGCTCATGCAGTGATTTTAAATATGCAGGTTGAAATTGAGTTCTGTGTGTCTTCATCTGATTACGACAGGTTCATTATTGAAACATATTGAGCATTCTACCTACTGATGGAATCCTTACCCAACATATCCTGGGAAGTTTCAACCCGTTGCAATACGTTAATTCTGTGGTTGGCTTAAAATGGCTTTGACAATGGCATGGCAGGTTAATTTGGGCTTGCTGTTCTCTTGTGACCCCACTACCCCTTTGACCTCACTATTGTTACTCTCAGAGTGGTGGGCAGACAACTAGAGGACAGGAGCCATTCAGTTAACTTTGGTTCCCTTTTAGAAGTCAATCATTTTTATACGTTTTATTTATTGCTCCATTATAAATTCTTATGTTTTTATCACAAGCAGCAGAAGGGCTTAGTTTAATTTGGTATCATGTTCGGCACGAACATCGAGGGCCAAGGGCCTGTTCCTGTATTGTACTGTTCTATGCGTCATGGCGAGTACTGATCACATTTACCAGTCATTCTTTAGATATACGGATCGGCTGCAGCACTGCATGTGACGTGTTTACATGAATTGTTTTCATTATGAGTGAAGATACGGGAATTTATAAAGGTTTAAAGTCAAGGCACAGCTCCAAAGTGAGAAATTAGTCTTCATATTGACGTCTCAAAACGTTGTCTTTTAAACAGTTCACAACTTTTGAAGGTGTCTGCTTTAATTAGCATTACATGCAAAGCCACTGTTTAGTAAGTGACCTTTACCTTATCCTGTCATTATAGAGTTACTGTTTAACTAATTTTATTTCTTCTTCAACTTTTGTTTCTGAGGGGTGACTCAATAGTTCCAATAGGTCTATCGATAAAGGCTCTTTTGATCAAATACTAACAAACAGCATTAGTTCCCTCTTGTGGTACTGTTCTAATTAAACTCATTTTGAATGAAGCAATTACATTTTGTCATGCCTCTCAAAAAAATCACAAATTGCTACTCGTACGTGATTTTCTTATAATTGCAATGGATGTTGTGAGGAAAAACATGTCAGCTATTAGACAACAGACAATAGACAATAACAATTATAACAATATTGTTATAACTATGAGATTATCTGCCGTATTTTGATAATATTGATTGAGATAGAATTGTTGGCCAGAGTAAGAAGAAAAACACACTCATTCTGACTTTGCTTCAGATCTTTACTTTGCTGGAACTAGTCGAGAAAGGTTGACCTGGTTGCATTCCTCACCTGAGGGCCTATCTGGAACATGTGACTTAGATCCAAACATGTACTTGGACTTGTTTTTGTCTCCGGCACCAAACAAATGAATCTGGCCAATAGTTCATGAAAGGATGGCGGTGAAGGCAGATATGATAGTGGCGTTTAGGAGGGTTTTTCGATCGGCACATGGATATGCAGCGAATGAAGGGATTATCTGCAGGCTGATAGGATTAATGTATTTTGACATAATGCACAGCCGGGGCATTGTGGGCTGAAAAGCCTGTTCCTGGGCTGTACCTTTCTGTGTTCCATGTTCTAAGAAGGAATTACATGTACTCTTCAGAATGGATTCAAGATTGCAATTTGCCACCATTATCGCACACAAATGAGAATCTTTGGCACAGAACAATCTAAACTGAGCCATGAATTGAATTTCTACTAAAACCTTTCAAAACATTTCCTAAGGAACAGCTTTGTTAAATATTGATCCATCTCCTTTGACACTGAATCAATGACCTTCTTTGTTTCCTGCAACTGTTATCCTGTGAAAATTTATTTCCTAATCTCCAAACTAACTTTAGGTTAATGTATTTTGAACTTTTATTATCTCATTACTTGCTCATTAACCAAGCTAAATACTTCATTTACCTCAACCCAACTATACATTCCATTCTCTTTCAGACCTGTGCCACTTCCCATCATCTTTCTATCAATTTTCTTTTCAAGTTTGACAAGAAAGATCGTTATTAATTCAATGGAGGGAGAAGCTTTGTGTAATCTATATTGTGCATGTTGCTTTTAAACAGAGTATACTATTTTTATGCAAATAATTACAAGAATGGAATATATGAATTGCAGTTTATTATACTTCATGAGCTATTTAGTAAAAGTTCAGTGGCTGATATATTAAACATACATAGTTCAGAGTGATTTTCAAATTTAGACATATCATGTTTTCTGTGGCAGAATTTAATAATTAAATATTGTAATAGAAAGTTAAACATAGAAACATAGAAACATAGAAATTAGGTGCACGAGCAGGCCATTCGGCCCTTCCAGCCTGCACCGCCATTCAATATGATCACGGCTGATCATCCAACTCAATATCCTGTACCTGCCTTCTCTCCATACCCTCTGATCCCTTCAGCCACAAGGGTCACATCCAACTCCCTCGTAAATATGGCCAACGAACTGGCCTCAACTACCTTCTGTGGCAGAGAATTCCACAGATTCACCACTCTCTGTGTGAAAAACGATTTTCTCATCTTGGTCCTAAAAGACTTCCCCCTTATCCTTAAACTGTGACCCCTTGTCCTGGACTTCCCCAACATCGGGAACAATCTTCCTGCATCTAGCCTGTCTAACCCCTTAAGAATTTTGTAAGTCTCTATGAGATCACCCCTCAATCTTCTAAATTCCAGTGAGTACAAGCTGAGTCTATCCAGTCTTTCTTCATATGGAAGTCGTGCCATCCCAGGAATCAGTCTGGTGAACCTTCTCTGTACTCCCTCTATGGCAAGAATGTCTTTCCTCAGATTAGGAGACCAAAACTGTACACAATACTCCAGGTGTGGCCTCACCAAGACCCTATACAACTGCAGTAGAACCTCCCTGCTCTTGTACTCAAATCCTGGTGAAGATATTCCCTCAGTGACATTAAATCAAGAGTGCCAGGAATTTAATGGAAAAATTATTCATTCCAGTGAGCTGTTAGCGGAAGGCAAATAGCTTTAAAGATTTTGTTCCATTGAAGCCAGTGGGAATTTCAGCAACTAGTATATTGCTAAACTACTGCCAGCGATTGAGGACAAAGCTATAGGTGAATATTTTGGTAGACACCACATGAGCAATTTGATGCAAGAAATATTTGTGGAACATGCTTATAAGGAACAGCTGCCTTCATATGTATATTCACTCAAAGAATTCCATTAGCATTGACTTTCCTCAGTCCATGTCTGGGTCTGTTTTAGTTGAACTGATAGAAATGATTAATTATGAATTCTATTATTGATGTATCATTTAAAAAACTGGGATGACTGAATTTTAACTAGACTATTAATATTATTTCATCTAGAAACATCTATGAGCTTGCTGATGTAGTTTTGCGTCGATTGTGAGGGCATGAATTTCTAAATTTGTCTGCTCTTTGCTATGTGTCTCACAGTGGTTCTGGTCATTCCTTTCTCTAACTTCTTGACATCCACTTGGTGTTTTTTTTTCCTTAGTATTCAAAGGAATTTTCCAAACCCAATTCATCCCTCATCTACATATCACACAGTGAGCATCTCAACAAAACAGTAAACTTGTAGCCAGCACAAGAAAGGTGACCAACACGAATGGAAGACGCAGAGGTGCAATTGGAGATTATGAGTTCTTTGGAATTATTTTTCGGGGGATTTCATGATAAAAGTAAACATGATTTGCCCACATTGACTTCGGAGGACATTTCTCTGGATTTTTGCAGCAAGACTGAGATTTGACGAGCATCATCCTTATGGAGGCAAGGAACAAAAAATGCAGCTTAAATGAGGTAATTGTTAACATAGAAATTCACAGGTAATTAGACTTTATTCACTTGACAAAAAGAGCTCAAGTTCCACTCAGTTTTTTAGCTGTTCTATCCTCCAGGTGTGAGACAGGCTAATAAACTTGGATCGGACAAAACTTTGAACATTAATAGCCCATTATCTGTTATTTGCACTTTATCAGTTTATTTCTTCATGTGTGTATATATTTATATAATGGTATATGGACACACTGATCTGTTCTGTAGTCATGCCTACTATGTTCTGTTGTGCTGAAGCAAAGCAAAAATGCAATTGTCCTATCAGGGACACATGATATTAAACTCTCTTGAATATTGAAGACTTGAAGAGAATCTTGAATCTCTTGAATCTTGAAGACTAAAGGAATTTTATATCTTCTGGGTGTCATCCCCTACAGCCTCAGTAATTATTAATGCTTTCTGCATTGTAATTTTATGTTGGATAAACCATTATGCAGTAATTCCAGAGACTCTTCATAAACCACATTGTGGATTTATTTAAGGACATAGATTGAAATATGCAATACCTACAATCTACTGGGACCTCCACTAGTTTAGTTCTCCCCTCGATTTACAGATCTTGTAACATGTACTAATTAACACTTCATTACATATCGACATTAATGGTAACATGTGGAATGGTGGGCAGGCAGGAAAGATGACAGGCCAGAAGTACACAATTGAACAAGGCAATTGAAAATGAAACAGCCCTAAAAAGCCATGCAGTTTACCTCTGCTTTTATTCCTTATGCTGATGCTCTTATCATAGGTATCATGATCTATGTTAGATAACTAGTCCACTATCCTGTTATCAGCCACTTGATCAGTCCTCATATGCTTAAGATATTTTCTCCTTGCAGCAGTTTCTCTGTCGCTGTAGCACTATATTCTGCACTCTGTTTATTTTCTCTTTTGCACCATCTGTTCTACTCAAGTAAAATATGATCTACCTGGATAGTATGCAGAACAAGTTTTTTTTTTACTGTATCTTGGTGTATATGACAATAATAGACAATACCAATATCAATATCCTGGTAAATGTTATCAAACATTATTACATGGTAATGGTACTGTGAAAACCTTTTATATAGCAAGCATTAAGGTGCAACAAAAGATGATTGGCATTGTAGACTAGTCAGATATTAATTAAATGTATTTAATTAATTTCTAATTAAATAAATTGAGTTTAGTCTGGTTTAGAGATACCATGCAGAAACAGGCCCTTCGGCCCGTGGAGTCCATACTGTCCGATCTCCGCGCATTAACACTTATCCTACACGCACACTAGGGATAATTTACATTTATACCAAGCCAATTAACCTACAAACCTTTACGTCTTTGGAGTGTGAGAGAAAACCGATGAACTCTGAGAAAACCCACACAGGTCACGGGGAGAACGTACAAACTCCAAGCACCTGTAGTCTGAACCCAAGACTCTGGCGATGTAAGGCAGTAACTCTAGCAACTGTACAACTGTAAGGCTGCGCCACCGTGCCACCGTGTTGTCAAATGTTTCTTGCAATGACATGCCCACCTTACACCCAGGGTGATTCTAACAACCTGTAGAACCTTGTCAATAAGCCACCTCACTATCACCATTAATTTAAACCAGTCACATGGAAGGCCTCGTCCCCCAAAGCAACCCATTCCCTAATGCAATATTCCACCACTCACCTGTCCCCTCAACGCAACGGCGGGAGCGTTCTGTAGCCGGGGGACGGCTTCACGCGGGAAGCATCCTGCAGCCAGGGGAGGGGGGTGTGGGGGTGGGGGAAGGGAGGTGTGGGGGAGGGTGGAGGGGTGTGTGTGGGGGGATGGAGTGTGTGTGGGGGGAGCGGTGTGTGTGTGTGTGGGGGGAGGGGGGTGTGTGTGGAGGGGTGTGTATGTGGGGGGAGATTGTGGGGGAGGGGGGGGATTGTGGGTGGGTTGTGGGGGAGGGGGGGGTGGGGGTGTGAGGCTAGGGGAGGGTGTGTATGTGGGAGAGGGTGGGGTGTGGTGGGGGAGAGGGGGTGGGAGGGGTGAGTGTGGGCTCCGGCCGCACTCACCGGCTCCAGGACCCGCCACCTGTCGCACTCAGTGGCTGCCGGAAGGGGCGTAGCCGTCCCGGCAAATAACAGACCAATAACTTTTGTAATATTTCACCGATCAAAATAATATTTGATGCACTTGCAGCACAGGAGAATGGCGAGTAAGGTGGCGAAAAATCGTAGCGCTATGGGGGATCGTTTTTAGTGCATATATAAAAACAACGCAAACTGGAAGAGGACAAGATGAGAGTATTGTGTATATAGATGTAGAACATATAAACATAATAAGGGTCTCGAACCAATACATCACCCATTCCTTCTCTCCAGAGATGATGCCTGTCCCACTGAGTTACTTCAGCATTTTGTGTCTATATAAAATTAATATTCCTTTGAGGATGTTTCTTCTGAATTACCAGCTTTTCAAATATGTCATGAAGTCCAGGGAAGATGGCAGGAAATGCTTTTGTTTTTAGAATCAAAAATACTAATTCTTGCTTTGATTGTACTGCATGTAGTTTCAAATTTAAAAAAAGGATAGATAAATTGAAGATTAATTTGGTTTTACTCAGTTACTATTTTTAATGACCTGTGTTAAATGGCATTGTAACAAATCAAAACAGTGTTTTGGTCAACGCTGTGATAATAAGCTAAATTGGCACTCCCACACTATCGTCCTTACCAGTGGGAATAAAAACACAATCTTTTGCTGGACCATGGTTAATTATACTAAGATTAATGCCTGTGTATTGAAAATATATATTTTTATCAGGAATTTCCTTGGGGTAAATTCAGTGGAAATTCCTGAAATAACTTAGTGCTAGGTTCCCTTAGGTCTGTATGGTATATTACTCTTTTAGATCACTGTCTCTTTGATCTTCGACAAAATATGTCACTCTCAGTTTACAATGCACAACAACAAAGCAGCGGTTCATAAAAACATGAAAAATAGGAGCAGGAGTAGACCAACCAGCCCTTCAAGCCTGTGCTGCCATTCATTCATGTCATTAATGATAATGCTCTGATATTTAGGAGCCTCTCTTAGGACTCATACATGGCAACTGAATCAAAGAGCTGATCCACAAGTCTGCAATAGAATTGTTCATGCTGTTTAGGTTTCAATTTGTTCTTGAATTATTGTTGTTAAAGCTCATAGAAAGTATATGCATAATGAGCTTTGCAAAATATTTTAGTAAACTTCTGTGCAAGATAATTCTCGACAGGGAATTGAGCAGAAAGCACAATTTTGTACATAATGGTCTTTGTTATAAAATTAATTTATTTCACTTTTAACAACTATGAGCTCCTCCAATGCAGGTGTTTCAATATCAGAGCCAAGTAACTCACAAATGATCTGCGTAGTTATCTTTCACATTAATCTTCTGCTTAATGAATTTAAAAACATGAACATAGGTGCTGACAACTTATTTTGTTGCAGACTTTAATGGTCCTGGCATAATAGCTGAGCTTCTGGTCTCAAGATCCAGATTTCACATTTCTCTACTATAGTTGGGAGATTTCAGTTCAGAGTCTCTTGCCCAGGGTAGGGGAATTGAGAACCAGAGAACATAGGTTTAAGTTGAGGGGGGAAAGATTTAATAGGAATCTGAGTGGTAACATTTTCACACAAAGGGTGATAAGTGTATGGAACGAGCTGCCTGAGGAGGTAGTTGAGGCAGGTACTATCACAAAATTTAAGAAACATTTAGATAGGTGCATGGATAGGACAGGTTTAGAGGGATATGGGCCAAAGGCAGGCAGAAGGGACTAGTGTAGATGGGACATGTTGGCTAGTGTGGGCAAGTTGGGCCAAAGAGTCTGTTTCCACACTGTAAGACTCTGTGACTCTATGATATGACACTTAATGATGCATTTGAGACAAGGTCTAATTTCATTAAAATTTGTATTTAAAAATGGTGGTTGTGAAATTATGAGATAATATTAAAGCCAAAAAAAAACTTGGCAAAGCAGAAAAATTAAAAACAAAACAGAAAATGCTGGAAATAATAGATCAGATAGCATCTGTGTGGAGAGAAAAGTCAATGATATAGGTTTTCATCAGAACTGAGACCACTTAGAAATCAAACATGCTTTAAGTTGCTAAGAACGGAGGGCAGGAGGGGAGGGTGGATGAAGAGAATAACTTACTCAAACTCATACTTAATTTATTAGCCATGTTTAGCAACATACAAGGAATTTGATTTGCCATACAGTCATAGTAATAAAAAGCAACAGAACACACAAAATACATTTTCACATAAACATCCACCACAGTGACTCCTCCGCATTCCTCACTGTGATAGAAAGTGAAAAAAAATCCAATCTATTCCCTTCTTTGTTCTCCAGTGGTTGGGGGGCCTCGAGTCTTCCGCTGACGGGAAGATCTTACTCCTGTAGCCGGTGGCGGGCCTCCTCGTCAGGGCGATCAAGTTCCAGCATCGGGCGGGATCTCAGCTCCCCCGCGCCGGGCGATCTACATCCGTTCGGGGCTTGTCGACGTCATGCGGCTCCTGGAGCTTCCTGTCTCGGTCTTTTCCGAGACGCAAGCCCTTGAAGTCCACAGGCCGCGGTTGAAGCGTTGATCCCAGGCAAGGAATCGGCTCCGATGGCGAGTCCACGGTGGGGCTCAAAGTCAGTCCCGAGCAAGGCCAGCTCCACAATGTTAGGCCGCAGAGCGACCGGAGATACGACCCAGAAAACAATCGCATCTCCGGCAAGGTAAGAGATTGAAAAAAGTTTCCCATGAACCCCTTCCCCCACCCCCCACATAAAACAAACTGGAGAACATTAACACAAACTTTTACAACACATTAAAAATAACAAAAAAAAAGACAAAAAGACAGGCAGATTGTAGGCGCCAAAGAGAGTCCTTCTGATCGGCTGGAGACCACTTGGACTGACCAAAGATAGCAGTGGTATTAGTTGAGAGGGTGGTTCAAGCTGGTTAATTTCAATTCTCTTGAAGTAGGAGAAGTACCACATACCTGTAGCAGATCCTGATGAAGAGAAATAAAAACTGAGAATGCTGGAAATATTCAGCCAGCATCTGTGGAGAAAATAGCTTCAATATTTCACATTGGCGATCCTTTGTCAGAACTCGAGACCTTTCATGAATGGAAAACAGATCAGATTCACTTAACTGAATAGGGAATCTACCATCACTGCCTTGCCAATGCCATAAATGGGCTCCAGACCCAAGGAAAAGTGGTTAATACTTACCTGCACTTTAAAATGGCACAGCATGTTGCTGAGTTGCATCAAACTGTCACAACATCAATGACATCAGCATATGAGGGTGGTGAATCTGTGGAATTCAATGCCTCAGACAGCTGTGGAGGCCAAGTCAATGGATATTTTAAAGGCGGATAGACAGATTCTTGATTAGTAAGTGTGTCAGAGGTTCTGGGGAGAAGGCAGGAGAACAGGGTTGTGAGGGAAAGATAGATCAGCCATGTTTGAATGGTAGAGTAGATTTGGTGGGCCGAATGGCCTAATTCTACCCCTATAACTTATGAACATGAGATAATTTGCTTTAAAATTGTCATAATGTGACTGTTGTAACCAAAATACTGTACAAAGCAATTTTAGTTGAATATTTTTTAGTAAACTTGTACTGAATCAAATTTGGGTTTTGTTTGTGCTCATGATTTTGGATGGCAATAATACCTTTTGAGTTAAAATTGTAAACATGGTACATGCACAATGAGAATGTTAACGCGTGCACTGGACTCAGCTTGACTTCTAGTTATTTCCAATGCTTAACTAGTAACAGGTTGACCATTTAGGAACTCAACTCTTTGTTTATCCTCACCTAACTGGACTTGTATTCAACAACAGAGTGAACAATCACCAACCCAATTTAAAAGTATTTCCAGATTGATTCCACCTAGTTGCTATAAATGTTCAGTGCTATTTGTAGATATTACAAATTACAAAAACCTACAGGGATTGGTGACAAGGCAAGCACTGCGAGTTGTGCTGCTGGTGGGATTTTATTTCAATGCTGCTGCACAACCCAGTTGCCAAGCAAATATGCTTCTAGAATATTACAGTATTACTAGGAGAACAATTAAAGGACATGAAGAGCGGGCAATGCTGCTAGAATTGAAAAGAAAAAGGAAGCTCACAGCAGGAGGCCAAATCTGCCCGTGATAGTGGGTGGGCAATTCTTTGAAATGAACTCCAGCAAGGAGTAATCTATCGGACATCTGCACTTTAATATTAATGTTCCCATTGAAATCTACCTCCTTCTGCAGTTACAACTGCAAATTCACAGCACACAAGGAATTCATTGCCAGTGGCTGTCAATGAACATTGTTATATCTGGAACTGAAGATAGTCATCATATCTTTCAGTTCATCTTCCGCTCTGGTGTACAAGTGGTACCAAATATTCTCAATCAAGGAGACATAATTACATTTTAATCTTGCCAGGCAGAAACCAGCAGGCATAGAGAGTTTTACTTGGATTGCTAACTTCATTGTGATAAAGAGTCATGCTAAATGTATTACTGCTTTTTTTGCTGGTGCCAAATATGAACACTGATTTATTAATTTCCAGATTTCACGAGTCTCTGGCAAGGAGAGCATTTATTATGCATCTCTGGTTGCCCTTCTATTGAGTGACTTGTCAGGATATTTAAGAGAACAGATAAGAATCAGTGAAAATCAAAACAAAAACTGCAGATGCTGGAAACCTGAAGCAAAAACAGAAAATGTTGAAAAAACTCAGCATATCAGGCAGCACCTCTAAAAACTCACCTGAAATGCTGCGGGTCCAGAATCAGTCGGGCTAGAACAGGTAAGGGTAGAGGATATAAAGTGAAATGGTTATATTTTGACAGCAATCCAGTAGATTCAGATTGGCTGCTACAAATTGTTTATAATTTCAGAACTATTCAATTTCTCGAATTTACATTTCTAATCTGTCTTGACCTTTGTATAAGGGCCTAATAATTCAAGTAAGATATTTTTACATCACTGGAACTCTGAATGTTCAGATGGTGCCTGCTCTTGGCAGCCAATCATTCAGCTCAATCCCAAGTTTTCTTGCTGATGTAATCATCTCTTCATTCTGTGGCAGTGCACTGAGCAACCAGAGGGAACCAGAGGGTGACTACTGGGTAACAAGATCTATGAGATGACAATATAACTCTTGAATACGGCGCATAGCCGACACATGCATGAGGAGCATATATACACAAGGGAAGCCTTGCAAATAATTACTGATATCCCGCGTTATCAGTGGACAATTGTGGAATGGCCCTGTTATACTTGGCAGAGTGGGTATCAGTGCTGTGCAGCATTGCCAGCAGTGTATAACTCTCTCCCTACACAGTTCTACCTCATCATTATTGTTGGTAACATTGACTGCAGATTGTTAAAGAAGGAACTGCAGATGCTGGAGAATCGAGTGTACACAAAAGGCTGGAGAAACTCAGCGGGTGCAGCAGCATCTAAGGAGCGAAGGAGATGGGTGACGTTTCGGGTCGAGACCCTTCTTCAGATAGGTCAGGGATCAGGGAAACGAGAGATATAGACGGTGATATGGAGAGATAAAGAACAATGAATGAAAGATATGCAAAAAAGTATCGATGATAAAGGGAGCCATTGTAAGCTGTTTGTGGTGTGAAAATGAGAAGCTAGTGCGACTAGAGTGGGAGAGAGAGATAGAGAGAGAGGGAATGTTCCCTTGCTGTCTCCTCCCCTTCCCACCTCTCCCTCAGCCCTTGTGCTCTGGCATTCCCTCTCTCTCTATCTCGCTCCCCCACCCAAGTCGCACTAGCTTCTCATTTTCACACCCCAAACAGCTTACAATGGCTTGTTCCCTTTATCATCGATACTTTTTTGCTTATCTTTCATTGATTGTTCTTTATCTCTCCACATCACCGTCTGTATCTCTCGTTTTCCTGATCCCTGACCAGTCTGAAGAAGGGTCTCGACCCGAAACATCGCCTATCTCCTTCGCACCTTAGATGCTGCTGCACCTGCTGAGTTTCTCCAGCCTTTTGTGTACCCTTGAACTGCAGATTGTCTTGAAAGGTAATGAGTTCCAATAGCTTCCTTCACTGAAGTCCCCATCTGAATCTAGAGCCAAATTCAAGTGGGACCTCATTCCAAGCTGACATCTTGGTCCCTTTGACATAACTGCTGGATGCAGGTCCCTCAGGACTGACACCTCATACATGCAGTTTCTGTTTCTAATCTTTTTGTCATCATTCACTGGAATCCACTCTGAACAAACCAAGTGGTGGAGTGTCATCATTATCATGGTGCTTCTCCAGTGACTGCTTGCACAGCAACATTTGGAATAGATCAAATAAAAATATGACTTGGGTGAGATTATATTGTGAGGAGATATGGAAGAAGAGTTGTATGCTTATTCCATCTGCAATTTGTACATTAGAAGAGCATATGGGTTAAGGGTGTGGCAGGCTGCAATAAGCTTCACCTTTGCAAGTGAAGTATTTGAAGCTCTTTGTCCACTGTCTTCCACCTCAAGAATAATATTAACCTTGAAAAACATCCCCATCCTCTCCATGAGGAAAGTGAACAATTCTTATATCTTGTTATACATCTGCAAGCTGACTATAAAATTGAATGGAGATCCAGTAAAACTTAATCAGTAAAACTTCAGTTAACTTACTGAATAGTGAAAGGCCTGGAGAAAGTGGATGTGGAGAGGATGATTCCAAAAGTGGGAGAATCTGGGACCAGAGGCCTCAGCCTCAGAATAAAGGGCCTGTCCCACTTTAGGATTTTATGAGCGACGACGGCTGTCAGTGACTGACGCTCGACCGTCAGTGACTGACGGCCGATGTCGCCTGAAAACCATCAAGTAGTACGACAGGATGCGTCAAGGTACGTCACTCTGCGCCACCAATTTCCACGCGTCACCATGGGACAGGGCCCACGTCACTGTGCGTGACCATAGGACAGCATGCAACAGCATATGGCAGCATAGGACAGTGCCTGTGACATCACAGCCATCAAGTGGCATCAGTGTACGTTCACCCGTGACAAGATACGGCAAGATACGACAGGTTGCATCATCTGGGATGCGTGACATCATTTGATGCACCAGCTTCCCTATAAAATGGGACGCGCCATGACGTATCATGACGCACAGGTGACGCGTGATGATACATGGTGACGCAAAATAAATTAGCATAGGCAATGACCGTGTGTCACCACGCATCACCCATACATCATCGTGCGAAAGGGCGCATGACATGATAAGGCACACAGATGTCGTGCGAGCATTTTGAACATTCCAAAATCCTGGGGTGGCAGAGAGACATCATGGTGTTGCCTAAAATGTCGCCCAAGTGGGAAAGGCCCTTAAAAGGAGGTACCTTTAGAAAGGAGTTGAGAAGGAATTTCTTTAGTTAAAGGGTGGTAAATCTGGGAACTTGTACCTTGTATCTTGTACCTTCCGAAGTTGAACAATTTTCACATTTTTATGAAGCCAATTAATCAAGCCAATTAACCTACAAACCTGTACGTCTTTGGAATGTGGAAGGAAACCGAAGATCTTGAAGAAAACCCACGCAGGTCATGGGGAGAACATACAAACTCCGTCCAGACAGCGTCCGTCGTCGGGATCGAACCCGGGTCACCGGCGCTGCATTTTTGCTGTAAGGCAGCAACTCCACTGCTGCACCACTGTAACTCTGCCACAGAAGGCTGTGGATGCTAAGTCAATGGATATTTTTATGGTGGAGATTGATAGATTCCTGATTAGTAAGGGTGTTATGGGAAAAGGCAGGAGAATGGGGTTGAGAGGGAAAGGTAGATCAGCCATGAGTAAATAGTGGAATAGACTTGATGGGCTGAATGGCCTAACTCTGCTCCTACAACTTATCAACTTAACAACTTGAGCCAATAAAGCTTTAATTTCATTCCTAAGCAGTGTCTCCATTCTCAAGCCTCCAATATGATTTTATTTTTACTCTCAGCTTGTTCCACTAATTGTTGAATTTCAGATCTGTTTTAATTTTATTGTAAAAATCCAGGCAATGAATAGTGCTTTTCTTCTCTATCTTTGATCTGACCCACACGATCAGTACAAAATGCACTTGCTAGACTTGCAGTTGGAAGATTAAACCTTCAAAGCCCATTTTGTTGTATTTTTCCCATGTTGCACAGTGATTGCAGGGGGGCCATTAAGGAGGAAAATTGCTTTTACGGCTCGCCAGTGATTTTTTTCTTTCCCAAATGGAAAAGATCCCGAAGGCCAGCTCCAGTATTATTTAAAGCAACTGTTCTTACCTGCCTCAAGGATGCTAGACTGGCTGAAGTAATAGCAACTTCAATTAAGCATTTGTTTCCAAGGTCATCCAACACAAGATATCTTTCGGAGAAATCCTGGGTAAATAAAAAATGGCTTTCTTTTACTTTCCCAATAGTTTGCTTCTAACACACATTTTATGCACGGTAAATATTCAAATGGTCTAGATTTGCAAATCTGCTATTAAAATGTACAGAACACCATGCATGTTGGAGTGTTGCTTATTTGAAGATGAAAGTGGAGTTCTCTGTGCAATGTATTCTTTATGGGAAATAATTTCTTCTACATTGTTCTACTGGAAGGAAAGTACTAAAATGTATGGTAGCAGAACATCAATTAAGTAGTTTTAAAAACAGCAGCTAATTTAGACAGTACGAATCCACAGCTATGTGACGCATAAGGATGAAGATTGAAGGATTAACCTGGCCTGTACCCTCAAGAGTTCTCAGACATTTCAAATTATGTACACCTGCAAGGCCTCAGTTTAAAATCACATCTTAAACAGACTTTGCATTTACCTGGAATCTTTTCACCTGTCCGATGTCTTCCTGTGACAGAGCTTGGAATTTGAGTCTGATGTCCAACATACATAAGCCGTGGCCTGCACAACATAATCAATTAGGGCTTCAATGTTGAGGATATGGTCCTGGGAGAGGACACCAACATTAGTTTGCTTAACCTTTACAGTGAATGAGGAAGAGTTTGCTCGGACAGCTTTGGTGGTATTTTCCAAGTGCCTTGATATCCAAGTCTCCAAGCACATAGGAGGACCAGAATCTCTACTCTACATTTGAAAAAAATACTACGTAGTTTGCATTTTGAGTAATGTAGTCTATGTAATATTTTGAATTGTACAAGAGAGTGTCTAGCATTTAACGAGCAGTGGTGTATATGTTGTAAACTTTCATCCCATACTTCTGGTCTAATAATTTGACCTAATACGTTTTCCCATGATATAACCATATAACCATATAACAATTACAGAACGGAAACAGGCCCTCTCGGCCCTTCCAGTCCGTGCCGACCATTTGTTATCCCCTAGTCCCATCTACCTGCACTCAGACCATACCCCTCCATTCCCTTCACGTCCATATACCTATCCACTTTAGTCTTAAATGTTAAAATCGATCCTGCCTCCACCACTTCTGCTGGAAGCTTATTCCACACAGCCACCACCCTCTGAGTAAAGAAGTTCCCCCTCACGTTACCCCGAAACTTCTGTCCCTTAATTCTCATGTCATGCCCTCTTGTTTGAATCTTCCCTACCCTCAATGGGAAAAACGTTTCCAC
Source organism: Okamejei kenojei (assembly GCA_035221665.1). NCBI lineage: Eukaryota > Metazoa > Chordata > Chondrichthyes > Rajiformes > Rajidae > Okamejei > Okamejei kenojei. Next base: position 43,803,054 of record CM069143.1, read on the forward strand.
GTCAACTCTGTCTATCCCTTTCATCATTTTAAAGACCTCAATCAAGTCCACCCTTAACCTTCTGCGCTCCAAAGAATAAAGACCTAACTTGTTCAACCTTTCTCTGTAACATAGTTGCTGGAACCCTGGCAACATTCTAGTAAATCTCCTCTGTACTCTCTCTATTTTGTTGACATCCTTCCTATAACTAGGCAACCAAAATTGTACACCATACTCCAGAATTGGTCTTACCAATGCCTTGTACAATTTTAACATTACTTCCCTACTCCTATATTCAATGCTCTGATTTATAAAGGCCAGCACACCAAAGGCTTTCTTTACCACCCTATCTACATGCGATTCCACCTTCAGGGAACTATGCACAGTTATTCCTAGATCCCTCTGTTCCACAGCATTCCTCAATTTCCAACCATTTACCATGTACTTCCTATTTTGATTTGTCCTGCCAAGATGTAGCACTTCACACTTAACAGCATTAAACTCCATCTGCCATCTTTCAGCCCACTTTTCCAAATGGCCCAAATCTCTCTGTAGACTTTGAAAATCTACTTCATTAGTATCATCTGCATACTTACTTATCCAATTTTCCACCCCATCATCCAGATCATTGATGTACATGACAAACAACAGTGGACCCAACACAGATCCCTGAGGCACCCCACTGGTCACCGGCTTCCAACCTGACAAACAGCCATCCACCATTACTCTTTGACATCTCCCATTCAGCCACTGTTGAATCCATCTTGCTACTCCGCCATTAACACCCAAAGATTGAACCTTCTTAACCAACCTTCCATGGGGAACCTTATCAAAGGCCTTACTGAAATCCATATAGACAACATCCACTGCTTTACCCTCATCAATTTCCCTAGTTACCGCTTCAAAAAAATTCAAGAAGGTTTGTCAAACATGACCTTCCAGGCACAAATCCATGTTGACTGTTCCTGATCAGACCCTGTTTATCCAGATGCTTATATATATTATCTCTAAGTATCCTTTCCATTAATTTGCCCACCACTGACGTCAAACTAATAGGTCTATAATTGCTAGGTTTATTCTTTGAACCCTTTTTAAACAATGGAACAACATGCGCAGTACGCCAATCCTCCGGCACTATTCCCATTTCTAATGACATTTGAAATATTTCTGTCATAGCTCCTGCTATTTCTACACTAACTTCCCTCAATGTCCTAGGGAATATCCTGTCAGGACCTGGAGAGTTATCCACTTTTATATTTTTCAAAAGTGTCAGTACTTCCTCCTCTTTGAATCTTAGTTTCCATAGCTACTCTACTTTTTCCCCTTAACTCACAGAGTTCAATATCCTTCTCCTTGGTGAATACCGAAAAAGAGAAATTGTTCAATATCTCCCCCATCTCTTTTGGCTCTGCAGATAGCTGTCCATTCTGGTTCTCTAATGGTCCAATTTTATCCCTCGTTATCCTTTTGCTATTAATATAGCTGTAGAAACCCTTTGGATTTACTTTCACCTTTCTTGCCAAAGCAACCTCATATCTTCTTTTAGCCTTCCTAATTTCTTTCTTAAGATTCTTTTTACATTCTTTATACTCCTCTAGCACCTCATTTACTCCATGCCTCCTATAATTATTGTAGATATCTCTCTTTTTTTGAAACAAGTGTCCAATTTCCCTTGAAAACCATGGCTCTTTCCAATTTTTACTATTTCCTTTCAACCTAACAGGGACATAAAGATTCTGTACTCTTACAATTTCCCCTTTAAATGTCCTCCATTTCTCTTCTACATCCTTCCCATGAAACAAAGTGTCCCAATTCACTCCTTTAAAATCCTTACGCATTCCCTCAAAGTTAGCCTTTCTCCAATCAAAAATCTCCACCCTAGGTCCAGTTCTGATTCTCTCCATAATTATATTGAAACTAATGGTATTGTGATCACTGGTCCCGAAGTGCTCACCAACGCATACCTCCGTCACCTGACCTGCCTCATTTCCTAACAGGAGGTCCAGCACTGCCCCTTCTCTGGTCGATACCTCTATGTACTGCTGCAAAAAACTATCCTGCACACATTTAACAAACTCCAAACCATCCAGCCCATTTACAGAATGTGTTTCCCAGTCTATTTTTGGAAAATTGAAATCTCCCACAATCACTACCTTGTGCTTACTACTAATATCTGCTATCTCCTTACATATTTGCTCTTCCAATTCTTGCTCCCCATTTGGCGGTCTATAATACACCCCTAAAGTGTTGCTACACCGTTCCCACTTCTCAGTTCCACCCAAATAGCCTCCCTAGATGAGCCCTCTAATCTATCCTGCCAAAGCACTGCTGTAATATCTTCTCTGACAAGCAATGCAACACCTCCCCCTCTGGACCCTCCAATTCTATCACACCTGAAACAATGAAATCCTGGAATATTTAGTTTCCAATCACAGCCCTCCTGCAACCATGTTTCACTGATTGCCACAACATCATATTTCCAGGTGTCAATCCAGGCTCTAAGTTCATCCACCTTACTTACAATGCTCCTAGCATTAAAATTTACACATTTTAGAAACCCACCATCCCTTATTCTCTGTCTATTATCTTTTTCATCTTTCTCGCCTACATTTTGGATCCGAGTGCTTCCCTTCTCTGCCTCTTGCCCCACACCCTGACCCCTAGCCCCCTCTACCCGAGTCCCTCCCCCCAGCCTTTCTAGTTTAAAGTCTCCCCAGTAGCCTTTGCAAATCTCCCTGCCAGGATATTGGTCCCCCTCGGGTTCAAGTGCAACCCGTCCTTTGTGTACAGATCATGCCTTCCCCAAAAGAGGTCCCGAGTGATCAAGAAACTTGAATTCCTGCCCACTGCACCAGTCCCTCAGCCACGCATTTATCCTCCACCTCATTTCATTCCTACTATCACTGTCACGCGGCACAGGCAGTAATCCTGAAATCGTTACCCTTTTGGTCCTTCTCCTTAACTTTCCCCCCAACTCCCTAAATTCTCCCTTCAGGACCTCGTCACTTTTTCTGCCTATGTCATTGGTGCCTATGTGTACCACAACATCAGGCTCCTCTCCCTCCCTTATCAGAATCTTTTGGACACGTTCTGACACATGCGAGACCCTGGCACCAGGGAGGCAAACTACCATCTGGGTCTCCCGACTGCATCTACAGAATCGCCTATCCGACCCCCTAACTATAGAGTCCCCTATTACAATTGCCCTCCTCTTTTTGCTACCCTTCTGAGCAACAGGGCCGGTCTCTGTGCCGGAAGCCCGGCCGCTGTTGCTGCCCCCAGCTAGGCTGTCCCCTCCAATCGTACTCAAACCTGAGTACCTATTTTCCAAGTGTACGGTCACAGGGGTACTCTCCAGCCCCTGCTTCTGCCCCTTGCCCTTCCTAACCGTGACCCACTTGTCTGCCTCCTGTGGTCTGGGAGTGACTACCTCCCTGTAGCTCCTCTCTATTACCTCCTCACTCTCCCTGAGGAGACGGAGGTCATCGAGCTGCTGCTCCAGGTTCCTAACACAGTCCTTTAGGAGCCCCATCTCGACACACCTGGCGCAGATGTGGACGTCTGGAGGGCTATCAGATTCCCTGACCTCCCACATCTGACATCCAGAACAGTGCACTGCCCTGGCCTTCATACTCCCCCCTTACACAGGATATAATAGCAACACAATACAAAGTACACAACAAACTGCTGGAATCTGACTGCCAATCAGCTGCTTTCTCTAGTCCACTTCCCACCAATCAGCTGCTTACCCTAGTCCACTTCCCACCAATCAGCGGTTTCCTCAAAAAAAAAACCCACTTCTCCAAATAGAATGTTATGGATTTCGGTAAAAACAAGCCCCGCGCTGGATTTTAAACCTTACCGGTTGGGTGTCGCTCCTCCCCCTCCATTTCTTCTTCCAACGGCTCCTGTGGGCCTCTGAAAAAACAAGCCACGCGCTGGATTTTTAACCTTACCGGTCGGGTGTTGCTCCTCCCCCTCCTCTTCTTCCAACGGCTCCTGTGGGCCTCTGAAAAAACAAGCCCCGCGCTGGATTTTTAACCTTACCGGTCGGGTGTCGCTCCTCCCCCTCCTCTTCTTCCAACGGCTCCTGTGGGCCTCTGAAAAAACAAGCCCCGCGCTTGATTTTAAACCTTACCGGTCGGGTGTCGCTCCTCCCCCTCCCCTTCTTCCAACGGCTCCTGTGGGCCTCTGAAAAAACAAGCCCCGCGCTTGATTTTTAACCTTACCGGTCGGGTGTCGCTCCTCCCCCTCCTCTTCTTCCAACGGCTCCTGTGGGCCTCTGAAAAAACAAGCCCCGCGCTGGATTTTTAACCTTACCGGTCGGGTGTCGCTCCTCCCCCTCCTCTTCTTCCAACGGCTCCTGTGGGCCTCTGAAAAAACAAGCCCCGCACTGGAATTTTTAACCTTACCGGTCGGGTGTCGCTCCTCCCCCTCCTCTTCTTCCAACGGCTCCTGTGGGCCTCTCTTTTGCTTATATATTTCTGTCATTGGGACATCATTTTCCAATAAAATGTTATAAATATATGATATCAGTTTTTCTGTGTTTGGGTGTTTATTTAGACATTCATCTAAAATTTCTGTCTTTCTATTTCTAATTTCCTAATTTCCTGTATGTTTGCTTTTACATAGTCTCTAATTTGTAAATATCTAAAGTAATCTTTTGAATGTAATCCATAAATTTGTTGTAATTCTTGAAATGAAAGGAAAGAATTTTCCCTGCAGAGATCGCCCATCTTATTAATTCCATAGTTTTTCCATTGTAAAAAACCTATGTCCATCATTGAGGATTAAAATGTAACGTTATTTACAATGGTAAGGGCTAGTGGTATACATTCCGATTTTAATGTTTTCTTTATTTGCTTCCAGATACGTATTCCACTTTCTATTATAGGGTTTTCACTATAGGTTTTCTTACCTAGTTTAATATTGGCGACTAAAATCGAACTAATTTCAAAAGGCGAACAATCTTCTTTTTCCATTTTTAACCAGATTGGTTGTTTATCTGTCTCCACTAACCAAAAATTCATATTTTTAATATTAACTACCCAGTAATAAAACATAAAGTTTGGCAGTGCTAGACCTCCGTTTATTTTTGGTTTACATAAATGTTTTTTATTTATTCTATGGCTCTTATAATCCCAGATAAAGTTGGTGACTATAGAATCCACCTTCTTAAAGAAATGTATAGGAAGATATATTGGAATCAATTGGAAAAGATATAATAATTGCGGGATCAAAATCATTTTTATTGCATTAATTCTACCTAGCATTGAGATAGGTAATGTTTTCCAATATAAAATGTTCTTATTTAATTTATTCAATAAAAGTGGAAAATTGGATTTAAATAAAGAATCAAATCTTTTTGTTACATAAATTCCAAGATATTTAATTTTTTCGTTTGCTATCTTAAAAGGGTATTGTTGTAATATATGTAAGTTATTTACCATTAGTGGCATAAGTTCACTTTTATTCCAATTAATACTATATCCTGAAAATAATAAAATTTCAGTTATTAATTTTAGTAAATTTAGGATACTAATTTCCGGCTTTGTAATATAAAGTAATACATCATCCGCATACAAGGAGATTTTATTTTCAGTATCTCTGGTGTCATACCCATATATTTCAGGATGTAATCTCACACGTTGAGCTAATGGTTCTATTGCAAATGCAAACAGTAGCGGGGATAAAGGACAACCTTGGCTGCAGCCTCGAAATAGATTAAATTTAGTTGATAGCATTTGATTTGTTATTATTCTGGCTGTTGGATTAGTGTATAATAATTTAACCCAAGTAATAAACTTCTCCCCAACTTAAAAGTTTCCATAACCGAAAACAAGTAAGACCATTCCACCTGGTCAAAGGCTTTCTCCGCATCTAACGATATAATTATTAAGTCTTTATTAATACCTCTTTTCGAATATATAATATTGAATAATCGTCAAGTTATATGAGGAATATCGTTTTGGTATAAATCCTGTTTGATCTGGATGAATTAATGTATTAATAAATGTACTTAGTCTTTGTGCTAATATTTTGGTTATTATCTTTTGATCAGTATTTAAAAGAGCTATAGCTCTATATGATCCTGGGTCATCCAGGTCTTTATCTATTTTAGGTATAAGTGTTATAATAGCTTCATTTAACGTTTCTGGTAGTTTCTGGTGGGTATAAATGTATTCATAGAGTATCTTCAAACGTGGTGCAATCAGATCATAAAATGTTTTATAAAATTCCGAACCAATACCATCTGGTCCCGGTGTTTCACCATTTTTTAATGATCTGATAGATTCTTCGATTTCTTTTACTGAAATTTCAGCATTTAGTGATTCTCTATTTTGTGAATCCAACCCATTCAGATTACATTTTTTTTTAAAATGCTTCTATTCCTATCCTGTTTTCTGTTGTTTAGCTGAGTATAAATTTTTATAATATTCCAAAAATCTCTCATTAATATCTTTAGGTTGTACTAATGGTTTGCCATTATATGATTTAATCCTATGGATTATTTTTTCTCCCTCCATCTTCCTTAATTGACGAGCAAATAATTTTTGAGGTTTATCTCCAAATTCAAATTGTAATTGTTTAGTGTATTGATAAAGTTTTACAACTTGATCTGAGTATATTTTACTTAATTTATATTTCAGTGCAGCGATTTTATTATGTGTTGTTATAGATGGATTAGCAGCGTTCTCTGTGTCTAATTGTTTAATCTCCTTTTCCAATTCCTGTTGTTCCCTCCGATTCTCTTTATTATAAAATGCTTGAGAAGAAATCATAATTCCACGGGCATATGCTTTAAAGGTTTCCCATAATAGGGAAGTAGATATTTCTGGTTTATCATTTATTTCAAAGAAAATTTTAATCTGTTCTATAATATATTCCTGAGTTGCTTTGTTTTTTAAAATTTGTGGATTAAATCTCCATTGTCCCTGTTTTTCCGTTTTACCATTTATTTTAATCATAAATGTTAAAGGTACGTGATCTGAGATTGTAATATTATGGTATTTTGAATTATAAGTGATTGAGATAAGTTTAGTGTCAACCAGAAAATAATCTATTCTTGAATAGGTTTTATATACAGGTGAATAAAATGAATATTCTCGTCCAGTTGGATTTTCTACTCTCCAAACATCTTTAATGTTACTAGTATCCATATATGCATTTAATAAGTCACTGGAATGAGATTCGGTTTTCCTTTGTCTTGTGGATCTATCTAAATAAGAATCTAATGTACAATTTAAATCTCCTCCAATTATTAAGTTATGTTGTGCTATTTCCGGGATGTTGTTAAATATTTTCTTAAAAAACAGTGGACTATCAAAGTTTGGTCCATATACATTAACAAAAATCATTTTTTGTGCATTTAATTCTCCTATTACAATAATGTATCTACCATCATTATCAGTTATAGTCAATGTATGTTTGAATAAAGTTCCTTTACGAAATAATATTGCTACACCTCTTGATTTGTGTGTAAAAGAAGAATGATACATATTATCTATCCATTTAGCTTTCAGAATACAGGAAATGAAAAGGAGATTATTACGCTGCAAGCTAACAACCTAAGATATTAATGAGAGTGCTCAGCATCTTTTTTTTAATGTGTTTCTTGAATGAAAATCACATCAGCTTTAATTGCTTTTAAATGTGTTAATACTTTACCTCTCTTAATTGTTTCATTAATACCTTTAATGTTCCAGCTGCAAAATGTTATTCCTTCATTCCCCGTATTCATTTTTAAATCTTGCAACTTTTGTCTATGGGGGTCTATAATAGAGCCAATGGTTCAGTTCGACAGACCCGACCTTACACCCGAACACCGAATAGACGAATTTTAAGACCCTTGAATGTCTCTCACGTGTATATCTCCTTTGATCCAATTTGTAACTCCATTCAAACTGAAAATAATAATTATAGATTATAATAGAGAAGAAAAGAGGATAGGTTAAGAAATTAGTATTGTGCACAAAGAAGGAAAAAACTACATCTAGTATTAGTGTAGTTAGTGCTAGCCATACTAGCATGGCTAACCATCTACCGACTTCCGTAGTTGATGTTACCAACTTAACCAGCTCCTTGGTTTCTTGGAATTTTTATTCCATAGCAGTATTTTACCGGGGATATTACATTTTAAATTATTCAGGTTCCAATAGTCGGAAATGTGAGGATACATATATTTAAAACTTTGAAAATCTAATTAAAATAAAACGAAAAGAAAGGAAAAAAGAAAATAAAAATGAAAATTACTAGTAAAAAAGAAAGAAGTTTTCCAAAGAGGGCAAATGAAATCGAACTTTATATTTGACTCTAATCATTCCATTATAAGTAAGTATTAGTCATTAGTGATAATTATTAACTCTGATTAGTAAAGATACCACGGTATAATTTTAGTATTTATTAATTATTTGTATTAGTAGCGCAGTTATACTAATTATTAGTATCCATGGGAGAGTTTCCGATCCACATCTTTCTCCAGCTTCCTTAGTCACCACTTCAATTCCATCCAGTCCTGCAAAGTCAGTTTATTCAATGGTGAGGCACAGTTTTAAAAGTATTATTCAAGCATCCTCTCAAGCCTTAATCTTCTTGGCAAAGTCCAATTCTTCCACAGGATTGGTGAAAAAATGTTCCTTCTTGTTGTGAGTGACTCTTAGCGTAGCTGGATAGCTCAGACTTATATTTCAAATTCTCCACTTCCCTCAAGATACTTTTAGTCTCATTAAACGCTTTTCGTTTCCTGGATACCTCTGCTGGATAGTCTCGATAAATACTGATCCTGTGTCCTTCAAATGCAAGACTTCTGTTTCTTGATATCTTTTGCATTATCTCCTCCAAGACATGGTCGTACTGTACTTTTATTATCATTTGTCTTGGGGGAGCGTTTTGTCTTGCCTGACGTCTCATCACTCTATCAGCTCAGGCTAGTAAAGGCTTTTGTTCCAGAGATAAAACTTTCTGCAGTAAATTTGCAGTGAATTCTCGGGGATCTTGATCTTTCTCTTCCCCTTCTGGAATACCCGCAATTCTTAGGTTTCTGTCTTCTCTGGCGACCTTCCAGTTCAGTACATTTCTCGGTTATTTTGCCCAGTAAGACGTTGATTTTCTGTGATAAGCTTTGCTGTAGTCTGAGCACTTGTTTCGGCTAGTTCTTCAAGGTCTTTTATGGCAACAGTCTGTTGGTTCAGTGCCTGTTCCACAGGATACAGCCTTTCTTCAAAATCAGTTTTCAGATTTTTGTAAAATATTTTTATTAGAAGTAAATACATATTAAGAAGGAATAACATAAAATCAAAAAGAAGAAACATATTATTCGTCACATACATTCTTAATATTTTTAAAGTTTACAGTCATTCTTATTTATACTTCTATACTTTTTATTATTTTATAACAGAAAGAAGATAGTAAAGAGAAATAATAAAGAGAAATAAAATAGAAGTAGAAAATCGATAATATGAGTGGAGTATTAAGCAGGCTATTCTTCATTGCAGATATATCCATGGTCTATTGTATATAGTTCTTCATCTATTCTTTCATTCAGGCTTCAGTCAGGCCCTCGAACCGGACCACCTTGACCCTTTAAATATTCAATAAATGGAGACCATATTCCTCTGAATTGATCTAGCTTGTCCAAAAGGACAAGTCTTAATCTTTCCAGATGAAGTGTCTCCGACATTTCTGTAATCCACATTTTAATTGTGGGGGATGTAGGACCTTTCCAAAATCTTAGTATCAGTTTTTTTACCAATTATTAAACTATAATTATTAAAAAATTATTTGCTGTGTTGTTAGTAGTTGATCCGTTTCTAATATTCCTAATATGATTAATTTTGAGTCTGGAGTCAGATTTGCATTAACTACATTTGCGATTATCTTAAAAATTTCTATCCAAAAGTTAGTAATTTTTATACATTTTGTGAATGAATGCGTTAGATTAGCTTTTAAATGCTGACATTTATCACATATAGCAGAAACATTTGAAAAAGTTCTGCTTAATTTGGATTTTGAAAAGTGTAATCTACGTAAAACTTTAAATTGCATCAAAGAATGTCTAGCATTTAATGAGCTGTGATGTATATGTTGTAAACTTTCATTCCATACTTCTACACTAATTGTTTGACCTAATTCGTTTTTCCTTGCTTGCCTATATATTTCCGACATTGGTAAATCATTTTCCAGTAAAATATTATAAATATATGATATTCATTTTTCTGTATTCGGATATTTATTTAGACATTCATCTAAAATTTCTGTCTTTCTATTTCTAAAATCCTGTGTGTTTGATTTAACATAATCTCTAATTTGTAGATATCTAAAGTACTCTTTTGAGTGTAATCCATAATTTTGTTGTAATTCCTGAAATGAAAGAAATAAACTTTCCCTGTAGAGATCACCAATCTTATTTATTCCATAGTTCTTCAATTTAAAAAAACCTTTATCCATCATTGAAGGTTTAAAAGTAATGTTGTTTACAATGGGAAGAGCCAGTGGTATACTTTCTAATTTTAATGTTTTCTTTAATTGTTTCCAAATACGTATGCCACTTTCTATTATTGGATTTCCTCTATAAATTTTCTTATATATTTTAGTATTGGCAAATAAAATCGAGCTAATTTCGAAAGGTGAACAATCTTCCTTTTCCATTTTTAACCAGTTTTGTTGTTTATCTACTTCTTCCAACCAAAAATTCATATTTTTAATATTAACTGCCCAGTAATAAAACATAAAATTAGGCAATGCAAAACCTCCATTTATTTTTGATTTACATAGATGTTTTTTATTTATTCTATGACTCTTATAATCCCAAATAAAATTGGTAACTATAGAGTCCACTTTCTTAAAAACATTTTTAGGAAGATATATCGGGATCAGTTGAAACAGGTATAATAATTGCGGAAGAAAAATCATTTTTATCGCATTAATTCTACCTAGCATTGAAATAGGTAATGTTTTCCAATATAGGATATTCTTAAGTAGTTTATTCAATAGGGGTGGGAAATTAGATTTAAATAAAGAATCATATCTTTTTGTTACATGAATTCCAAGATATTTGATTTTTTTCATTTGCTATCTTAAAAAGATATTGTTGTAATATATGTGAGTTATTTCCCATTATTGGCATAAGTTCACTTTTATTCCAATTAATTCTATATCCTGAAAACAATCCAAATTGAGTTATTAAATCTAATAAGTTAGGAATACTAATTTCTGGCTTTGTAATATAAAGTAATACATCATCTGCCTATAAAGAGATTTTATTTTCAGTTTCTTTGGTTTCATACCCGTTTATTTCAGGATGTGATCTCACGCGTTGTGCTAATTGTTCAATTGCCAGTGCGAACAGTAGTGGAGATAGAGGACAACCTTGTCTACAGCCTCAGAATAAATTAAATTTAGTTGATAACATTTGATTTGTTAATATTCTATCTGTTGGCTTGGTATATAGTAGCTTAACCCATGTTATAAACTTCTCTCCCAACTGAAAAGTTTCCATAACCGAAAATAAATAAGACCATTCAATCTGATCAAAAGCTTTCTCTGCGTCTAATGAAATAATTGCTAAATCTTTATTAATATTTCTTTTCGAGTATATAATATTGAATAATCGTCTCAGGTTGTTTGAGGAGTATCGTTTTGGTATAAATCCTGTTTGATCTGAATGAATTATTTTAATAATCACTGTATTTAGTCTTTGGGCTAGTATTTTGGTTAATATTTTTTGATCAGTATTTAAAAGAGCTATGGCTCTATACGACCCTGGATCATCCAGATCTTTATCTGATTTAGGTATGAGTGTTATAATAGATTCATTTAATGTTTCTGGTAACTTCTGTTGTGCATAAATGTATTCATAAAGTGTCTTCAAATGTGGTGTTATCATATCATAGAATGTTTTATAAAATTCTGATCCAATACCATCCGGTCCTGGAGTTTTACCATTTTTAAATGACCTAATAGATTCTTCGATTTCTTTAGTAGTTATTTCAGCGTTTAGTGATTCTCTATTTTCTGAATCCAGTCCTTTTAGATCACAATTTTTTTTAAATGTTTCTATTCCTGTCCGATTTTCTGTCGTTTTGGCTGAATATAAATTTTTATAATATTGCAGAAATCTCTCATTTATATCTTTAGTTTGTACTAGTAATTCCCCTTTGTCCGATTTAATCCTATGGATTAATTTTTCTCCCTCCAATTTTCGTAATTGACGAGCCAATAATTTTTGTGGTTTATCTCCGAATTCAAATTGTATTTGTTTAGTATATTGGAAGAGTTTTACAACTTGGTCTGACTGTATTTTATTTAATTTATATTTCAATGCAAAGATTTTATTATGTTTTATCATGGTTGGGTTAGCAGCGTTTTCTGTGTCTAATTGTTTGATCTCCTTTTCCAATGCCTGTTGTTCCCTCCGATTCTCTTTATTATAAATGCTTGAGAGGACATCATAATTTTTCTCATTTTTGGTTTTATCATTCGTCTCCTTTGTCAGACCAATCAATATTTCTGCAATTTCTTTCTTCAATTCATCCGATGTATTCTTAGTCGTGGTATTAATTTCAAGCTTTAAATCCTTCATTTCCTCCTTGATTTTTTTTATTTCTTCACCAACATTCATCAGCTTTATTTCTTCCCTTAAACCAGCAATTTCACATGCAATAAAAGTTTCAAGTTCTTCACCTTCTGATTTTTTCGTCGTTTTTTTCGACACATCTACTTGGGATAACGTCCTACCTGAGCCCGAGGCTTCAGTCGGGCCTTCCCCCGGCCTGGTAAGCCGACTTTTCGGTTTATCTGCGGGTGGGCTGCGCTGTGTAGACATAGTAAGTCGCGCGCCTGATGACGACACTCACAGCAATCGGTGCAGAGACAGCAGGCAGCAGGTAGGTCGGTTTCTCCCCGATTTTTCTCCATTTTTTACGAGGAGCTGGCTGGCGTTACACTCTAGCCCTCCATAGTGCCACCGGAAGTCGCCATTGTGATATTGAGGAAGGATTGCAGAGGATAAATTCAACTCAAGGGCTAAAAAAAAATATCTCAATGCTTTTCCGTTGTTTTTATAGCATAAAATCGAGATTAAATAATCTTGCTAGTTTAAATTATCTGCATTGTAAAATATTAGCTATCAGTTTTTTTTAAATTTAAGGTCAGGCACCTCCTTTCTGTTTTTCTTGATGATATGCCACCAGGAGCAGGCATTTAAGGAGGAAGAATAAAGGTGAAGCCCAGAAATATTTTATAAATTGGGAATATAACTGGAATTACCACATAGACTATTATTTCAAAAGCACTGCAAATTGTAAAATTGAAGAAATTATGATTTTTTAAATCTCGTTGGAACTCATGGATTTTCTGGTTAGACGATAGCTTAAGAAATTATTATTATTATTATTACTACTCATCAAAACTGCATGCTTGTGTTTTTGAACTTTTCTCCCAGAACTGAAACATACTTTTCTTTCACACTAGTTTCATGTCAAGGTCTTCATTTGGTCACCGTGACATCACTGATATCACCGATTGTTCCATAGACACGCACAAAGGTTTTGGTTGATGTGGTGAATGGTGTAAGTCTGAAGAGTTTTCCTGGAACCACTCTTAATGTGACCACTCTTAATAGGGTGAAAGGTATTGAAACAACATGGTAATATTGCAGAGGGTGGAGAAAGGCGATTAAACCTTGGCTAATATCCAACACCATCCCAATCATGACTTTGCTTTTTCAAAACTTTAAACACACCCTAAACCTGATTCCAGTTAAGTTTAAAGGGTCAGATTGAATTTCCAGATTCCTTGAATATTGTTGATTTTCTTTTTAGTAGAAGAAACAGTTGTATGTAGATTCTGTTACATTACTTTGACAATGGCACATGCATTATTTTGTAAAAGTACATTTTGAAAAATTGCTGGTATTATTATAAACAAAATACTTCTTTGTTGGCCAATATTACACTTCACCTTGTCCTACCAAGTCCTGAAAGACTGATGTGTGTTTCTTTAACCTTCATTACAGGGCTTTAGGGTTTAATTAAATACCAGGATAGAAGTTGCACAAGGAAATTATTGTATATTAGCTGCTCCTATGTACTGCAATTGCAAGGTAGACATGACTAACAACATCAGCATATTAGGCTGCATATCTCATTTTTTGAAGAGGGTATGAAGCAGGGATTGTGCAGGATTCACAGCACTTATAGTTTTGAGGTGACTACTCAAGGTGTATGACTACAACAAGCACAAATGTGACAGGATTATCTGGATGCTGGGAGGAGGCTACCTCCACTGGTTGGGAGGATTGGAATCATCCTCATGTGGTTCAACAGGCTAGAGGAGGTTAGTGGATAGATGTAGAGAGTAAATTCCTTGAGAACAGAAGTCTGTCTTCTGCTGTGTGCATTAAATGGCTGAAGTCCAAAAGTCTGCTCATTTAAATGAAGTGAATAACAAGCAATTATCCTTGTGGGTGGAAGTGTGAAGGATAACTGGGCACAGATCGAAGGAGGTTGGTAAACAAAGCATTAGTGAACCATTTTCAGGTTATGATTTGGAATAGACGGTCTATATAGATGGTCAATTATGACTTTCAACAAGAAAATAGACAATTGTAAAAGGAAAAATAAATAGCAGGTCTGCAGGGAAATCTAAACATTGTGCGGGGAATCACAATTAGTTGCACAGTGGTTAAGGAATTAAAATACCATACATTGCATTAACATTTTCAACATGATCCAACTAGTTGGCTTGTATTAGAAGCATTAGTGTTTGGGTATTAGTTATTACTTTAGTAGTTCAGATATGGGACAAGGTTTTGAAATGCTGTCTGCATAAGCAAAACAACATTTTAGCTTGTCAGTAATGAAAGGCAAACTTTACTTGGGCGGAGGCATTATTTGAGTTATTAGAGCAAATTATATAGTCTTGTGTGAAGCTTCTGATAGTTGTGAATGATATATTAGCAGGCAGTCTGAAGACATCTATTATCCACCTTTAATTGCTTGATCGGGAGAACAATTGTCAACAATTTCAACTCTGCACGGAAACATCACTTCTTAATAACTTTATATATTTTTTAACCAATAATGGAACTTTATATAGAATTACAAAAAAAATAAAATTGATCAAGCTATGACATTATTAATGAGACAAATACTTTCATTGGTGATTGAATTATTTCACTTTACCTCTACAAGCATATTCATTCTGTGAAACTTCTTTCCAGTGTAAACTTGTTATAGTTCAGCTTCAGTTGCTGCTCAACAGTGGGTCTAATTCTGTTTTTTTTCTCTATGTGATAATTTCTTACGTGTAGTGCAGTCAGGCGAAGGATGGAATGGATGGGATGAGGTTACAAGTATGAGAAGGTATTCTTTTCCACCAGTCCAGTTAATGAGTGGTGGACATTGGCCAAATTTTGAGGGAGACTAAAATTTCACCCAGTAAAAATCAGCTTTATATCTTTAAAAAAAATCTGAAACATAAGAAAGTAGTCACTAAGTTTCACTGTTAAGCTTTTTTTTTTAAACATCATGCAATGATAATGTGTGTGTGACCATGTTTCTGCAGAAGTCATGAGTGAAAGCCTTTATTAAACTAAGCTCTCAAAACATGCTTAATTACACCTTTTGGAATCGTCTCCTGCTTATGGTAAATAAAAATATTTTGGGAAGATAATGTAGATAAGAGAGAAACATTAATGATAAAACCTAAAATTGTATTATGAAAAGACACCAAATATTTTACTCTGCGATCTCACTTGAAATTGAGCAGCGGAGATTAGACATAATATTTGATACTTAAATTCAGGTCAGATCCCACAGGAAAGTGTTACTGATTAACTAAGCAAAATAAAGAATAGCACAAAGGAAATCACAGAATCACGGCATATTTGGCCCAATGTGTCTGCACTGGCTCTTTACCAGAGTAAATCTAGTTGTCCCAACCAACTCTTTATCCATTGCTTTACAATTTTTCCCCATCATATCCAGTTCTCTCTTGATGGTTACAACAGGCAGTACATATCGTACAGATAGAGGACACCATAGGATATTCTTCTTCCCTGTGGCTATCAAACTGTACATATCCTCCCAATTCTGTCATGGAGTAGACTGAGACTGACTCCCTTCCCCACCCCCAACCCCCTCCCCCTCCCCAATCATTGCACATCCCCAACCCTTTCCACTCGTCACTTTAATTTCATGTTTAATGTCTTTTTTATTTTTATGACTGTTGGCATTATCAATTCTTCCTGGGATAAATAAAGTTATATCTTATTGTATCATATCGTATTGTACATTTGTTGGGTGCATATTCCAGACTTCAATCACATGCTGCATGAAAATGTTTTTCTCTTGTCACACCTAATTCTCTTCCCCTTTCACATATCTGTGACGTCTGGTCCTTCTTCTGTCCTTAAAAGATAATAGCCACTCACAATCAACTCCATCCTGATCCATCATCATTATATATTTTCTATCAAATCTCCCTTGTGTCTTCTACTCTTCAAATAAATCAGACTTACTGTTTTATCAGTAGATCCTCATGGCAGGAATATTATTTGCAAATATTTTCTGAACACTCCCAAATGCCTTCACAACTTGGTCATACAATCTATGCTGAACATGATGCCAAATCCAACTCTTATCTACCTGCACGTAATCCATATCCCTTCATATCCATGTTCTTATCCAAAAGCATCAAATGCCACTGTTGCATTCGCCTCCAACACCATCCCTGGCATTGCATTCTAGGCATTCACCATCTCCTGCGTGGAAAATTTTCCCCTCACATCTCCTTCAAACTTTGCACCTTTCACCTTAAAATTATACCCCCCTAGTATTTAATATTTCTATCCTGGGGGAAAAAAAGTTCTGACTGTCTACCTATCTCTCTATTTGTCTATTTATGCCTCTCATAATGCTATATACTTCTATCAGGTCTCCCCTCAATCTCTAAGGAACGAAGGAGATAGGCGACCCAGAAGGGTCTCGACCCGAAACGTCGCCTATCTCCTTCGCTCCTTAGATGCTGCTGCACCCGCTGAGTTTCTCCAGACTTTTGTGTACTCTCGATTCTCCAGCATCTGTAGTTCCTTCTTTAACACTCCCCTCAATCTCCACAGTTCCAGAGAAAATAAATCCATCTGTCTAACCTCTCCTTGTGGCATCATTCTGATAAATCTCCTTGATATCCATTCCAAAGCATCCACAACCTTTGATGCATTGTGGCAAACAGGATTGCATGAAATGCTCCAAATGTGGCCGAACTGAAGTCCTATTGAGTTGCATCTTAACTTCCTGACTTCAATGCCTCAATCACGTATGCCTTCTTTACCACTCTATTCACTTCTGTTGCCACTTTAAGGGAGTTATGGATTGGATCCCAAGATCCCTCTGTATATCAATGCTGTCAAGGGTCTTGCCATTAACTATATATTTGCCCCTTACATTCAACCTTCCAAAGTGCACCAACTCACACTAGTGCAGATTAAACTCCATGTGCCATTTCTCCTCACATTTCTGTGGCTGTCTGTACACTGACAACCTTCCTCACAATCCATGACTCCAGCAATTTGGTGTCCTCTGCAAATTATATTGACCAGCTCATCTACAGGTACATCTACTTTCAAGTCATTGACACGCACGCACACGTACACACACACACACACACACGCACGTATGATAAATAACAGCGATTCCAGCACAGATCCCTGAACTCCACGACCTCCAGCCTGAAAATTGTCCTTCCACCATGAACATCTGCCTTCTATCAGTAAATCAGTTATGAATTCATGTGACCAAATCATTGTTAATCCTATGCATCCTAAAGGGGCTGTCCCACTGTTGCGACCTAATCCGCGAGTTCTGGGGATTTGCCCTCGACTCATACTCGCAGCATGGTCGACACAAGGTTCTATAGAAAATAAATCGATACTTTTTTTACTCGTAGGTTTAGGTGAAGTAGGTTGTAGTAGGTCGGCATGTTATTCGTAGGTAATCGAGGGTAGTCGAAGGTAATCAAAGGTAGTCGAAGGTAGTCGTAGATAGCCTTCAACATAGTCAAAGGGAAGTCGAAGTAGATCAAAGGAGGTCGTCTTCACTCTCCACTATTTGGAGTCCAATTTTCCCCGAAGCTAGTCGAAGCTAGTCTTCAACATAGTCGAAGGAGGTCGAAGGAGGTCTTCAACATGAAATTTTTTCAAACTCTCCTAAACTCTTCTAAACTCATGAATTGGGTCACCACAGTGGGAAAGCCGCTTAACCTTTGGATCAGCCAACCATGGGGAACGTTATCAAACGTCTTACTACTGTTGGGTGGTGAGAGAGCTGAACCATTACTGCTGGTCACCCTTTTCTTTGTGAAAATCGGGGTCTGGACAATTAATAAAATTATAAGATTAAAATTACTTCTTGAGGTGGAGGGGAGAAATCAGTGGAAAGGGAAATGTGTGTAATTCGATAGGATCTGAGTTGGTCCTGCCCCTTTTACACTATTTTGCAGCTTTGAAATTATCTTAAAAGAAAGATCTGCTTTCCAAATCCATTGCGTAATTATCTTCCTCAAAAAAGGAACGTCATCCAAATTGCCCAAGTGTCTGCCTTAAGCAATCTATTATCACCTGCTGAATTGGTGAATGTTTCAGTAATTTAAGCAATTCCAGTTTACAAAGGCACAGTTAGAAACACTGCTTTGGCTTCAGAGTTGGCTTTACCCTAAAGCTGTTTTGTCCTTCAAGATGATTCAGTTGGATGATTCTTTTTATCCATATTTTGTAATCATGAAAAATAGGATCTTTCCTCAGTTTTATGCATGACTCAATTTAAATACTAACTATTGAAATTTTGTGTAAAAGGTAATGTTGCTCTGGTGATTCTTACAATCTCATCTGAAATGCTAAAGAATGAATTTTGCCAGGTGTGATTTCAAGAACACTTGCATGCAGATTGGGAGACAGATATGTCGACTTCCAGCGATAAACTCACATATAGTCCAGGGAATGCTGTAGAGCACCCTCCACTCAGTGTACAATTGTGGCTCGGAGGTGCTGGTCACATGTCATTGAAGTTATCCACCCCATGTCCTTACACTAACCTCCCTGTCTTTTACCTCCTACACAATTCATATTAACTTTGATGTAGGAGGGAACGATAGCACCACTTTGAGATAGGCAGTTTCCAGCTTCCAATTTCTGTACTCAAGACTGAATTAAAAAATGTCAGCACATCAAGTTTTTTCAATTATTTTGTTATAGCCATTTACATTTCTGATTGCTTCATTAGTTTTATAGTCATACACTCCTCTAGTTATACAGCGTGGAAACTTCAGCCCATGTTGCCCACACCAACCAACATGCTCCATCTACACTAGTCCCATGTGCCCTGCATTTGGCTCATATCCTTCCAAACCTTTTCTATTCATGTACCTGTCCAAATGTTCCTTAAACATGTGACAGTACCCTGTCTCAACTTACTCCTCTGGCCATATATACCTACCACCATTTGTGTAAAAAAATTGCCCCCTCAGGCTCCTATTAAATCTTTCCCCCCTCCACTTAAACCTTAATGTCCTCTGGTTCTTGATTCCCCTACACTGGGTAAAAGGCGGTGAGCAGTCAGTATGAGCTACTACTGTGTGATGTGCCTCATACAAAATGCAGCAGAGATTAAAATAATTTGACATTTACTATTGCTGGATCAATGTCCCCACCATAAAAGCTATAGCTGAAAAGGTAGTTTCATAATTGAATCACTTTCTGAAGCAACATAAAATGAAAATGAGTAACGACAATATTGAACGAATGTCTAAGATTCCCTGTCTGTCAGCAAATATAATCCCATTCACTTTAAGGATTAATTATTGCAGGTATGTGAATACACCTACTACCATGGCAGACTTTAGGTGAGCATTAAGAGCAGAATACAAATATATCTATTTGCCATAGCAAGCCGAGCACTTTTGGCAAACCTTATTTAAATTCTTCTGCCATAGGCTGACCTGATCACAGCTGAGCATTCCCCATAAAGACATTTCTTGCTAACTATTAGTGGCAACTGAGAAGCAAAACTCCAGCCTTTTTCCAGTTATTCTACACACGGTTCAAAGCAATGCTTTTTTTTTTTAAGGCAAAAAGTATCACGAGGCATACAACATTTTCCACGATGCTAGTATCTGCTATACATCAATCTCACTTTAATCACTGGTTGTGCTAGGATTTTAACCAGATATGTGGATTGATAGTAAGATTAAATGAGAACTTACCAGTTTGAAGTTTGATATTTATTTTATGAGGATTTACGATGAGGGATTATGTGAAGAAGCCCCGCCAGGCGCGTGCACGTCATACTTCAAAGCAGTGGCGTGAAAACACAGTAACTATCGTCGAAGTGATATAGTAAGACTCAGAAGACTAGAACTACCAGATGATCTTTGCGATTATGAGGGTTGGGAGCGGAGGGCATGTAATCCCTCATCGTAACTCCTCATAAAATAAAGATCAAACTTCAAACTGGTAAGTTCTCATTTAATCTTACTATTTTACTTCGGAGTCACGTGGAACCCAAAACAGCATGCCCAAAACCTTGCACTGTCAGGACAGGTTTGTCATAAAACTTGAAGAAGGTCGCCTCCCTGGAGCATCCTGCGGCCCTGAGGATTTGAGGCGGATGTTGATGCTGCCCTGGTGGAGTAAGATTTAAACACATGGGTGTCTACTCCAGCACAATCCAAAAACTGTTTCAACCATCTAGAAATAGTTTCTACTGACACCTTTTTATGAGTTTTTTTGTGGCTGATGAGCATCGCTGTCTCAGAGCCTGTGAGACTCTTAGTTACCTTGATATATTGACTCAGGTGCGTAACTACACATAGCCTTTGGTCAACGGGGTATGCTTTAAAGCTTACTTTGGTTCCGGCCATACATGGCCTGCTTTGTTTGATTAAATCATATACATAAAACCTCATGTTATCTACAGAAGAATACATGCTATCCAGCCGTAGCTTTTGCAATGTTTGAACCGGTTGCGCTGATACTAGTGCCATGAGCATAACCACTTTAAGTGTTAACTTCTGAAAAAATAATGACGTGATTGGAGCCCTTTGTCGAAGCAGTGTGAGAACTATACTCACATCCCAGATTTCTGTATATCTAGGCTTAGAAGGGTTTTTGTTAAAGATACCTCTCATGAATCGAGACACTAGCAGATGAGACCCTATAGATTGTTGTTCTGAAAACTGCCCTAAATAGGAGGACAAAGCACTCCGAGCACTATTAATGGCACTGTAGCTCAAGTGATCATCAAAATTCAATGTAGCAAGGAACTCCAATACATCCGGTATGCTTGCTGTATGATAAGATATATTTGACTGCAAGCAAAACATCTCCCATTTCTTAATACGAGACACATATTGTTTTTTAGTGCTATATCTCCAAGCCGCAGTAATCACATCCATAGTCCTACTTGACAGTCCAAGCCCTTGGAACGGTCTGTTCAGAACCTGCAGATTAACAAATTAATACGATCATGTAATGTATGACTTTCTCCTGTTACCAGATGAACCAACAAATTACTGCATTTGGGGACAGTCATGAATGGCTGAGTCATCATTCTCAGAACCAATGGGAACCGTGGCTGTGTAGGCCAGTCAGGAACCACCAAAATGCCTGAGGCGGAGTCCTGCTCTATTTTGGTGAGACATTGCCTGATGAGGGAGAATGGGGGAAAAGCGTAAAAGAACGTACGTCCCCAATGTAGCTAGAATGCATCGCTACTGCTCCTGGATCTGGTTCCAATGAAACGTAATTAGGCAACTGGTGATTTAGCCTGGATGCAAACAGATCTATGTCTGGCAAACCATAGCGGCTGACAATCATTTTAAAAACATCAGGATTTAGCATCCACTCTATGTTGTCATTAAATTTCCGTGACCTGGTGTCCGCCACCACATTACCACAGGTAGATAGCCGAGACCCAGATATCTCTGGAAATGCACCAGTCCCAAATGAGGTTAGCCAGATTATCACATGATACTGACCTAATTCCTCCCATGTGATTAATATAAGCATAAACATAGAATGCACCCAGCAATTCTAAGTAATTTATACCATGCCTTTGCAGGCTTAATTCCTCTTGCACACTCCATCTACCACCACAGCTAGACTCGCTGTCCGTGGCTCCCCATCCCAAAGCACTGACATCTGTTTGTAAAACCACTGAAGGTTGTTGAGTCAAAACGTTTTTGGTACTTCGTGCGATATTGATTTTACTTCGGAGTCACATGAGTGACTTCGTGATGACCCCGCCAGCACGCATGCGCGACATATCGTCGCGCGCATTAGCCTCGGCAAGCTGGGGGGGGTGGGGGGGGGGGGGAGTGCGCTCTCTCCACCAGCTCCTTCAAAAGGCAGTAAGGTAAGTTACTAACCTTATTCCTACAGGATGGACAAAGGTAAAAGGAAGGCAACGCTATCCAGGAGCTGTGGGGCATCGACTAGCCAGCGGCCTTTGTCACCGGAGCTGCAAGCACCACCGGCAGCTTCAGGACGGTCGGGGGTAAGAATGCGGAAGTCGGGCGCTCCCGTTACACCAGCGCCCGACTCATCACCTGAATGGTTCACCGCACCGGAGCTGGAGCCTGCTGACCCAGACTTCGTGCCCCCATCACCCAGGAAGAGGGGGAGCAAACAGATACGTGGAAAGGAGCCTCGCCCGTCGCCAGCGACCTCACCCCGAGTTCCAGTAGACCCATGGGGACCAGGCCGGGGAACGGCTGCGCTACAGGGGAGCCCAGCAGCCGCACTCCACCACGTACAACTGCCAGGGAGATCTGCCGTAGGGCAGTCTGGCAGAACTACTGCTGCATCGAGCAGCCCTGCAGGAGCAGGTGCTGCCGGCAAAACACCTCGTCAGGCTGCGGTCAAGGGCGATGGTGGCAGCAGTAGACGGTCGGTTAGCTTAGCTCTGGCAGCTGCCGACAATGTGCCTCCACCCAGAACATTGGGCGACAGTGGAGGTAAGCCTGCACGGGCTCCAGGGAGCCAGGTTCCGGGGGCCGGTGCCGATCCAACTCAACTGCCTTCGTACCAGGCAGGTGGGCCGCCACAGTCTGCGAGGAGACAGACTAGCGGAGAGTCCGTGCGGGAGTCGTATGAGCCTACACGGGCGGTAGGCCACGACAACCTGCCATCAGACCCTAGTCAGCACCTTACGGAGGTGTGGTCCGATGGTGGAAGCCCCAGTGAATTCGCAGGGCCTGGGGAAGTCGGCTTGTCCGCTGCAAATAGCAGGGACAGTCGCATTGAGCGGTTGGAGCTCTTAGTGGAGCAACTCCTCCAGCGGGACAGGGACCGGGATGAACGGGACTCGCGGATCTCTACAAGCCACGCCAGGAGTCCATTCAGCCTCTCGTCCTCACCAGCCAGGAGTGCCAGCAGTTGCCCGGCCACTGTTTTCGAAGACGACCCAGGACTGCCGGAGAGCGCAGAGCCAGAGCATGAGGAGGATATGCTGGACGTGGTGGGCAAGTTTGCCACGGCCCCACAAACTGGGGAACCCCTGCACCATAAACTGGCGGGCACCATTAATTACCTGACCACTCACCAACTTCAGGGTCAGGTACTTAATGAGACAATGGAGAAAATCAAACCACCTGAGAACTGCATCAACCTCAGTGTTCCCATGGTCAATGCTCAGATCTGGGGACATTTGAGCACGGCCACCAAGATGCAGGATGTCCGTCTCCAGTGTATCCTGAAGCTCCTCTACACGGGCATAACGGCATATGCCAGGACCCTCGATGGGGACAATGTGTCCAGCGAGCAGCAGGATGCTCTGGCACTCTTATGCAACGCCCAGTTCGAAATAAACTGCCTGCGCAAGAGCTCCATTAAGCCCACTCTCAACCCCAAATTTGCGGGGTTGTGCCGTCCATCTACCGCTCCACCACCTCATCAACTGTTTGGAACAGATCTTTCCAAACAAGTGAAGGAACTAGACGAGGGGGCCAAAACAGCGGGCCTTATGAAACCTCCTCCGACTAAACCCCACCCATATCACCGTTGACAACCATACACTAACTGGAAACTGCGCCAGCCTGATAGAACGCCAAGGACCTATCCCCCTCCACTTCCCCAACCACAGCGGCTTTTTTTAGGGCAAGGCCTACTGCGGCCCGCATGGAAGATGTGGCCGCCATCCCGACAACCTCTGCAACGTCCACCCAAAACACCATACGCCAGGACCCGCCGTTAACCATGGAGGTAAGGGGGTCTGGTTCCTCTCAGACAGTAGCATCCCTTCCTGCACAAATTGGGGGACGATTGCGGGAAGTTGGGACACTATCACACTGACGTATTTATTCTACAAAGTGTTCAAGGTTATGTCATAGAATTCATTGATGGTCAATTTCCCCCTACCCAGCATTCGCCTCATTGAAAATTTACACTCTCTCAAAATGAGGTTGAGGCAGGACATGCCGAAATCTTACGGCTCGCAGCAAAAGGGGTGATTGGGAAAACAACGCACGAACCCCTCGAGTTTGTGTCCAACTTCTTCACCAAAACCAAAAAAGATGGGGGGTGTCGAATTATTATAGACCTAACTGAGCTGAACACTTTTTTACAATATATCCACTTTAAAATGGATACCTTTGAAACAGCCAAGCAGATGCTTTACCCGGGGTACTTTATGGCCTGCATCGATTTAAAAGATGCATACTATACAGTGCCCATCACTGAATCGCACAGAAAGTTTCTGAAATTTGTCTGGAAGGAACAGTTGTGGAAATACAAAGCATTGCCTAATGGGCTCACCACAGCCCCCAGGCTATTTACTAAATTAGTGAAACCTATATTGGCCCTCCTCCGACAACAAAATTACATTGTCATGGCATATTTAGATGATATCCTCCAGACCCTCCAATTGGCTATACGGGCAGTTACAGCGACTAAATCTTTATTCAAGAAGCTAGGATTTGTAATCCATCCAGATTATCTGGGTTTCACCCTTGACACAACCTTAATGATGATCACTATCCCAACCAACAAAGCTATCGCTATAAAAGAAGCGTGCCACAGCCTTGCTTGCGCCAGGGTTCCGACCATCCGGCAAACGGCAAAAGTAATTGGGAAGCTGGCAGCTACATTCTCAGCTGCGCAATTCGGCCCATTACATTACCAAAATTTACAAAGAACAAAGATCGCAGCATTAAAAGCAAATGCTGGGCACTTTGATCGACCAATCCAATTACCACAAAAGGCTAGAGCTGAGCTACAATGGTGGATTGATAATATTAATTATCCTCCAAATAGATAACACAACGTTAGTGGCTTATATCAATCATATGGGTGGTATCAGGTCGCTATCTTGTGATGAATTGGCAAACACAATTTGGCACTGGTGCATCAAGAGAAATATTTGGATTACAGCGACCTATTTGCCAGAGAAGCTTAATACAGTGGCGGACAGCAAGTCACGAGTATTCAATGACAACATCGAGTGGATGTTGAACCCCCAAATTTTTGCTGACATTATAGCTCACTATGGGACACCAGATATTGACCTCTTTGCGTCCAGGTTGAACCATCAGATACCAACGTATGTGTCTTGGGAACCAAACCCTGGGGCAATAGCAATGGATGTGTTTTCTATCCATTGGGGGAAATGGTTTTGCTACGCATTTCCCCCATTTTGCCTCATCAGTCGGGTATTGCAGAAAATTAAACTGGACTCTGCAACTGGCATATTGATCATTCCCGACTGGCCTACACAGCCATGGTACCTGATGGTCCTTAAAATGTTGAAACAGCCATGGCTTCCGATTGGGAAACACCCCAAATTAATTACTCACCCCATTACGGGGGACAGTCACCCGTGCCATGGTCACTTAAACTTGTTGGCCTGCAGGTTCTAAAAAGACCACTCGTCAAGGCGGGCATCTCACCACGAGCCATGGAACTCATCTCAGCAACATGCTGAGTATCAACCCGGAGGCAGTACCTCACACAGATCAGGAAGTGGGAGGCATTCTGCTCTCGTACCAACACGACTACCAACACGGCAACAATCCCTGATGTCCTGGAATTCCTAGCTGGCCTTCATTTCGATGCTGGCCTTAGCTACAGTGCCATCAACAGCACCAGGAGTGCACTATCCTCATACCTGGACATAAGTATAGGCTCCAACCACCTGGTGTCTAAATTCATGAGGGGAGTGTTTAACACCAACCCTCCACGGCCCAGATACAACTTCACCTGGGATGTAGGGATCGTTCTGACCCTACTGAGGAGCTGGTCTCCAATGACCGAGTTACCACTCAAACAGCTCACCCTCAAAGTGGTAATGCTGATGGCACTGACTACAGCTCAACAAGTCCAGGCATTACAAAAGCTGCGGCTGGATAGCATGGTCTCCACCCCTACACAGGTGAATTTATTTGTCCAGGACTTATTGAAGCAGCACAGACCTGGGGCTCATGGGCTGCAGTTGGAGTTTCGGGCATACCCTACTGATGCCATCCTCTGCATAGTCACCCATCTCCACCACTACATCC
Source organism: Okamejei kenojei (assembly GCA_035221665.1). Lineage (NCBI taxonomy): Eukaryota > Metazoa > Chordata > Chondrichthyes > Rajiformes > Rajidae > Okamejei > Okamejei kenojei. The sequence continues at coordinate 43,829,577 of CM069143.1, forward strand.
GAATTACACGAACCATCAGGAAGAAGGAGTAGGGGCTCCTCATCAGCCACAAACCTCCGCATCACCGGGTGACTGTGCAGACTATCGCCAGGTGGCTCAGGGCGGTGTTGGGTGCAGCAGGAGTCGCTACTAACATTTTTAAATCTCATTCTACTAGGGCTGCATCCACATCAGCGGCGAGGGCCATGGAGGTGCCCATGGACCACATCCTCGCCACCGCGGGCTGGGCCAGTGAAGCAACCTTCCAAAGGTTCTACAATAAACCACTGGTCGCCCCCGCAACATTCGCAGAAGCTGTGCTGGGAGCCGCTCAGTGAATGTTTGTCCCCGAGTTAGGGGTTATTTGTTTATTATTATTTGTTTAATAAATATGCATTATTTTTCAGCCTGTTTCGACTGAACTGCATTAACAGCCTTCCTCCATCAGGATTGCGGCAGTGTGATAGCATGGACGTTGTTCAGGGCGTGAAATCACAGAGCTTTGAAATCTTCACGAAGTCACGCACGTGACTCCGAAGTAAAATAGTAAGATTAAACGAGAACTTACCAAGTTCGAAGGTTGATCTTTATTTTATGAGGAGTTGCAGTGAGGGATTTCGTGCCCTCCGCTCCCACCCTCTATCATAAGGTCAACTGGGAAGTTCTACGTTCTTCATCTTACTATTTTCAGTCATGGTGCGTTCTGTGATTCCACACCGCTGCTTTGAAGGATGTCGCGCATGCGTGCTGGCGGGGTCTTCACGAAATCCCTCACCGCAACTCCTCATAAAATAAAGATCAACCTTCGAACATGGTAAGTTCTCGTTTAATCTTACTATTATCCACCATTGCAATTCAGCGATGGCTTTGGCTGGCAACTGCATTGGTCTGTCAAAATGACCTGCATGTTCTTTAAATGCTTGTTCTCTAGCTCGTTGCAAACTTTGATAGTGCAAAGGTCCAAACAGCACTGCAGGGAAAGCCACCACTAATTAATAACACTGGCTACTTGCTGGATGGAGGGTTGTTGCTCTTCTACGAGACTGCTACAGACCTCCATGATTTCAACAGTCTTGACCATGGGCAAAGTAACTGACATATCAACTGAATCAATGACAAACCCCAAATAGTTCATTTTTTGGGATGGTACTAGCTTGCATTTTGTTGGATGGATGAGAAAACCTAACCTCTGAAATAAGTGTTTGGTTGCTGAAACCAACTTCTCAGCTGCTTCGTGAGTGTTGCTTACAATTAAAATATCATCTAAATAAGCCATCATAATGTGATTCTGGGCATGAAGTAGCACCAGAACTGGTTTCAACAATTTTGTAAACAACCTGGAAGCTGAGGTTAACTGATTGGGCAACGCTTTAAATTGCCACAGCAGTCCCATCCAACTAAATTTCAAGTATCTACGGTACTGATGATGAATTGGTACTGAATAATATGCATCTTTCCGATCTATGGTTGCCATATAACAACCTTTTGATAACAGCTGTTTAGCAGTACTAAAAGTATCCATTTTAAAATGCCTATACTGGAATTTAACTGGGTTAGGTCCAGAATGACTCAACACCCACCATCTTATTTCTGCCTGAGGAATATATTGGACACAAATTGTTGAGGATGATACACCGTCTTTTCAATTATCCCTTTACGGAATAAAACCCCAATACAGTTTCTGGTCCAGAAAAAACCAATACATGGCTAGGCATATTTTGTGCAGGTGGATGTATTCTTTTTGTGCAGGTGACTTTAACTCAATTCGAGACCCCGAGACACTGTCCAGTATAAACAGATCGGATGTTATGCAGCACCATTCATCATAAAACAATTGCAACCTACCCCCAACCGGAGGTTGTTCCCCAGAGGATTTCTCCTGAACTGAATCAGTTACCCGTACCTCACTTGCCGACCTTGAATTTCTCACTCTTCTGACCATGTTGGGGTTGTAGTTGGGGTACGCAGGTGCATATGGACGGCGTACAACTGGTAACCCTCTACTTGGGCCTGCTCCAGCATCTGAAGCCCGTCTGGTTGAAAAAGACCTGCAAGGTGATATCCTGGTCGAGGGTGTGTAGGTTTTCATGAGGCCAATGGTTTTGGCCTCTTCCTCCAGGTCTTTGACCTGTTTCATCAGGACTTCACCGAATAAGAAATTTGGCGCCTGGATGTTGGAGGACTTACAGAGGGCTGCGAAGCGTGGATTTAATGTCGGCTTGATGGCGATCTTCCGGATACAATTTATCTCAAAATGAGCATTGCACAGCAGGTCCAACATATCCTGCTGTTCCCGACATTGGCGCTCCTTGGACCATTTGCCCAAATGCTGTGATCCCTGCCCCCACCAATTTGAGGACTTTCTGGAAACGGAGCTCCTGCCCCCTCATCGATGCGCTCATTTGTGCCCAGATAGCCAAGTTCAGTTGTTGTCTCTTCCATGAAAGAGTCCTGGAGCTGGTGAGAGGCCATATAGTTTATATTACAAGCCAGATTTTCGTCCATGGCTGCACCAGTCCCCTCCGGAATGGCTACATTTCCAGCCACATCCGGGACACCTAGAGCATGGCTCATGTGCCTTGGTGTATGCACAAAAGCAGTGACACCAACTTCAGGGTCAGAATCCTCCTGCCCTGGCTCTCCCGAGTCTTGCTCTAGGGAGGTCTCGACCAGCCCTAAACAAGGTGCTGGTGAGGGCGATTCCCATTGGAACTCATAGGCATTCAGGAAGTCCTCCTCGCCATACGGGCCTCTGACTGAGGCTGTTCCAGGAAGTTGTTGGGGAATCCTGGGGGTATGCGACCCCAATTGGAACACTTCATGGTTCATCATTGTTTGAATTATCTGCTCCATTTTATCGAGACGTCCCCAGACCTTCTTGTTGGAAGGAGGGGAGTCTTCTTGGTCAGACTCGTCTGAATAAACGGGCCTGACTGACTTCCGTTTAGCCTTTCTCCCTGCTGGAGCGGCCACAGCGCCCTGAGGCACCGGATTTGATGGAGGCAGTTGAGCTGCCGTGGTTCTGCAGTCGGTGTCGGAACCAGCGTTACCACAGCCGGTAATTCCCTACACGACCTACGAGTACTAACCGCGATCCTACTATGAACGGCAGCATTCTTTTTTACAACCTCTCTCCATCTTGAAAGTACTCCCGCTGGCTCCTGAACCAGTCTTGTGGAGCTTAAATACCCGCAGAAAGTTTAAAATCACTTACCTGCTGGTTTATTACTTACCGCTGGTGGAGCTGTGCTCTCCAGCCCGTCGGTGGGCCATGCGCCCGGCGGGGCTTCATCACGTAGTCACTCACGTGACTCCAAAGTAAAATCCCACTTATGTTGTCACATTCCAGATTATGTCAGTGTCCAGGGTGTTAATAAACAACATTTCAACAAATAAACTTGGCAGAAATAAATAATGTTTGAAAAGCACCCAGAAGAATAAAATACGTTGCACACTGATATGAAAACGGCATCTCCAATACCTGAATAATGCAATTGAGCTCATAGGCTGTAGTTAAATATTTTCAATTTGTTTTTTTGCTCTCAGCTGTGAACAAGGCGAAAGATCAATACACCTGCACGTCTCTGCAATTTCTTCAGTGACAGAAACCTACTATAGGTTAGAGCACCATAGGGCACACTGCCCTCTGCATAATGTCTGGGTCCTGTGTAACCAGGAAAGGCAACTGTGTATTTCCTTAGTATTTCATAGAAACATAAAAACATAGAAAATAGGTGCAGGAGGAGGCCATTCGGCCCTTCGAGCCAGCACCACCATTCAATATGATGGAGGCCATATCCCTTGACTTCACTAGCCCCTGGAGCTCTATCCAATTCTCTCTTGAATCCATCCAGTGATATGGCCTCCACTGCCCTTTGTAGCATGGAATTCCATAAATTCACAACTGTCTGGGTAAAAAGGTTTTTTCTCAGCTCAGTCTTAAATGACCTCCCCTTTATGGCCCCTAGTTCTGGACTCACCCAACATTTCATTTAAGAATCAGAACAAAGAACCTTAGCTTAGGTCCATAGTTTGATCCAGGTACTGAAGATAGACACAAAATGCTGGAGTAACTCAACTGGTCAGGCAGCATCTCTATTACTTCAGCATTACTTCAGCAGGAAGTAATTCAGCGGGTGTTCCGTCTATCTTCAGTTGCTGAGTTACTCCAGCAGTTTGTATCTATCTTCAGTAAAAAACAGCATCTGCAGTTCTTTCCTACACATTTTGATCCAGGTACCGTCAGTCTGAATATTTGATTGAATGACAAATCATGTTACCAGAGTTTATCAATAGAGACAGGAAAAATGGGACTAGCAGAAAAGATACAAAATTAATTAATAAGAATTATAGTCAATAGCTAGTCAAAATCTATAAGAATGGCCATCATTTTTCCCCCCCAGAAAACTACTTTGGCAGTAATTGAGATTTATAGCAGTATCAAAATCAATACTTAAACTGGCATAGATAGACACAACCATTCTCTGATGGGTTTAGTGGGCATCTATAATGTAAATTGTACCACTAATGGTTTATTATCTGTTTAAGTGCTGAAACTCTTAGCCAGATATCCCCACAGAAAAGCTACTGAAAGGACAGGGCATTTGGGCAGAAACTGTTTTGTTAATTGTGTCTTCCACAATTAACAACACGTGCAGACATCAGAAGTTGTTGTTGAATTCACAATGAGTGTTTATCTTGTAACTCAGCGATTTACCTCAAAATCCAGACCAATAACTGATTAATTTAAAATGTTGGCTGGAAACCTATGGCAAGCTTTCACCTCCAGCAGGTTTAGTTTAGAGATACAGCGTGGAAACAGGACCTTCGGCCCACCGAGTCCGTGCCAACTAGCAATCCCCATACACTAACACTATTCTACATACTAGGGACAATGTATAATATTAACCAAAGCCAAATAACCTACATATCTTCATATCTTTGGAGTGTGGGAGGAAACCGGTGCAGCCTGAGAAAACCCACTCGATGGGAGAACATACAAATTCTGTACACGGCAGTCAGCTGTACTAAAGTACATTTAGTTTGTTAATTTAGTTATTATGCAGTATCAGTTTGATGTGTTGCTTGCTGAAGGCAGGAAAATACAATGTAAGCTCATTGCAGATGTTGTTATAATGAATGTTTCTTTTAATGATAGTTATAAAACTGCAAGATGATTTTCACTGACTGAGAAAAGATGATAGAGAAAGAATGATGTGTACAGGAGTAATGCTTATCCCATCCATGTAATCAAATTGGTGTACCCTTAAATGTATGCTCCTGTAAAAGCTAATTCATACAGTCCTGGCATCTAATCAAACCCCCTCCTCCCAAAACCTGCAGTTTTCATATTACCTCATCGTCTTTTATCTTTCATCATCTACATCATGGATTAAGTGTTTTTGTATTGACACAAGATATCTGTGTGGGAGCATGATTCAATACTTATGCAAGTATTAAATCACAAATCACCTCCCACAGCATCATAGAACGCTAGGGTATAAAGAAAAATATTTATTCTTTTAAGGCAGCTCACCCATTCAGAGAAATAAATGATGACTCTTAACTTCTCACAATGCCATAAAAGTATGTCCCAAAATAGTGGTAAGAACTTGGGTGACAAAGGAGAGATGCTGACTGGGTTATGTGCACAGTCTAGCTCTCTAGCTCATCCCGACTGTGGCAATGTTAGTCACAATTTCCCTACGGTAGCCGTCTAATAGAGTCATAGTGATACAGTGTGGAAACAGGCCTTTCAGCCCAACATGTCCACACCGGCCAAAATGTCCCAGCTTCACTAGTCGCACCTGCCTGCGCTTGGTCCATATCCCTCCAAACTTGTCCTATTCATGTAGCTGTCTAACTGTTTCTTAAATGTTGGGATAGTCCCAGCCTCAACTACCTCCTCTGGCAGCTTGTCCCATACACCCACCACCCTTTGTGTGAAAAAGTTACCCCTCAGATTCTTAATAAATCTTTTCCCCTTCATCATGAACCTATGCCCTCTGCTCCTCGATTCCCCTACTCTATGCATGAGATTCTGTGCATTTACCACTGTCACTGGTAATATCTGTTTAAGAATGCTCATCTGTATTGTTCCGATTGATATCCAATTCAGCTTTAAAATAGGTGTTACTCTCATTTACAGCTGCTGAGAATGTTCAGAAAACCGGCCTGAGCTGATCATTGAAGGAGGGTACACAAAAGGCTGGAGAAACTCACCGGGTGCAGCAGCATCTAAGGAGCGAAGGAGATAGGTGACGTTTCGGGTTGAGACCCTTCTTCAGACTGGTTAGGGATCAGGGAAACGAGAAATATAGATGGTGATGTGGAGAGATAAAGAACAATGAATGAAAGATATGCAAAAAAGTATCAATGATAAAGGAAACAAGCCATTGTAAGCTTTGTAGTGTGAAAATGAGAAGCTAGTGCAACTTGGGTGGGGGAGGGATAGAGAGAGATGGGGAATGCCAGGGCCCGAGGGCTGAGGGAGAGGTGGGATGGGGAGGAGACAGCAAGAGTTAACAGAATTGAGAAAATTCAATGGTCAAGCCCAGAGGATGCAGACTCCCCAAGCGGAATATGAGGTGCTGTTCCTCCAACTTGCGGTGTTGTTCACTCTGGCCGTGGAGGAGGCGCAGGACCGAGAGGTCGGATACGGAATGGGAGGGGGAGTTGAAGTGCTGAGCCACCGGGAGGTCGGGTTGGTTATTGCGGACCGAGCGGAGGTGTTCAGCGAAGCGATCGCCAAGCCTCCGCTTGGTCTCACCGATATAGATCAGCTGGCATCTGGAGCAGCAGATACAGTAGATGAGGTTGGAGGAGGTGCGGGTGAACCTCTTTCGGACCTGGAAGGACTGCTTGGGTCCCTGAAAGGAGTGGAGGGGGGAGGTGAAGGGACAAGTGTAGCATCTCTTGCGGTTGCAAGGGAAAGTGCCCGGGGAAGGGGTGGAGTGGGAGGGAAGGGAGGAATTGACAAGGGAGTTGCGGAGGGAGCGGTCTTTGCGGAAGGCAGACAGGGGGGCAGATGGGAAGATGTGGCAAGTGGAGGGGTCACGTTGGAGGTGGCGAAGCTGGCGGAGGACTATGTGTTGTATGTGCCGGCTGGTGGGGTGAAAGGTGAGGACCAGGGGGACTCTGCCCTTGTTTTGCAAATGGGGGAATGGGGAGAGAGGGCAGTGTTGCGAGGTATGGAGGAGACCCTGGTGCGAGCCTCATCTATAGTAGGGGAGGGGAATCCCCGTTCTCTGAAGAATGATAATTGAAGGATATCTTTTTGACATCTTTTGGACAAGAGGCATTGGTCCTGCTGCTATTTCCCCTTGCAGCTATTGTATATCTAGAAACCAAACATAAAGTAGCTCAACCTCTGTCCCAAAGACCTTGTTACATTGAATGTGATGAAGCGATTCAAAACAACGACACAGTAATGGCCTGTTCACACGTACGTGACTATTTCGGCAACTGCCGGTACCCATCATAGGTCGTTGCACGTTGCCGAAATTTTTCAACATGTTGAAATTCCAGCGGCGACCAGAACAAGGTACGACTCTTTGAGCGACTACTCATGACCATATAGGCTTCACCCCGCGACATGTCACTGGGGTGTCACCTGTATGGTCATGAGTAGTCTCCTCAGTCACCCAAAGAGTTGTAGCGTCTTTCTGGCCGCAACTAGATTTTCAACATGTTGAAGATTTTCGCCGAGCTGCAACGACCTATGATGGGTGCCGGCAGTCGCCAAAAATGTCGCGTAAGTGGGACAGGCCCATTAGACATATCATATTTGATCCCGAATAACATTTTACATAGCTTAAAACTGTACTTGGAAAATGTAAGATACAATTGCCCAGAAATTCATCCCTGTGTTTACACGTAGCAAAAAGTTAGAAACTGCTTCCAATGTCAATGACATTCTTAATAAAATTTTGAGAGGCAGAATACAGCAATCTGCCACTGCTATAGGAGTACAATGAAGATTTCATTACTATTATCGGACTACTGAATGATCCTTACATAAATTAGGTTGTACTCCCAATCTCCCAAATTATCTTTTAACAGACCTTGCACTTTATTTTTAATTTGCACTTTCTCTGTAGCAATAAATGTCTAACACCATATTCTGCACTCTGGTATTTTCTCTTTGCACTAACATTTGTACCTGTACATGGCTTGATTGTACTCATGTACAGTATGGTTTGACTGGATAGCACACAAGTTTTTCACTGTATCTTGGTGCATGTGACAATAATAAACCAATACCAATACCAGGTATTTAACTTCAGTGTTGAGTAACCACTTGGGTTTCTAATCACACCCTTATGATTTAATTATTTTAAAACTAGAACATAGAGCATAGAGCAGTACAGCACAGGAACTGGCCCTTCGACCCACTATATTCATGCCGAACATGAAGTCGAGTTAAACTGATCTCATCTGCCTGCGCATGATCCATGTCAAGAGTCAAGACTGTTTTATTGTCATATGCCGGATGGGACAATGAAATTCTTACTTGCTGCGGCACAACAGAATATGTGAATATGTAAACATAGTACATAACGGGGATGTCCCTCTATTCCCTGCACTTCCATGTGCCTATCTAAAAACCTCGTAAACACCATTATCATATCTGCCTCCATTACCATCCCTAGCACTGCGTTCCAGGCCCCCTCCACCTTGCGTGTGCAAAACATGCCACGTGCATCTCTATTTAGCTTTCCCCTTTCACTTTATTACTATGCCCTCTAGTGTTTGACAATTCCACCCTGGGAGAAAGGTTCTGACTGTCTACCCTATCTATGCCTTTCATAATTTTATATACTTCTATCAAGCCTCCTCTCAAACTTTGTGTTGCAGAGAAAACAATCTACACAACCTCTCCTTGCAGCTGAAACTTTTTCATTCAGGCAGCATTCTGGCATAACTTACTCTGCACCCTCTCCAAAGCCTCCACATCCATCCATTCATCTATCCATCCATATCTATATCTATACTATTACTAAAACGCTCATCTTGTCCCCTTCCAGTTTGCGTTATTTTAAAATTTGCACAAAAATGATACCCTATATCGCTAGGATTTTTTCGCCACCTTACTCACCGCTCTCCTCTGCTCCAAGTGCACCAAGTTTTGTTCCGATTGGTGGAATATGACAAAAGTTATGAAGGTTTAAAAAAATCATTAGATCAGCAGATTGGTCTTTTCGCCTGTCAGTCACCATGAAGGTAACCCTTTGGCCACCCGCTTTCAATCACTGGGTCAAGGAGAATAAACCTCCGGAAGTGGGGCTGAGTCTGCGAGCCTCGCTGATTGAGTCCACACGCCATGCTGATTGAGTCCACAAGCCGTGCTGAGTGAGGCCGCTATGTGGAGTCGGGGAAGCAGCTGTGTGGAGTCGGGGAAACCGCTGTGTGGCATCGGGGAAACCGCTGTGTGGAGTCGGGGAAGCTGGTGAGTGGAGCTGGGAGGTGCTGTGTGGTGCTGTGACCAGATGCCGCTGAGTGGAGTCCCTCCCCCCCCCCCCACCCCCACCCTACACCCATACCCCTCCCCATACACCCACACCCCTCTTTACCTCTCCCCGTTCCTCTCCCCTTCCCCCCCAACACCACCCCTTTCCCCCCCACACACACACCCTCCCACACCACCCACTCCCCTGCACCACCACCCCCTCCCCCACACCACACCCCTCCCCCCCCATCCCACATCATGGTGGAATATTGCATTGGGGAATGGGTTGCGTTGGGGACCAGGCTTCCCATGTGACTGGGACCCAACGGGTCCACTTACTTTAGTCTTTCCTATAATGGGCTGATCAAAACTGCATACAATTCTCCAAATGACAACAAATTTTACTCAGTTTATGTTGATAATCATATGTTGGTAAAATGTGAAATGCATATCAATTTCAATTAGCTGAGGCCACGAGTATGCGGGAACTTCCCTCGAGCATGAAGGAGAGTTCCAGTGACCTCCTAGGACCACGTGACGACCATGCTGCGAGTTTGAGTTGAGGGCAAACTCTTCTAAACTCGCAGAATGGATTGCCGCAGTGGGACAGCCCCTTATAGCTGCTGGTGACTAACTATGTGATTCTTTCTGATTTCAACCCCTGTCTCAGTATAACCCTGCATATGTTTGCTGATCACCACCCTTCCTGCCTTTCTGGTTGTTATCAGCTCTCTATCCAGTTTTTCCATGATTCAGCAAAGATGATTCATACTACAATGGCCCCTTGCAGTGGGAAAGCAGAGATTTTGCCTAAATATTTGCTATTTGTTAGCCTTACATTTGCTCAGGCACAATTTCAATGGAGTGCACAATTACAACTCTAAAGTACAGTATAGTTACATATTGGGTTGGAAAATACAATGGAAATTCTCCATGGCTCTCAGAATACGACTATTTTGTTACTCACCATCCCTTCCCTTGATTGCACCATATTTATTGTAATTCCCTGAGTTAACCAGTGAATTGTCACCAAGGAAATATCATTCTGATGGGAAAAAGTAGCCCGTCTCATATGTCATGTATCATACATCATGTATCATATATTCAGATTCAAAAACTCAGTAGGTCAGCCAGCATCTCTGGAGAACACAAATAGTTGACATTTGGTGTTGAGACCCTTCTTCAGATTGATTGGGGTGGAAAGCTGGAAGAGAAGAGAGATCGGACACATCCTGGTGAGTGATTGGTGGATTCAAGTGAGCGGGGTTTAATGATAGTCAGTCGGTTGGACAAAGGCCAGAGATGAAAGGTGTGAGATAAGGACAGAAGTGGTGTGATTTGTGAAACCAGAGGAAGGAATGTAATTGAAAGGGGAGGGGGAAGGGGAGCAATGGATGCAAGTCCAGGTAGGGCACCAAGAAGAGCAGTGGGAGGGGGGTGGGTGAGGAGGGTAAAGGAAAAAAATGGTTATAGCTCTGGAGGACAACGTGTGTGAACATTATGAAAATCACTGGTCAAGCTTGTTGCTCACCTGTGAACTTCCAAGACATCTCGATGCCCAAGCCACAAGAGTTCAGTGATGAAAAAAGGTGGTTATATGTCAACAAGTACATGACACACTTATCCATATTTCCTTTCCCAAAAAACTTGTGCTATATAGGTTATTTATGGACATCTCAGTTCCTCAGTGTCTGGTCCACTTGGTTCATTTCTGTGTGGGCCACAAATCTGCCGTTAATCTACAACAGCCTGCTCCCCTTAATGTAGGTAGAGTTGTTTTCACACGATGCAGATATGGCTACATATTATGAACACGCTTGCTTATCCTGGTTTAAAATGGCAGCATCACTGGCAAACTCAATCCAGTCTTATTATTGGGAATCATGTAGAATGAAATTTGGATATAAAAGAGATTACTTTTTGACTGAGCTTCATTGAGGTGTTACTCAGCCACAAATCACTTGTTGATATGAGAGGAATAGATAGAATAAATGCACAGAGTCTTTTGGCCAGAGTAGGGGAATCAAGAACTAGAGGGCGTAGGTTTAACGTGAAGGGGGAAAGATTTAATAGGTACCTGGAGGGTAACTCTCTCACACAAAGGGTGGTGGGTATGTGGAACCAGCTGTCAGAGACTGTAGGTGAGGCAGGTTCTATCATAACATTTAAGAGGCATTTGGACAAGTACTTGGAGAGGATAGGTTTAGAGTGATATGAGCCAAGTGCAGGCAGCTGGGACTAGTGTAGATGGGGCATGTTGGCCGGTGTGGGAAAGTTGGGCCAGAGTGCCTGTTTCCATGCTCTATGGCTCTATGACCCTATTTGCAGCAACTGTCTGAACTTGCAATGTTAATTACATAATGTGGGTGAACATATAACCCATATGTGGCTAGGAGAACTAATCAGGACTAGTTGGGGCAGCAGTGTGGCACACTCATAGAGCTGCTGCCTCATAGCGCCAGAGACCCAGGTTCAATCCTGACTATGGGTACTGTCTGGGTGGAGTTTATGCATTCTCCCTGTGACCGTGCAGATTTTTCTCTGGGTGCTCCAGTTTCCTCCCACATTCCAAAGACATGCAGGTTTGTAGGTTAATTGGCTTTTGTAAATTGCCCTTAGCATGTAGTGTATGAAAGAAGGATAACATGAACTAGTGCGTGGGTGATCAATGGTCAGTGTGGACCTGGTGGGCAAAAAAGGCCTGTTTCCATGCTATAACTCTCTAAAATCGGTAATAAATCTTTTAAAACCAGCCTGTTCACAAGATATGTTAGTGAAAGCTAAAGGTAGATCATCACTTAAATATCTGTAAGCTTGCTGCAAACACTGAGAGGAGAATATTATGAGCCTTCTAAATTTATGATTATTTCCACAGGTACTGGAAATCATTAGAGATTAAAGGACGATCTGTGGGGTAGATAGGTGTCATCCTATCTGAATCTGGCTGTCATGAAGGTAAAGGGAATATATCTCATAGGGACCCCGAATTTAAATTGAGTACATTTCAATTTGACAATTAAACATACACAACTAAGAGATATATTGCTCTCTGATAAGCCATGAATGATAACTAAGTACTTGTAAAATAATTCCAAAAATCAGTTACTAAATTCATTACAGGAGTTTATTCATTTCAAATTCTATCTGTCAGCATTCAATTTTACAAAATTAAGATATGTTGTACATGTCAGCGATGGTTTAAGTTTAAAACCAAGAAAATGCTGGAAACACTCAACAGGTCAGACAATAGAAATGGTGTTAAAGTTCTGGGTGAAGATGAAGTGTTTATTAACTTTATTTCTCTTGTCACAGATGTTGCCAAACCTACTGAGTGATTCCAGAATTGTTTTCATTACTGTTTACTCAAGTATGGTGTGATCTGCCTGGATGACATGCAAAACAAAGTTTTTCGCTATGTCTCGGTATATGTGACAATAGGCCAAAACCAAAACTATATTAAAATTAGTTAAGAAAGAATGCAAGAATATGTCTTAATCCAGATTGTGCAATGGCCTTTTAAAAATATCAGGTAGATGTTATAATTGACCAGTTTCAAAGAAACAGCTTTATACTTGAGTCACCTAATTAATATAATTTGTGTTATAATGTAGTGATACTATGTAATCCCACCTGTCAGGCAGCTTGCTACAATGAACTTTATTTACTCAATTAAATTATACAGTATTTATTATTCTAAGCATCCATTCATATTTTACGCTCATACAAACGTTGTTTGTTATTTTCCTGATATTACAACCAGCTATCATAGAACATAGCACTGTACAGCACAAGAATAGTCCCTTTGGCCCACAATGACTATGCCAAACATGATGCCAAGAGTATCGTTTATCTACCTGCACATCCACCATATCCCTCCATTTCCGGCATAGCAATATGCTTGTCCAAATGTCTTTTAAATGGCACTAATTATCTGCCTCACCCACCACACCAGGCAGCTCGTTCCATATTCTCACCACCCTCTGTATAAAAAAAAACTTGCCCTGCACACCTCCTTTAAACTTTGTCCCTCTCACTTTAAATCTATGCCCTCTAGTATTTGATTTTTCATCCTGAGAAAAAGATGCTGACATGGGGTGGCACAGTGGCACAGCGGTAGAGTTGCTGCCTTATAGTGGCAGAGACCCGGGTTCGATCCTGACTAGACGTGCTGTCTGTACAGAGTTTGTACATTCTCCCTGTGACGCGTAGGATTTTTCCAGTTGCTCCGGTTTCCTACCACACTCCAAAGGTTTGTAGGTTAATTGGCTTTGTTAAAATTGGAAAATTGTCCTTGGTGTGAAGGATACTTTTAGCGTGTGTTGATAGCTGGTCAGCGCAGACTAATTATACCCGTTATAACCATTATCAAAAATATACCGTGACATAAGTAACTGCATATAACTAAGTACACCAGTTCACGTCATAGGAGCAAAATTAGAACATTCAGCCCATTGAATCTACTCCTCCATTCAATCATGACTGATCTATATTTCTCTCTCAACCCCATTCATCTGCCTTCTCCCATAATCTATGACACCATTACGAATCAAGAACATGTCAATCTCCGCTTTAAAAATACCCAATATCTTGGCCTCCGCTTGGCGTCTTTGGCAATGGATTCCACAGATTCACTGCCCTCTGGCTAAATGCATTCCTCCTCATCACAATTCTAAAGGAGCTCCCTTTAATTCCGAGGCATTGCCTTCTGGTCCTAGACTCTCCCACCAGTGGAAACATCCTCTACACATCCACTCTTTCCAGGCCTTTCACTATTCGGTAAACTAAAATGTTGCTCCTTCAACCTACGGTAATTAATCGATCATGTTGGAAGAATCAACAAACATGCTTCAAGAGATCCTCAGTTTTATGAAGGCAAGACTCTGCTTAGTCACTTTAGACTTCAAAGATTGCTTGGAACTAAAAGTGATGATGCTTCAGTAAATGTTTGTGTCACAGATACACTTGCAAGATGCACTTGTGGATAGCAGGAAATGTTTCACAGTTTCAGTGAACCACACATTCTTTAACAGTTGAAGGAGACCACTTAATCCATCCTGAAAGATCTGCCTGATCATTCAACTCGGCAATATAACAACGCACTTATAAATAATAAGTCTGATAAATAATTATTCAGCTTTCTGTCACGTATCCAATTTTACATCAACACAGCAGGCATCCCTTTAATCGCTAGGCATCAATTTTGCCAGCAAATCTAAATGTGGCATTTTACTGAATGTCTTTAAAAATCTGTGAACATGACCAACTATTACTTTTTTTTTTGAAGGCCTGACACATTCATTTCCCACAATGAATCCACTTTGATTGTCATTTATTAACTTATGTTCTTTGAAACGATAATTAATTTTGTTACAGACTTTATATTAAAGACCATGAAGTACAGAAAACTGCTTCACAGAGAGGTTGCGGAGGTGAAGTTACACGAGCTAGTTTTGTTATTTAATCAGGACAATCAATTTGAAGACTTGGTTGTAATCCTATGATCATGCTGTCCGTGAGATTGGTAACATTTCTGCACACATGTGACTGGGTAAAATTAATTTCTAATGCAAAGTATCTTGTGTGGTTCCAAGAGGATGTAAATGTAACATACTGATATTCAGCTCATGGAAAAACGGGTCTTGAAAACTACAGTCCTTTTGCAATTTTAAAATGTACTGATGATCATCTCTGTCATTTTACCACTGTTACTATTATCCCATCTCAATGAATATTCAGGTTTACAGTTGGAGAGTGGACATTAATAAAGATGATTCATTTTTTATGCACGTTGACAATTTTAAGATGCAAGAGAATTTCAAGAGCATTTTATTAATCGGAGGAAGCTGTAGAATTTCTAGCCCTAGGTATTAAAACTAATGGATTGGATGTAAAAGGTAGCATGTTGGCAATTCCAAGGAAAACAAAAGGGAAGAGGGTGGAGTAATAGACATTGTGCTTTAGGCACTGCATGTTGTGTTTAGACTAAATAGGAAAGTCAATTAAACCAGGAGAAAGTAAATGGACAGATCACTGCTAATCTGTCCTAATAAACCATAATTAATAGACGTCCTGTGTGTAAAGAAAAGTTAAATGAATTGAGGGTGCAAATTCAACTGCAGTGGGTGTGGGTGGAGAATGAATGGGCTACCATTTCTGAGAATGACTGCAAAGAGAGTCTGGAGGTTCAACCAAGTATACAGAGGTTTAGAAGAAGGAGTGAATAAATGACAGACAAGGATGAGTAGCCGCAGCAACTACAGATGATGAATTGATAGGCTAAAAAATAGAACTACACCTTTCAGTCGTAAAGGTAAACATAAGATTTTGCATGTCGAAATGTTGAACTCCCTCCCACAAATGCCAATGCTGGGTTAACTGTTTAATGGGTTAACTGCTCACTTTAGATTTTTAAAAAATGATAGATTTCTTTTAATCAAAAGTATTAAGGGATTGTGAAACAATGGCAAGTACTGTTCATGAGTCAGATGGACTTGTTGGAAATGGTGAAACAGCTGTAAGTGCATTAATCTTGCTACTTTCTTGTTTCCTATGCTCAGAGTAAATTGTGAGCTTACTTTGGCATCTTCAAAGCATCAGCTAAGCCACATTGACAAGAATGTATTTTTAAATTGGTAATACAGTGCATTCAGAAAGTATTCAGACCCCTTCAGTTTTTCTACATTTTGTTACGTTACAGCCTTATTCTAAAATCGATGATAAAAAAAATATCTACACACAATACCTCATAATAAAAAAAAGCAAAAACAGTTGTTTAGAAGTTTTTGCAAAGTAATTAAAAAGAAATAACTGAAATATCACATTTACATAAGTATTCAGACCCTTTACTCAGTATTTTGTTGAGGCACCTTTGGCAGCGATTACAGCCTCAAGTCTTTTTGGCACCAAGAAGACGCTCCAAGCTTGGCACCTGTATTTGGGGTAATTTCTCCCATTCTTCTCTGCAGATCCTCTCAAGCTCTGTCAGGTTGGATGGGGAGCATCGATGCACAGCTATTTTCAGGTCCCTCCAGAGAGGTTTGATCGGGTCCAAGTCCTGGCTCTGGCTGGGCCACTCAAGGACATTCACAGACTTGTCACAAAGCCACTCCCTGTGCTGTCTTCGCTGTGTGCTTAGGGTCGTTGTCCTGTTGGAAGGTGAACCTCCACCCCAGTCTGGGGTCCAGAATGCTCTGGAGCAGGTTTGCATCAAGGATCTCTCTGTACTTTGCTCTGTTCATCCTGCCCTTGATCCTGACTAGTTTCCCAGTTCCTGCCGCTGAAAAACATCCCCACAGCATGATGCTGCCACCACCATGCTTCACCATAGGTATGGTTTTGGCCAGGTGATGAGCAGTGCCTGGATTCCTCCATACCAAAGAGTTCAATCTTGGTTTCATCAGACCAGAGGTTCCAAAGTTTTTCCATTTGAGAATGACGGAGGCAACTGTGCTCTTTGGAACCTACAATGCTGCAAAAATTGTTTTATACCCTTCCCCAGATCTGTGTCTCGACACAATCCTGTCCCGGAGGTCTACAGACAATGCCTTTGTCTTCATGGCTTGATTTTTGCTCTGACGTGCACTGTCAAGTGTGGGACCTTATATAGACAGGTGTGTGTCTTTCCAAATCATGTCCAATCAATTTAATTTACCACTGGTGGATTCCAATCAAGTTGTAGAAACATCTCAAGGATAATCAATGGAAACAGGATGAACCTAAGCTCAATTTTAGTG
This sequence comes from Okamejei kenojei, assembly GCA_035221665.1. Taxonomy (NCBI): domain Eukaryota; kingdom Metazoa; phylum Chordata; class Chondrichthyes; order Rajiformes; family Rajidae; genus Okamejei; species Okamejei kenojei. The sequence continues at coordinate 43,846,737 of CM069143.1, forward strand.
TCATAGCAAAGGGTCTCAATGCTTATGTAAATGTGATATTTCAGTTATTTCTTTTTAATGACTGCAAAAATTTATAAACACCTGTTTTCGCTTCTTCATTCTGGGGTATTTTATGTAGATTGATGATAACAAAAAAATAATTTAATCCATTTTAAAGTAAGGCTGTAACGTAACAAAATGTAGAAAAAGTGAAGGGGTCTGAATACTTTCTGAATGGATTGTGTATAAATATAATAGATCTTTGAAAATATTTATTTCTTCAAGTGGAGAGCATAATCGACCAGGTGATATATTAAAGTCACAATACCCAGAAGTTCATATTTGATCATCAGCGTTAATCACAATTATAGAAACAACAGCTCAACAAAAAAAAACACTCTCACCACTGTATCCTCTTATGAGGCAGTTCTTTAGAGTTTACAGCATGGAAACAGGTCTTTCGGCTCACCAAGTCCATGCTGACCATTGATCACCAATTTGCACCAGTTCAGTGTTACCGGCCTACTCACCACTCCCTACAATGTGGGGGCAATTTTACAGAGGCCAATCAACCTAAAACCATCACGTCCTGGAATGATGGGGGAAACCAGAACACTCACGGAGTCAAACGGAGAACGTGCAAACTCCATACAGACAGCACCCGTGGTCAGGTCACGGATTTCTGGGGTCTGTGGTTCAGCGGCTCTACCAGCTGTGACAATATGCCACCCTTGATCGAAGATTACTCCAGTTTTTTGGGTTCCGAGGTGACTGATAAGGCCAATGCGCGAAGCACAGATGGGGCAGGCGGGTCTTAATGGGATAGGCAGGTGAGCAGATATGCTCCTGCCACTGCTTACACTTTAAATACATGGACCTGACGTTCTCAATATTATTCCATGTGTTCCTTCTGTTCTTGGAACCGTCAAGGGCAGGGATTCAGGTTTTCAGGAGTCTCTGTGGTGACCAGTGGACACTGTCAGGTTACAGTGCACTTCAACTGCTTTGCATTGTTCTTCCTGATGCTGAGGTTTACAGGAGCAGACAGATGGGCACCTTCATTTGCATCCTTTGGCAAAAATGGAAATGTGCCCAGACAGCACAAGCAGATTGGATCAAGTCACAAAGCCACTATGACAAATGGTTCACTTGTAGAGAGGAGATTTATCTTCACTCTTGAGTTTCTGGACATATGCTGTGGAACGGACATTTTCTGTCAGAGAATCATGCTTGCTGTAGGACATGATGATTAAATCTGTCACATGAAGCAATGTCTGTGTCGCTGTGTACTTGCCTAATGGTGTAGTTATGCAATAGGTCAGCTATTCTTCTCTGTCTGAATTTCCTTACCTCTAGTGCATCTGTCACTGGTTTACTTATGTTTAACACAATGTTAAGTAATGAAGTTTGCTGCCAACCTCTCCCTCAGTTTTATTGTGGGAAGTTAATAGGAGTTCTCAAGAGTCATATTATCATCCCGAAATTGTCCAATTAATTCCTAAGCGGCCGCATTCCAGATTTTCTTGTAAACAAATTTTGTTTTTCAGATGCATATGTCGACAGTTCTGGCAAGGGAGTTGTGAACCTTACTCAAGTGATCTTAACTAATTGATTTTACTGTAAATTTGTATAAATTACCGTGTTGTGTATCACAGGCTTCTAGACCTAAAATAAGATGTTTAATTAAGTTATTATTTATCATCTTATTCCCAGAGGAGCAACAGCAATCTCCAGAAATGTTGTGGACAGATTCTAGATCACATTTGTTATTAATTAAACATGACCATAATAGCAACTTCAACATTTGACAGAATGCAAGTACTTTAAAATATGAAAAGCATTTGTTTCAGGGTATAGAAACAAGGATGCTGCTTTGTATATAGGCAACATAGGCAACTCTTTCTCCTCCCCAGCTAGCCTCTGCTGTGGGGTTCCACAAGGTTCCATCCTTGGCCCCATTCTCTTCTCCCTGTATATGCTCCCCTTAGGCCAAGTCATTCAAAGGCACGGCATTTCCTTCCATTGCTACGCAGACGATACACAACTCTATATCCCCCTGAAGTCCAAAAACCAATCAAATCTGCTTAACCTTATCTGCTGCCTCGAGGATATAAAGTGTTGGATGGCCCAGAACTTCCTCCAACTAAACGAGAGTAAGTCTGAGGTCATCCTTCTCGGCCCCTCGGACTCAATCAAAATGATAGCAGGCAGCCTTGGAAGCCTTACCCCATTACTCAAACCTTACGTCAAAAACCTTGGCGTGATATTTGACTCAGCATTGAAATCTGACAAACAAGTCAATGCCGTGGTAAAAGCTAGCTTCTTCCAGCTTCGGATGATAGCTAAAATAAAACAATTCCTCCAGTTTGATGACCTCGAAAAGATGATCCACACATTTATCTCCTCCCGCCTAGATTACTGCAACTCCCTTTACCCTGGCATCAGCCAATCTTCCCTGGCCCACCTGCAACTGGTCCAAAATGCCGCAGCGAGACGCCTGACGGGCACCCGAAAAAGGGACCACATCACCCCGACCCTGGCCTCTGTCCACTGGCTCCCTGTGCGGTTCCGAATAAATTTCAAGATCCTTCCTTATGTCTACAAAGCCCTTAATGGGCTTGCCCCCACCTACATCAAAAGTCTGCTTACCCACCACTCCACCTCCAGGTCCGTCAGATCAGCCAACTTGGGGTTACTGAATATCCCGTGGTCTAGGCATAAGCTCAGGGGCGACTGCGACTTTGCGGTTGCAGCTCCTAGACTGTGGAACAGCATCCCTCTCCTCATCAGAACTGCCCCCTCCATCGACTCCTTTAAGTCGAGACTTAAAACTCATCTCTACTCCAAAACCTTTCTTGACGTCCACTGAGCGAGGGCTATATGTATTTAGTGATGTTTGTATTTAATCTATGAACCACAGTTGTATAATATTAGTACCTCCACCAATGTAAAGCACTTTGGCCAACGAGAGTTGTTTTTTAAATGTACTATATAAATATAAGTGACTTGACTTGACTTGTAATAAAAGACACAAAGTGCAGGAGTAGCTCAGCAGGTCAGGCGGCATCTCTGGGGAAAATGGATAGGTGATGTTTCAGGTTGGGACACTCATTCATCCTTTTTGTGGTTGGAATGGGGGAGGGGGGGATGGGATGATGTGACTGGTGGTGGGATCACATTGGAGGTGATCTTTAGCAGAAAAAGCAGCCTACCAGAGGACTGGGAGAAATTCAGAGTCCAGTAGAGGAGGACAAAGGGCTTAATTAGGAAAGGGAAAATAGATTATGAAAGAAAACTGGCAGGGAAAATAAAAACTGACTGCAAATGTTTTTATAGATATGTGAAGAGAAAAAGATTAGTTAAAACAAATGTAGGTCCCTTGCAGTCAGAAACAGGTGAATTGATCATGGGGAACAAGGACATGGCAGACCAATTGAATAACTACTTTGGTTCTGTCTTCACTAAGGAAGACATATATAATCTACCGGAAATAGCAGGGGACCGGGGGTCAAATAAGATGGAGGAACTGAGTGAAATCCAGGTTAGTTGGGAAGTGGTGTTAGATAAATAGAATGGATTAAAGGCCGATAAATCCCCAGGGCTAGATAGGCTGCATCCCAGAGTACTTAAGGAAGTAGCCCCAGAAATAGTGGATGCCCCAAAAATAGTGGAAATACATTCTTGCCTTAGAGGGGGTACAGAGAAGGTTCACCAGACTGATTCCTGGGATGGCAGGACTTTCATATGAAGAAAGACTGGATAGACTCAGCTTGTACTCGCTAGAATTTAGAGGGGGGATCTTATAGAAACTTACAAAATTCTTAAGGGGTTGGATAGGCTAGATGCAGGAAGATTCTTCCCAATGTTGGGGAAGTCCAGAACACGGGGTCACAGTTTAAGGATAAAGGAGAAGTCTTTTAGGACCAAGATAAGAAAAACATCTTTCACACAGGGAGTGGTGAATCTGTGCAATTCTCTGCCACAGAAAGTAGTTGAGGCCAGTTCATTGGCTATATTTAAGAGGGAGTTAGATGTGACCCTTGTGGCTAAAGGGATCAAGGGGTATGGAGAGAAGGCAGGTACTAGATACTGAGTTGATTGATCAGCCATGATCATATTGCATGGCGGTGCAGGCTCGAAGGGCCGAATGGCCTACTCCTGCACCTATTTTCTATGTTTCTATGTTTCTATGTGATGGAAATGTCAGAGGATGATGTTGAATGAGGAGGCTTGTGGGGTGAAATGTGAGGATCCGGGGAGCTCTATCTTTTTTTCCATCTGGGGGGATCCTCAGGACACAGAGGAGTCGTGAGTGAGAGAACAATATTTGACTGCAGTGAGGAATCCACGTTTACTAAAGAACGAGGACATCTTGGATATCTTAGAATGGAAAGCCTCTTCTTGGGAGCAGGTGCAGTGGAGATGGAGGAACTGCCAGTAGACTTTTGTCTCACACCTTCTGTCTTTTCATCTCTGGCCTCTATCCTACAATTGCTTATAAAAAAAGCCTCCTCATCAGCATCAATCTATTATTTGCAGGGCTTTGTCCGGCCCCTAATCTCTTCCTGCTTTCTTTCCTCCCCGAACAATCAGCCTGGAGAAGGGTCCAGACCCAAAACGTCAACCATTTATGGTCTCCAGATATGCCGCCTAACCCACGGAGCCACACCACCACTTTCATCCTTTTTGTGTCAGGATGTGTTGTTCACACTTCACTGATGACAAAGGATTAGGTTCTGGTGCTTTATGTGCCAGAAATGGAACTTAATTTCCAGTAAGCAATAGATCTCTGGTAAACTCTATAATTTCTAGTAGATTTTCAATCTTCAATTACATCCAAACAAAACCATAATAATCTGCAGGCCAGATAATGTGTTATTATCTGCAATTTAAAGACTATATTCTACATGTAGAAAGTCCTGAACTTAATATGACTTTACGATTACTTAGCAATATCCATTGAAACATGCAAGTATATTCCCATAACTATTATTAATGTACTAGGATTGTTTTCTCTGGAGCATCAGATACTTGAATTATTTTCTCTGGAGACTCGGAGGCTGAGAGGTGACCTGATGGTAGCCTATAAAATCACCAGAAGCATAGATAATTTTGAAAAATCAAATACTAGAGGGCACAGAGTCGTATGTGCCTGGAACATGCTGCCAGGGTGGAAACAGATACAATAATAATATTTAAAAGGCACTTAAACAGGCACATGAATGGGCAAGAAAAGGAGGGACACTGGAATGGCACGGCAGACATTATGGCTCAAAAGGTGATGATGCTGAAAGATAGAGCTCCCCGGATATTCACCTTTCACCCCACCAGCCTCCGCATTCAACATCGTCCTCTGACATTTCCATCACCTCCAATGATGCTGCCACCACTATGCTTCACCATAGGTATGGTATTGGCCAGGTGATGAGCGGTGCCTGGTTTCCTCCAGACGTGGCACTTGGCATTCTGGCTAAACAGTTCAATCTTAGTTTCACCAGACCAGAGCATCTTGTTTCTCATGCCTTTTGGACTGTCATGTGCCTTTTACTGTGGAGTGGCTTCCATCTGGCCACTCTACCATTAAGGCCTGATTGATGGTGCTGCAGATATAGTTGTCCTTCTGGAAGGTTCTACCATCTCCACAGAGGAACAAAATGTGGAAAAGGTGAAGGGGTCTGAATACTTTCTGAATGCACTGTATATTCCTATGCTATCAGAATCAGAATCAGAATCAATTTATTGGCCAAATATGTACACATACAAGGAATTTGACGGTGCTTTGCTTGCACATGGTACACAGCAGATAATAATGTTTTTGTTTTTAATTATCATTAAAAAATGTAAAAAAAAGTGCAAGAGTAAAAAGGGGCAGCTTTGCTATGTATTGCACATGTAGATATCTAAAGTGCACTTGGAGAGTTCATAAGCGTTTGGCTTACAGACCAGAACGTAGTGGCATAGTGTGTCCATTAAGTAGAGGTACCGCTTGTGGGAAGAAGCTGTTTTTGTGTCTGGATGTGGAAGGTTTGATAGTCCAGAGTCGCCTCCCAGATGGGAGGACTCTGTTCCTGGTGTTGAGGTATGTTATAATCATGCTACTCAATATACATCATTCAATGAAATAAATAGCAGTGAATTACAATTTGAAACCTAAAGGGCCTGTCCCACTTGGACGACCTAATCCACGAGTCTAGAAGACCCTCGACGAGTTGAAAAAAATGTCAAGGTCGTGTTAACTCGCCAAAGTAAAAGACCTCCTACAACTATGTCTACGAACTCCTACGACTATGTCTATGACCTCCTACGACTCCCCTCGAACTCATTCTTCAACACCTAAGACCAACTACGAATAGCCACGAGTGGAAAATGATCACATGATAAAATTATGTCATGTTTGCATTTTTTTTCTCGGGCCAGTTACCGATCTACGACTACCTACGACTACCTACGACTACCATCACGACCTACTACGACCTACCTACGAGTAAAAAGTATCCATTTTTTCCATGCCCACCATTTTTTTACAGGCCTTTGTTTTTTTTCATTAATTTGCAGCAGCATTCACAGATGTGTGCGGATGTGGCGTCGAATGATGAGAAGCTGAAGCAAAGAAGTGGAAGCCAAATAACCAAATGGAAACAAAGCCAAAACGCCAAATAACCAAATGCGTACAAAGCTGAAACGCCAACTAACCGAAAGGGCAGGATGCCTAAAAGCCAACTAACCGAAAGGCTATGTCGCATAAAAGCAAACTCTGCCGAAATGCCTACAAGCCAACGAACCAGAATGCTGCTCAACAGAAAAGTCAAATAACGGACAAGATGTTGACGGGGGGCAGGACATGTCAACGATTGGTCCAGACCCCCGCATCCATCACATCACTGGCCGATGGAAAGAGGGTGGGGATCATAGAAACATAAAACATAGAAAATAGGTGCAAGGGTAGGCCATTCGGCCCTTCGAGCCTGCACCGCCATTACAATATGATCATGGCTGATCATCCAACTCAGTATCCTGTACCTGCCTTCTCTCCATACCCCCCTGATCCCATTAGCCACTAGGGCCACATCTAACTCCCTTTTAAATATAGCCAATGAACTGGCCTCAACTATCTTCTGTGGCAGAGAATTCCAGAGACTCACCACTCTCTGTGTGAAAAATGTTTTCCTCATCTCGGTCCTAAAGGAATTCCCCCTTACCCTCAGACTGTGACCCCTTGTTCTGGACCTCCCCGACATCGGGAAACAATCTTCGTGCATCTAACCTAACCAACCCCTTAAGAATTTTGTAAGTTTCTATAAGATCCCCCCTCAGTCTTCTAAATTCTAGCGAGTACAAGCCAAGTCTATCCAGTCTTTCTTCAAATGAAAGTCCTGATATCCCAGGAATCAGTCTGGTGAACCTTCTCTGTGCCCCCTCTATGGCAAGAATGTCTTTCCTCAGATTTGGAGACCAAAACTGTACGCAATACTCCAGGTGTGGTCTCACCAGAACCCTGTACAACTGTAGTAGAACCTCTCTGCACCTATACTCAAATCCTTTTGCTATGCATGCTAACATACCATTTGCTTTCTTCACTGCCTGCCGCACCTACATGCCTACTTTCAATGATAGGTGTACCATGACACCCAGGTCTTGTTGCACCTCCCCTTTTCCTAATTTGCCACCATTCAGATAATAGTCTACCCTCCTGTTTTTGCCTCCAAAGTGGATAACCTCACATTTATCCACATTATACTGCATTTGCCCACTCACCCAGCCTATCCAAGTCACCTTGTGGCCTCCTAGCATCCTCCTCACACCTAACACTACCCCCCAGCTTAGTGTCACTGCAAACCTGGAGATGTTGCATTCAATTCCATCGTCCAAATCATTAATATATATTGTAAATAGCTGGGGTCCCAGCACTGAGCCCTGTGGTACCCCACTAGTCACTACCTGCCATTCTGAAAAGAACACGTTTACTCCTACCCTTTGCTTCCTGTCTGCCAGCCAGTTCTCTATCCACATCAATACTGAACCCCCAATACCGTGTGCTTTGTATACTAATCTCTTATGTGGGACCTTGTCGAAAGCCTTCTGAAAATCTAGATATAACACATCCACTGGTTCTCGCTTATCCACTCTTCTAGTTACATCCTCGAAAAATTCTATAAGATTCGTCAGACATGATTTACCTTTTGTAAATTCATGCTGACTTTGTCCAATGATTTCACCACTTTCCAAATGTGCTGCTATCCCATCTTTAATAACGGACTCTAGCAGTTTCCCCACTACCGATGTTAGACTAACTGGTCTGTAATTCCCCGTTTTCTCTCTCCCTCCTTTTTTAAAAAGTGGGGTTACATTAGCAACCCTCCAATCCTCAGGAACTACTCCAGAATCTAAGGAGTTTTGAAAAATTATCACTAATGCATCCACTATTTCTGTGGCTACCTCCTTGAGTACTCTGGGATGCAGACTATCTGGCCCTGGGGATTTATCGGCCTTTGGGTGTTCTTTGGGTGTTAATGGCGGAGTAGCAAGATGGATTCAACAGTGGCTGAATGGGAGATGTCAGAGAGTTAATGGTGGATGGCTGTTTGTCAGGTTGGTAGCTGGTGACCAGTGGGGTGCCTCAGGGATCTGTGTTGGGTCCACGGTTGTTTGTCATGTACATCAATGATCTGGATGATGGGGTGGAAAATTGGATAGTAAGTATGCAGATGATACTAAGATAGGTGGTGTTGTGGATAATGAAGTAGATTTTCAAAGTCTACAGAGAGATTTGGGCCATTTGGAAAAGTGGGCTGAAAGATGGCAGATGGAGTTTAATGCTGATAAGTGTGAAGTGCTACATCTTGACAGGACAAATCAAAATAGGACGTACATGGTAAATGGTAGGGAATTGAGGAATGCTGTGGAACAGAGGGATCTAGGAATAACTGTGCATAGTTCCCTGAAGGTGGAATCGCATGTAGATAGGATGGTAAAGAAAGCGTTTGGTGTGCTGGCCTTTATAAATCAGAGCATTGAATATAGGAGTAGGGAAGTAATGTTAAAATTGTACAAGGCATTGGTAAGACCAATTCTGGAGTATGGTGTACAATTTTGGTCGCCTAATTATAGGAAGGATGTCAACAAAATAGAGAGAGTACAGAGGAGATTTACTAGAATGTTGTCTGTGTTCCAGCAACTAAGTTACAGAGAAAGGTTGAACAAGTTAGGTCTTTATTCTTTGGAGCGCAGTAGGTTAAGGGGGGACTTGATTGAGGTCTTTAAAATGATGAAAGGGATAGACAGAGTTGACGTGGATAAGCTTTTCCCATTGAGGGTAGGGAAGATTCAAACAAGAGGGCATGACATAAGAATTAAAGGACAGAAGTTTAGGGGTAACATGAGGTGGAACATCTTTACTCAGAGAGTGGTGGCTGTGTGGAATGTGCTTCCAGCAGAAGTGGTGGAGGCAGGATCGATTTTAACATTTAAAACTAAAGTGGATAGGTATATGGATGGGAAGGGAATGGAGGGGTATGGTCTGAGTGCAGGTAGATGGGACTAGGGGAAAATAAATGATCGGCACGGACTGGAAGGGCCAAGAGAGCCTGTTTCTGTGCTGTAAATTGTTATATGGTTATATGGTTACATGGTTTAATCCATTCAATTTACCCAACACCACTTCCCGGCTAACTTGGATTTCACTCAGTTCCTCCACCTTATTTGACCCCCGGTCCCCTGCTATTTCCGGCAGATTATTTATGTCTTCCTTAGTGAAGACAGAACCAAAGTAGTTATTCAATTGGTCTGCCATGTCTTTGTTCCCCATGATCACTTCACCTGTTTCTGACTGCAAGTGACCTACATTTGTTTTAACTAATCTCTTTCTCTTCACATATCTACAAAAACTTTTGCAGTCAGTTTTTATGTTCCCTGCCAGTTTTCTTTCATAATATATTTTCCCTTTCCTAATTATGCCCTTTGTCCTCCTCTTCTGGACTCTGAATTTCTCCCAGTCCTCTGGTAGGCTGCTTTTTCAGGCTAATTTGTTTGCTTCATCTTTTGTTTTTATACTATCCTTGATTTCCCTTGTGATCCATGGATGCACTACCTTCCCTGTTTATTCTTTTTCCAAACTGGGATGAACAATTGTTGTAGTTCATGCATGCAGTCTTTAAATACCTTCCATTGCACATCCACTGTCAACCCTTTAAGAATCACTTGCCAGTCTATCTTGGCCAATTCATGTCTCATACCTTCAATGTTACCTTTGTTTAAGTTCAGAACCCTTGTTTCTGACTTAATTATATCACTCTCCATCCTAATGAAGAACTCAGAAGCCCAGGAGCCGTTGGTGAGGGAGGAGCGACATCTGAGCATATTCCTACACAAGCCATAGGTGACTGGGCAATCTGAACCCAAGCACCAAGTTGTAAGCGGCCGAAGGTGTACATCCCTCGGGACAGCCCCCACTCTCCCATGTCCACGGCCCCCCTTGCCTCATCTCCCCCATTTTGTCGTTGGTGGGGAACTCAGCCGTCATCTGACCAGTGGAAGGTAGATAGATCTGTTTTGTCAAAGTTGGTAATTGCCTTGCAGTTGTGTAATGTGAATATTATTCCAAAAACAAGAACAGCATTCCAACTTGAAACTTACATTGACGTTTACTATTTTGACTGTGTCCTTTGTCCAATGTTTGCAATTTAAGGTGACATATTTTTCATTTAACTGCCGAAGTGTGAGTGCAATTCAGCACAATTACTATCAAGCTTGTGAATCATTGACATTTGCTTTAAGTAGCACGGGTGCCATGGTTCTGGCTGCTAAATGTTAGGTTTGCAGTGAGTGATTAAGACATATTATTGGCTGGATTGTTGCAGCTCAGTTAGGTAGTGCTGACATCAAATCAATGTTTCTTTAAGATAAACTGTGTCAAATGGTGTTTATTATATATACATACAATTAATTACTGGATCAACCAATTTGTCTCATAAGTCTCAAGTCTCACAAATATGCTCACATGATTCACCAACAATATTGGAACTACAGTGGCAATAAAATTGAAACAGCCATTGTTTGCTGAATTAGATTTATATATTAATTATTTTTAAAAATAATCTCCTGCTGACCCTAACCCACCACCTGCCATGGCCGTGCTTAAATAACCAGCGATGCTCCAAATGAAATGTCTTATTACTGAGCTGCGCTTAGGTAAAAGGAGTGTTAAATGAGCTTTGAACATGCAGAACTGCATCTCTACGGGTTTTTATACTGGGTATGAAAATGTCATTGTTCATATTATTTAATGTTTAATATATAATCCTTTTAATTTTAAGAGTTTTTTCCCCCTCAGTAATAAACCATATGTTCACAGCAACATCTTCACTAAAAAGGATTTTCCTAAGCATTCCCCAATGTACTTGTAGGTGTTGTTTTAAGTTTTTGAAAAAAAATTAGTTATGATATATGCTCAAGGAATAAATCCAGGATTAATAAGGCTGGAAGTAAGATTACATCAATTCTCAACTGATAGTCACCAAATCTTAACATATTGAATATATTCGCCTTCATTTCCAGAGGCATTTTGTTAGACAAAAACCAAGGAAAGGGTGGTGCCCATAATACAGAGTGCACGTAAAGGATGTCTCCAGTAGTTACATTGAGTAATAGTTGGCAGTTTCTGTGAGATTGCCTCAGGAGAACATTACTTTTTGTTATTGACATTAATTGAAGCTTTGAAGTCTTACTACTCCCATTGTAAGTTATCATTGCGTGGTTGATTTGTCCTTTTGGCTTTTAGCTGAATGAAAAAGATGTAATGTTATGTGTGGTTACCATGGTTACCCGATAAACACTTATTCAGAAGAGTTTCACATGCAATAATCGATGAACCTTGAGTTTTGAAATTATTTCAATAATGCAGTATAGAACCGTTATGGTTCAGAAAGAGGAAATTCAAGTCCATGCTGGGTATTGGTAGAGTAATCGAGTCTGGCCCCTTTAATCCTCTCAGCGTATCTCCACAAACTATATTTATCCATTCCTTTTCCTTTTGAAAGCCACATTTAATTCTACATCCATATACTGTTTAAAACTGTGTGTGTGTGTGTGTGTGTGTGTGTGTGTGTGTGTGTGTGTGTGTGTGTGTGTGTGTGTGTGTGTGTGTGTGTGTGTGTGTGTGTGTGTGTGTGTGTGTGTGTGTGTGTGTGTGATCTTTCCTTTGAAACGTATCTCCTTGAAAACCAGACACGAAAAATGCGGAAATGTTTATATATTTCAGTAGCGATTTAGCTTATGATTTCAGAAATCCACTCCTCTCTAAATTTGGACAATTATTTCCCCAGATTTTGAATAAAGCTATTCACAAAACTCACTTTAAAAAAAAAAAAAAACACCGCTTGCCAGCTGTTGACGTCAGCATGCCCACATGCCCACCAATCGAGGCCCACCTGCCTCCTGGTCCTAACCCCCCCTCCCCACCGCTGTGGATTAATGCAGTTGCTGTCAACGTGCATGCGCAGTTTTCTACGAGTCACGTTACCCCCCCCCCCCATTATTTAATACGCGCAGAAAGAACAAGCGTTCTGCAGATTCGGAGGTCACCGCCGCTCGCTCAGAGCCGCCTGCTCATTCAGAGCTGTACGCTCGCTCAGGCTCACAGCCGCCCATGTGCTCACAGCCGCCCACTCACTCACAGCCTGCCGCTTGCTCACAGCCGCCCGCTCACTGGAGGCCACTGGCTTGCTTCTGAATCCTCTCCGTTTCCCCGCCCAATCGTAGAACATGGTGGCAGCAGCCGTTACCCCTTCCCTCCCCTCCCCCTCCCCCTCCCTTCCCCCCCTCCCTTCCCCCCACCTCCTCTTCCCCCCCTCTCCCCTTCCCCTCCCCATCCCTTCCCCAATTCCCCCTCCCCCCTCTCCCCTTCCCCTCCCCATCCCTTCCCCCCTTTCCCCCTACCCCCTTCCACCCCTCTCAGCCCCCCTCTCTTCCTCTCTCTCTCTCCTCCCATCACTCTCTCCCCTCCTCACCTCCTCACCGACCCTCCCTCTCCTCCCCCTCTATCTCTTGCCCCTCTCTCTCTGTCCCTGCCCTCTCTCCCTGTCTCTCCCCTTCTCCCTCTGCCCTCACTCTCTACCTCCCCCCCTCCCTCTCTAGACGTGCCTGCGAGTTGGGGGCTATGCATCAGTGGATAGGGCGGTTATGGGGTAAAAGGAGCAAATTAATAATATTAATATAATATCAAGGGGGGTAGTTAGCGTTCATGCGGGGGGGTAGTTAGTGTATGTGTGGGGATGGTTAGTGTGTGTGACACCGCATGTCGCCGCCCCCCCTCCCCGCAACCGCACTTGGTCTAGTTACTCTTAAATGCTCTGAATTCCCGATCATAACTGTTCCGCACAAACCAAAGTCTCCTCACCTCCCGACAGGACGACTTGTAACCGTCACCCTTCACTTTAAATCTCTGCCATAAGGAACTGATAACTTCTAAATAAGATGGAAATGAGATGGAAATACTGATTTTTAACTTTTTAGATTTTGATATATGTTGATAGGACTAGAGTTTGGGGTTTATCTTGACACCAAAGGAATTTTATAATCGCCGTGAAAGAGGTTCAGAATAATGAACAGCGAATAACTTCTTACAGTAAAATGCTCATGTTAAATGTGAGGAAACTTCCTTTGAAATCTAGGACACCACTGAGCAGTAACATGTGACAGCTATAAATTTGTTTATACATTCTCATTGTGTTGGAATATAAACAAGATTGGAGAGCTGATGTAACCTTTCTGGGATCTATAGATATTTCATTAGGCAGTCTGTGCACTCACTGAATGTAGGAGATAAAGGGAAGATTAATATTTATATGTGTAAGAAAAAACTCCAGATGTTGGTATCAAAGGTAGACAAAAAATGCTGGAGTAACTCAGCGAATGAGGCAGCATCTCTGGAGAGAAGGAATGGGCGACTTTTCAGATCAAGACCCATTGGGTCCCATGTTCACACGGGAGGGCTGGTTCCCCAATGCAATATTCCACCTCTCCACCAATTCTAATATTGGTGGCCAGTGGAGGGGAGCTTACTGGGGCGCTAGGATGGGTGTTCTGGGCCGAAGGGACTGGTTTCCAGAGGGCTAGTATGGACATTGTGGGCCAAATGGATTCTTGGGCTGGCAGCTCAGTCACTCAGGCCTGGTGGGCTGGCAGCTCAGAAATTGCCAGAAATGCTGCCCAAACCGGGTGAGAGACTCTGTGAGAGAGAAAGGGGTGAGGGTGGAGAATCAACTTTAGATATTTTTCATCTTTTTCTATGGATCACAGCAATGAAGGAGGAAAGTCTATCCTGGCCTGGATCTCACAGGGAGCCAATGAAGGAGGGAGAAAACTACTGGGGTGAGGTTTAATACTTACAGGGGGGATAACTTACTGATTGACCAAAGGGACTCCTCCTGGGCTAATACATGCCTGATGGGCCGAAGGGATTAAAATAAAAAATCTGAGTGAAATGTCAGTGAAGGGCACTTTTTGTGGACTTTTCCTGGCCTGGCATAGGCCTTTTGGGCCAAAATGCTCCTGGGCTAATACGGGCATTTTGGGCTAAAGGGACTAGTTTCTGGGCTAATAGGGGCCTTGCGGGCCAATGGTATCAGGTAGGCCAAAATGAATGGTATCAGGTAGGCCAAAGGTGGGCTGGCAGTTCACTTACTCATGTCTGGTGGGTTGGCAGTTCACTCATTCACTCACGGCTGGTGAGCTGGCAGTTCACTCACTCACGGCTGGTGGAGTGGCAGTTCACTCACTCATGGCTGGTGGGCTGGCAGTTGACTGACTCGCGGCTGTTGGGCTGGCAGTTGACTCATGGCTGGTGGGCTGGCAGTTGATTGACTCAAGGCTGGTGGGCTGCCAGTTGATTGACTCACGGCTGGTGGGCTGGCAGTTCACTCATGGCTATTCCATCAAATTCCATTTCAAGCAGAGTGCAGGCCACCTAATTCAATTTCATACCATTTCAAGCAGAGTGCAGGCCATCAAATTCAATTTCATACAATTTCAAGCAGAGTGCAGGCCACCACATTCAAATTCAATTTCATACCATTTTAAGCAGAGTGCAGGCCACCAAATGCAAATTCAATTTCATACCATTTCAAGCAGCATGCAGGCCACCAAATTCAAATTAAATTTCATTCCATTTCAAGCAGAGTGCAGGCCACCAAATTCTTTTCATACCATTTCAAGCAGAGTGCAGGCTACCAATTCATTTCAATTCAAGCAGAGTTCAGTTCACTCATGGCATAGGCTCACAGTTCTGGACTCAACTCTCACTCGCAGTCTTCCAGGGTGACTGACTCGCATCCAGCCTCTGGGGCTTTATACTCCTGGTTAAACATTCATAACTTTTTTATTTTTCATCGATCGGAAAAATCCTCGGGACTGCCTCAGCGGAGGAGGACTGTGAGTAAGATGGCCCAAAAATCATAGCGATATTTGGTAGTGTTTTTTTCTAAAATCAATATACAGCACAGACAGGAAGTGGGCAAGATTAGACTTTTAGTTATATAGATATCATCTGTCTTTGACCATACCAGAGCAATGCATAGGATTATCAAAAATTACACAGAGCACAAGGACAGTGAAGAAATGACTAGGGCATGTGAGGGACAAGGAAATTATTACAAATTATTTATTTATTTTATAAAGAATATTTTAAATAAATATAAACATTATTATTTAGTGGAGATGTGCGGGGCAAATTTTTTTACACAGAGTCAGATGGGGGCCTGGAATGCACTGCCAGGGTTGGAGGCAGATACAATAAGAGACTTTTGGATATGCACACGCAATTGCCGGGAATAGAGGGATATGGATCATGTACAGGCAGATGAGATTTAACTTTGCATCTTGTTCGGCACAAACATTGCAGGCCAAAGGGCCCATTCTGTGCTGTACTGTTGTATGTTCTATTAATGAAAGTATGCTTGATCTGTCTTCATAAAGTAGGGTGTAGATACTGACATTGTGGTTAACAAGGATGAATGTGAAATGATAAATGTGTAAACATGTCAAAGGAGGAAGCATAGAGGGATTAGTAGCTTTGAAAATGAATAATCCCCAGGTAGAGATGAAATAACTTGTGAGTTGTTAATAATAAGTGAGGAAATGGCAGGAGCTCTGCTCATTAATGTACAACCCTCCTGGCTATAGGTGTGGTGCAGAGAACTGTCAAAGATCAGGTGCAGAGTGTTTTATTGTCATATGTACCTAATAGGAACAATGAAATTCTTACTAGTAGCAGCAACACAACTGGATTTGTAAACATAGTACTCAATAAACAATATAATAAACATCCCAAAAAAAGTTCAATAAAATGAAATAACACAGTTTAGTGCAAAAAAAACACACCAAGTCCAAAGTGTGCAACTTTGGCAGTTGATAGCTTGGGATTCAGCTGGAGTTCATAGGATTCAGTAGCCAGAGTTTTGTTCCTGAACCTGGATGTTCCAGTTTTCAGACTCCTATACTTCCTTCCCAATGGCAGGAGTAAAATGAGAGTGTGGCCAAGGTGGTGTGGGTCCTTAAAGATGCTGGCTGCCTTTTTGAGGCAGTGCCTCTTAAAGATCACTTTGGTGGTGGAGGTCAATACCCATGATGGACCAGGCAATGTTCTCCACTTTTTGTGATCTCCTATGTTCCTGCGCCAGTCAGTTGCTGAACAAGGCTGTGATGCAACCAGTCAATGGGCTCTCTACTGTACACCTGCAGTAGTTCAAGAGAATATTCAATAATGTATCAAATCTCCTCAAACTTCTAAGGAAGTAGAGACAAAATTAAAGAATTGGGACTTTCCGGCTACACAGCAATGAGTATAGAGTGATTAGAGCAGGGAGCTGAGCACACAAGCTAGACAGCAGCGCTGATGGTTATAGAGGAAAAAGTGTTGTCAATTCATATTGATTGTGTTCTGCTGATGAGGAAGTTGAGGATCCAGTTGAAAAGAGGTGCGCTGAGACCCAGTTCCTTGAGCTTGGTAACAAGTTTAGAGAGGATGATGGTGTTGCTCGCCAGGCTGTAGTCAAGCAGGGTGCAAGGCCACTAAAGACAGCGAGTTGTGACCTCTCCCTCCCCCATCAGCAGATGAATAGAGTGGTTCAAGAGATGCGTATTTATTTTAATAGCTGAGTGCAGAAAGTAGGGGCAGAGAGGTTCTGCTAAAGATGTAGATAACATGGTTTAGACTGCACTTTGAGCAATTTGTACAGTTTTGGTCAAAACATAACAGGAAATATGTGATTGCACCAGAGAAAACGTCGAGGAAATGTAGAAAGATTTTGTCAAATTTGGAAAGTTTTAGCTGCATAGGAATTTGGGAAGGGTTGCAGTTGCAATTTTTGGAACAGAGGATGCCAAGGGGAAACTTAATTAAAGAGCATAATTTTGGCAGAGGCTGATATAGAAGATACTAGACTAAGTGGGACCCGTTGGGTCCCAGCATCACATGGGAGGGCTGGTCCCCCAATGCAATATTCCACCTGTCCACCAATTCCAATATTGGTGGTCAGCGTGGGGGGGGGGGGAGCTTTCTGGAGCCCTAGTATGGGTGTTGTGTGCTGAAGGGACTGGTTTCCTTAGGGCTAGTATGGACATTGTGGGCCGAATGGATTCTTGGCGGTTCAGTCACTCAAGCCTGTTGTGCTGGCAGCTCACTCACTCATGGCTGGTGGGCTCGCAGTTGACTCACGGCTATTCCTTGAAATTCCATTTCAAGCAGGGTGCAAGGGCACCCAATTCAAATGCAGTTTCATACCATTTCAAGCAGGGTGCAAGGCCACTAAAGACAGCGAGTTGTGACCTCTCCCTCCCCCATCTTGCAGAGACTGAGCCACGCCCACACTTCCGGGTTTTATAGTCCCTCCCCACTCTCCCACCAGAAGGGACATGGCGTGATTGACAGGAGAGAAAATCTCAACATTTTTTTAAACACTAATAACTCTTTTATTTTTCATCAATCTTCGGCACATGATGAGCGGAGGGGTACTCTGAGTAAGATGGCCAAAATTCACAGCCATGTGTGGTAGCATTTTTTCTAAAATCAATATAAAGCGCAAACAGGAAGTGGTCAAGATTATACTGTTAATTATATAGAAGCCAAGGCAGCTCTAATTAGGCAAGACAGCTCTAATTAGGCAAGGCAGCTCTAATTAAGCAAGGCAAGCTGCTCTAATTAGGCAAGGCAGCTCACTTTAGCACTTTCAAAACCAAAGGCAAGGCAGCTTGCTTTAGTCCTCTCAAAACCAAAGGCAAGGCAGCTCGCTTTAGCACTTTCAAAACCAAAGGCAAGGCAGCTCGCTTTCGCACTTTCAAAACCAAAGGCAACACAGCTTTGGCACTTTCAAACCAAAACACACTTGTACATTTTCAAACCACATTAAGGGCACTGACAGGTCAGTAAAATCACTCACAGTTTAGTAGACATGTGTTCAGTGTTATTCACAGCTCAGACTGAGAATTGCAACCTCTCGCTCCCCCATCTTGCAGAGAACTGAGGCACCTCCATATCTCTGGGTTTTATAGTCCCTCCGGAAGGGGCGTAGCCTTTGGGATAGAGAATCTCAAAAAAATTTAAACACTAATAACTCTCTTATTTTTCATCAATGGGAAAAATCCTCTTGTCCTGCACAGAGGAGGGGGACTCTAAGATGGCCAAAAATCACAGCCGTAAGTGGCAGCGTTTTTTCTAAAATCAATATAAAGAACAACAGGAAGTGGTCAAGATCAGACTTTTAGTAATATAGATTGGAAGGAGCGATTCCCCTTTGCAAGGGTTCACAATCCAGGGAACAAAGGTTAAAAGTAGAATATTTATTGAGGTAATGAGTAATGTTTTTTGCACCTTGTGGGTTTTAGAGGTCTGGACTTCAATGCCTGAATGGGTGGTAAAGCCCATGTTGTTACCACTGCAATGGGAAGCTTTAGTCTGTGGGAAGACGCAGATGATTTTCAGTCGGGCGGATGACTGTCACTTGTCAGATCCAAATCATTCCACAGGTTCACGGACTACATGTTGGACAGTGGGATTAACCTTTTTCAACCATGAATATAATAGGCCAAATAGCCTCCATTAGTGCTATATATTTTGAACTGTAAACCATTCAGCACATCAAGAGGCAGCAACAGAACCACAATGTACATTTCACATTTCCTTAACATAAGGGTACACAGAGTCCTGAGTGGAGACTCAGCAGGGTATCATGAAGACTTCAATCTGCTTAATAGTTAGAACATTTACTCAAACAAAAGATGTTCAACATCTAGAAAAGTGAGTAAAAGTAGTTCAACACCGAATAATGGATTAATTTAAAAAATAATAGGACAAAGTAGCAAATTGGCCAAAGCTGCTTCTTCATATGACCCTATCATGTATCATCTCTTTGGCAGTATCTCAAAACACGTACACATAGATGATTAAGAAAGTATAACTGTGTCCTGGTTTCAGTATTCCTTTGATAATTCCCTCATGGTAGTTATTGTCAACAGTTGTAGCTCACCAGCAAGTACTAATGGTCTTATTTGATTGTTTTATTCATATAATCCTTATTTAGATATTTGGCGACTAACTCTAACAGCTTAGTATACAAATACATTCTGCACACAATGCTGGTGCTCTCAATTCGTCAGGTATAACTGTCTGCAATGACACATAAGAGCTTTTGGTGGTCTATTACATCTGAAGCTTTCATGTTCAAATGTCTTCTGTAAGTGGGTCTGATGCCAAGTCTTTACGTACGCCTCTAGGTTTCATGTACAGACTGGAAAACACATGAACTTTGATGAAATGAAGGAAGACACATTCCTGATTTGTAGCACAGAACATTACGGTCTGATAATTAGATATATGTAGCTAAAAGCTCGTCCAAATTCTGTTGCAATACAACCTGCTAACTTCAATGTCAAAGTCAAAGTCAAAAGAGTTTATTGTCATGTGTCCCTGACAGGACAATGACATTCTTTCTTTGCATAGCACAACAGAACATAGTAGGCATTGACTACAATTACATACGTAAATACACACATTAATTAATAAATTAATAAAGTGCAAATAGCACATGGAGGGGTGTTAATATTCAGAGTTTTGTCCGAGCCAGGTTTAATAGCTGTGGGAAAGTAGCTATTCCTGAACCGGGTCGTTGCAGTTCTCAGGCTCCTATACCTTCTACCCGAAGGTAGCAGGGAGATGAACGTGTGGCCAGGGTGGTGTGGATCCTTGATGATGCTGCCAGCCTTTTTGAGGCAGCGACTGTGGTAGATCCCCTCGATGGAAGGAAGGTCAGAGCCGATGATGGACTGGGCAGTGTTTACTACTTTTTGTAGTCTTTTCCTCTCCAGGGCACCCAAGTTGCCGAACCAAGCCACGATGCAACCGGTCAGCAAGCTCTCTACTGTGCACCTGTAGAAGTTAGAGAGAGTCCTCCTTGCTAGACTGACTCTCCGTAATCTTCTCAGGAAGTAGAGGCGCTGATGAGCTTTCTTAATAATTGCATCTGTGTTCTCGGACCAGGAAAGATCTTCACAGATGTGCACGCCCAGGAATTTGAAGCTCTTGACCCTTTCAACCATCGACCCGTTGATATAAACAGGACTGTGGGTCTCCATCCTACTCCTTCCAAAGTCCACAATCAGTTCCTTGGTTTTGCTGGCGTTGAGGGCCAGGTTATTGTGCTGGCACCATATGGACAGTTGCTCGATCTCTCTTCTGTACTCCGACTCATCCCCATCAGTGATACGTCCCACAACAGTGGTGCGGTCAGCGAACTTGATGATGGAGTTCGCACTATGACCGGCTACGCAGTCATAAGTATAGAGTGAGTACAACAGGGGGCTGAGCATGCAGCCTTGAGGTGCTCCCGTGCTGATTGTTATCGAATCTGACACATTTCCACCAATGCGAACAGACTGTGGTCTGTGAATGAGGAAGTCGAGGATCCAATTGCAGAGGGATGCGCAGAGACCCAGTTCCTGCGAGTTTGGTAACCAGCTTGGAGGGGATGATTGTGTTAAATGCCGAGCTGTAGTCAATGAATAACAGCCTGACATATGCGTTTTTGTTGTCCAAGTGGTCCGGAGCGGAGTGGAGAGCCAGCGAGATCGCGACCACCGTTGATCTGTTGTGGCGGTAAGCGAACTGCAGTGGGTCCAGGGTTTTGTCAAGGTAGGAGTTGATTTGCGCCATGATCAACCTCTCAAAGCACTTCATCACCACAGGCGTTAGTGCCACAGGTCGATAGTCATTGAGGCGCGCCACCTTGCTCTTCTTGGGCACCAGTATTATTGATGCCCTTTTCAGGCAGGTGGAAAACTCAGACCTCAGAAGTGACATGTTGAAAATGTCCGTAAAAACTCCAGCCAGTTGGTCCGCACAGGTTTTTAGAACACGGCCAGGTATGCCATCAGGTCCAGATGCTTTTCGTGGGTTCACCCCTCTGAAGGATTTCCTGACGTCGGCCTCTGTGACTGAGGCTGAAATACCATCACAGCGAATGGGGACTTTCCAAACTCCCCGGAGTAATTACGTTCAGCACCATCTTTGAAGTCACAATAGGCAGTTTGTAACATTTATAGAGCACATTTGAACCTTTCACTAAGCAATTTTCCTTGTTCCTTACCATAATCATAGAACCATCTCCTGGCCGGTATCCCAGACATAGTGATCTCAGTCGTAAGACAAGTGTTCCTTGTTCATTGTTACCTGTAGTTTTCTTATTGTGCGCTGACACAGTGGCAAATAATTGAGCTATCACAAGTTATCAATTGGAAAGAATCTCCTGGCAATTCAAGCCAGGAATGCTGTCTCTACAGACTGGGCTGCAATTTGTATTGTCAAATGGACAGTTATAAGTCCCCAATTGCAAAATGAAGGTACAAGTGAGCACTT
Organism: Okamejei kenojei; assembly: GCA_035221665.1. Taxonomy (NCBI): domain Eukaryota; kingdom Metazoa; phylum Chordata; class Chondrichthyes; order Rajiformes; family Rajidae; genus Okamejei; species Okamejei kenojei. Next base: position 43,868,617 of record CM069143.1, read on the forward strand.
GGTGAATTTGGATGAAGCTTTGCACTGATATGAGTGGGTGGTTAGACTTTTCAGCTAGAATTCTACCTTCTCAGTTGTGCATCGCCTTATAGCTTATATCACTTAATAAATCACAATGTGCAAAAGTAGAGATGTCTGCCAATCGTACTGGCGATACTGACTTTCTTTGGAAGTGATATCGTATAATATTTGGGATCAATTATGTATTTTGCAAATTTCGTATGCTTCAAATTTGCTCCAGGCACACTGATAAAGTTGCTCTAATCTAAAGGCATGCGAGGTCATGGATAAGTTACAGGAAGCTGGTAATACCTAAGATACAGGCACACAGTTGATGTATGACCACTAGGAAAGGGAAAGGCAGAGAGTGCAAAGAGTAGGCAGAGAGGGCTGTTCTCCTTGACAATAAGTATGCTCCTTTAGATATTGTTGGGGAGATGACTGGTCAGGGGAATGCAGCAGCAGTGGTCCCGTCTGTGATGTCAGGCCTGGCTCTGGGGCACAGCGGGGAAAGGAAAAGTCAGACAGAGCCAAAGTAATAGGAGGTTTGTTAGTTATAGAGAGGGGCAAGAGAGGAAATTGTGGGATTGACAAAGATTTTTGCATCTTCACTAGACACATGTGGGTCCTGGAGCACTGGAGAGTAGCTAATGTTGTTCCTTTCTACAAGAAAGGGAGAATCTAGGGAATTATAGGCCAGTGAGCCTCCTGTCAGTGAAAGGGAAGTTGTTGAAGAGAATTCTTCAGGATAATAATTGGTTTCATTTGGAATAGAATGGGTTAATTATGGGCAGTCCACATGGCTTTGTACCCAGCTGGTCATGTCGTAATATCTTGATTGTGTTTTTTGAGGAGGTGACAAAGGTGATCGATATGGGTAAGGTGGGTGATGTTGTCCACATGGATCTTAGCAAAGGCATTTAACAAAGTCCCCTGTGGTAGGCCGGTCCAGAAGTCTAGAAGAATCAATAACTGGAGGGCATAGGTTTAAAGTGAGAGGAGAATGATTTAATTGGAACCTGAGAGGCAACTTTTTCACACTTAAAAAGCAGCCAGAGGAAGTTGTTGAGGCAGGTACTATAATAACACTTAAAGGATATTTGGTTAGGTACATGGATAGGAAAGGTTTAGTTGGATATGGGCTATTCACAGTTAAAGAATGGAGCATAACTTGGAACAAAGATGGTCCAAGTTATCCATGCCTTGTTTGGCATGGATAACTTGGACCAAAGGGACTGGTTTCATGCTGTATGTCTCTATGACAAGTTCTGTTCTTCACCTATAAAATGCAGTCATAATACAAACTTTTTTAAAACTGGTGGCCTTAAGAATTACAATTATAAAATAATGAAGCTGAAAGTTGATAGCTGTTCACTGATCTAATCCAGTTATTAATTATGTTTTGTTGCTAGTGAGGTGGCCTAGTAGTATTACTATTGTCAAACACTTCAACATGGATATGACATTGATGTAGTAGTTAAACAATGAACCTGGACTAATAACCAAAAAACCCATTGAAATCTCAGCTTTGCGATTTAATTTCAGTTGTAAACTGAATCCAGAGTAAAAAAATACGAACCGGTAGTGATGACCACAAAACTACTGGATTTTTATAAATATAAATGTTTGATTAATGACTTTCCAAGGAGGAACACTTTTCCTTATACATGGCTCCAGTCCCATCAATGTGGTGACGCTGAAGCGGATCAAAGCTGACCTTATCAGCAATAAATGCCAGCTTTGGCAGCGACACAGTGAATAAAACTAATGTTAAATGGAGCAGATTAAGATAGACACATCGGGATATGTGAGAGCAAATTTTCACAACAAATTATACCTCTGGATTGCATCCTGAAGACATGACTAGGTTGACAAGATCTCAACCTTGTAGCTTGCTTGGATTAATGTATAGTGAAATATTGAACACTATTCAAAATATTATACTTTGTTCTTCATCATCATAAACTATTTACTTCAGTTTCTGTGATCATCATTGTCATTTGTGTACTATTTTCCTGCTTTCATTCTATGGCCATGTCCAGATGAAGAATGGCAAAATATGCAAAGCTAAAAGGGAGAGCTACTAATACATTTATATATAGTCTGAAGAAGGGTCTCGACCCGAAACGTCGCCTATCTCCTTCGCTCCTTAGATGCTGCTGCACCCGCTGAGTTTCTCCAGCTTTTTGTGTACCCCCCATTTATATAATTCCTCCTGATTCACATTGCAACAAAACAGTGTAATGTTACTGCATCGTGTCATATTGCTGCAAGGGGAAGTGATAGTTAAACGCATTTTATCTGTTGACTATAGTTTTTAAAATACTTATTCATGATAATGCTGAGTACCTTTCTGCCCTTTTGGCCTTTGCTTCATTATATTCACATAGCAGCATTTGATGGCAAGTTAGATTGTGTCCTATCGTAAGTTGTAATGGTTATAATGCTATTTTGAAGTGAAATAGAAACAAAATTACAATTACCTTTCACTTAAGCGGGAATAATCAAACCAGCTAAATATGCTGTTCAAAGTGCAACCTATTTCTCAATAATCCCGCAGAAAATCCACTGACTTTTCTGTACTTTTGAACAATGTAGTGTTTGTGTGAGAATACATGTTCATGCCCAATGTTGTATAAACTGTAGAATGAGTGTAGGTAGCAGATTAATTATTGACATTCAAAAAATGGCAACAATCATTCAACTATGATGATCACAAACATCAGTCTCGAATCAATGTGCCAAATTGAATAGCTTATTGTTATAGTTAAATATTCAACTAATTAACTAATGGTGGACCCTGGCCACAGAGTTGATTGATTTTTATAGATAGCTCCAGTGTTGTTGCAGCAATAATATAGTATATAGCGAGTGAAGTTTGAATGTTTACTATCAGTGTTACTCAGAAGTGAGGTCAGAGGGATCCTGGATGAAAGGCTGGCTTCATAATGTGCATTACTTGGGCAGTGTAGGTGTCAATTAAGTTTAAGTATGGTCTTCATTTTGTGACATGAGTCAAGGGAATTGACATGTTGTTGCGGGTGTGAAGATGAACACCAACTAAGACTATAAGAGTATTCAATGGATTGGTAATGGGTTCATTGCGGACAATGCCTGCATTATCATCCACCCGACCTAATGTTCTTTCTTAGCCTAGCACTACTGATCAGCATGAGGAAACATTCATCATTAAGGGCCTGTCCCACTTTCACGACCTAATTCACAACCTTTTTTACTCATGGACATTTTTCATCAGGCTAGAAAAAACGCCTCGACCTAATTGATGCCACGACTACCATCATGGCCTGCTATGACCAACCCACGACCTCCTACGACCTTGTGACAACTATGCTGCGAGTATGAGTCAAGGGCAAACTTGGCAGAGGTGGTGAAAGTGGGACAGGCCCTTTAGTCACTACATCACCAATCCAATCTAAAAGAATAATCCATTTTTTGAAGGTTATTTCCTGATTAATATGTATTATGCAATGCTACAAATGTACACAATTTTGCAGCTTTGTAAAGTCACTTTAAATTGCTTAAAGAAATATTTAAAGTGCTGGTAAATAAACATTTGATAGATCGAGGATTTGTGGAGTATGGAGAAATGGCACTGAGGTGGATATGAGGCCAATGTTGATCGGTCGTAATCATATTAAACAGATGGGCAGGCTTGAAGGGCCTTGTGGGTCTTGTGTAAGTCTACAGAGGATAGTGTTTAAGTTGACTGCAAAGTGTTTGGATCAATCTGTTGCCCCAAATACTGAAGCACGGTGAATATTCCTGCATGGCAGAAGAAATTAGCAGAGGGCTTGCCGAGCTGAGCAAGCTCCTGGTTGGGAGAAGAAGTCCATATTCAGCTGAAGATCATATTCACCTGGAATGAAAAAGCAAAAAGCTTTTCACTGTACATCAGTACACGTGACAATAAACAGAACTGAACTGAAACTGAATGTTTCAACAGTGGGTGAGATATCTGTGCTTCAGGAAAGATATCTTCAAAATACTTAGCACTTGTTCCAGCCAAACTGCAACCTCAAAGGAAGGTGAACATCTATGCATTGGTTCCTTTCAGGCCTGAGCTGGTGATATTCACATCTTACAGTTTGCGATTCGGGTTGACATTGGAAACGTTACTGATAATATCAATTTACAGGAGCGTGACTTCATTTTTCCAATGTCCACCTTGCTTCAATTGGTAGTAAGTCTTGACTTTACGTCTGAGTATATTTGACTCAAGAACCTTTCCAGAGACTTGGGCACAAACATATATGCAGAGGGTACAATATTAAAGAATTATGCATTGTTCAAAATGCCACCTCTCAGATGACAAGTTAAACCATATCTTAACAACCCGCCCATGTGAACTTAAAATACCCCATTATACCATTTAAAAGACTATTAGGGAAGTTGTCCTCAGTGCTCTAGCTATTATTAATCTTTCTGTCAACATCAGTAAAAGGTTAATGAATATTATAAATTCTGTGTTTGCCAATTTCCTGCGATGTTTCCATATTATAACACTTGATCGCATTTACAAATTATTTAATTTGCTTCAAGATGCTTTGGATAACATGTGGTCATGAATGATATTATGTAAGTTGCTATGAAATGATTGCAGACTTCTTGTTGGTGTACGATCCCATTATTAGTGCATATGTTGCATTCTAGGCACAATGTGTCAACACTGAGACGTCCACAACTGAAATGTAATCCACTTCCACAATGTTCTTCCAGAGCCTGACCCAATGGCCCATCACGCAGGTCATGTAGCAACCAGCAACTTCCAGGTTGAAGCAAGGTGGTCATTGGAAAAATGAAGTCATGTTCCCGTAAATGGACAATATCAGTAACGTCTCCAATGTCAACCCGAATCGCAAACTGTAAGACGTGAATATCACCAGCTCAGGCCTGGAAGGAACCAATTCCTTCTTTAGTGGATGTCTGCATTTCAGCCTTGACTCAAACCAAAGGATGAATTCTGGTCTAGAAAGGCTGTCAGGTGGCAAATTGGCTAATAACTCCCGTCTGCAACCCAAGAATGCACATGTGAAGTACCTTGCTGCCAGATACAATTTGACAGAGGAGAGTATAGCATGTTGAAACAATGTGCCCACTATCTGGACATGAGCCTTGTAGCTTTGAAGTGGTTTTCTTTAAATTCCATAACCTTCTCATCATAGCGTTTGCCATCTTCTATCTTTCAAGCAGTTGTGGACAATTGAGGAAAAGAGTATTAGAAGATGAAGACCTCTGATCTAGCACAAACCCCATGGTCTACCACAGCTGTCGATAAATGTTGATTGATGTCCTTACTTGTATGTGTGAGGTCATTGAAATCTTTGCCACACAGTATCCAGGCCTTTGTTGGTTGACTCCCAACACTGCCCAACGTAGCTATCTCTTTCCTCTACATCATGCAGGGACTGTTTTCTGACTCTCTCCACATACAGGGTGTCTCTCTCATTTTGCACATCCTCCACTCCAGTGAGAAACAATTATTGACACTCAATTACTGACACTTCAGACAAAAAGGATCCAGACCTGAAATGAGGGTACACAAAAAGCTGGAGAAACTCAGCGGGTGCAGCAGCATCTAAGGAGCGAAGGAGATAGGCGACGTTTCGGGTCGAGACCCTTCTTCAAACTTTGTCTACTCCAGACCTGAAATGTCACCCATCCTTTTTATTTAGAGATGTTGCCTGACCCACTGAGTTAAGCCCCGTCCCACTTGCTCGACCTAATTGGCGACCTCTGTCGAGTTTGCCCTTGACTCATACTCGCAGCATAGTCGCCACGAGGTCGTAGGAGGTTGTAGGAGGTCTTTGTAACTCTTCCTCATGCTCGTGAGTGGTCTCTGCGTACTCGTGGCCTCAAGTAGGTCGCGCCGTTTTTCCAGCCTGATGAAAAATGTCCACGAGTAAAAAAAAGTCGGCATGGAATAAACAGATGTTTTTTACTCATAAGTAGGTCATAGGTAGGTCGTAGTAGGTCGTGATGGTAGTCGTAAGTAGTCGTAGATAGTTGTAGGTAGTCGTACGTAGTCGTAGGTCGGTAAGTGGCCCAAGAAAAAAAATGCAAACATGACATAATTTTATCATGTCATCGTTTTCCACTTGTAGCTAGTCGTAGTTGGTCTTAGGTGTGGAAGACTGACGTCAAGGGGGGTCGTAGGAGGTCGCAGTCATAGTCGTATGAGGTCCAGACATAGTCGTAGGAGGTTGTAGGAGGTAGTTTACTTCAGCGAGTCAACACGACCTTGACATTTTTTTCAACTCGTTGAGGGTCTTCTAAACGCGTGGATTAGGTCGTCCAAGTGGGACAGGCCTTTTCTCCAGAACCTTGTGCCTATACACGATTAAAACTGTCCACAGTGTACAGATACAGAATAATAGGTATAATGTTTGGTGCAAGATAAAAAAGTTTGATTAAAGATAGTTTGTAGGTTTCCAATGAAGTTGATGGGAGGTCAGGACCACTCTCTAAACTGTTCAGATGCCTGATAACAACTGGGAAAAAACAGCTGTGATATCCCATTAAGCAGAACAGGATGGATTAGTCGTGCTTTAAAATGAGATGGCCATACATAATGTTGTCCCCCAGCTAAGGTGTGGAGCAAATGGCCAGCAATCAGCAACCATGGAAATGAGCAAGCAGCAGGAAGTTGGTGTGCTTGCATTTAATAGCACAAGCAATTTAGCCCTCTTTGTTTGCATTCATGTTCTTATTAAATCAATGTCAATAATTCATCTCTTTTTTAATATTAGGAGCCCTATTTTGTATTCAGCGTATTTACTTTACAGGATTATAGCTGACCGCATTCACTTTGCACTGTTTTCTCAGTGTTAAAGTATTGTTGCATATCTCCTTAGGGCTGTTTAAAAAAGCTCTTGTAAGACTGCAATATTCAACAGTGCTGTTAGCAACATTAATAATGTCTGGGTCCATTGTGCAAAGTGTGTTGTTTCAGAAGCAGAAGGTATTGCTGAAAAGCTCCATTTGAATTTCTTGCATTCCGGCAATTCGGCAAGCAGCTGAGATCTCATCAGCCAGTCATTAAAGATACCATCAGCACTCTTTCAGCTGTCGGAGAGTACTGTTTACTTGAGGCTGGCTGCCCTAGTGATTCCTAAAGGGCCTGTCCCACCAGCATGCGACTCCATGCGGTGAGCGCGACCTAACGTGGTCGTTTGAGCCATCCGACCTCGTGGGGCCGGTCCCACTTCGATCGCCGGAGCCGTATGGAGTTGTGCGGAGCTGGTCCCGACATCGCGCGGGGCTCCGAAAAACTGACCATGTTCAAAAATTCGGCGCGGCAACGGCCTGTCGGCCCGCAGTCGCCTCGACGCATTATGCACCGCCTCGATGTCGTGCCTCCGTGTCCCTCTCTGTGTGCCTCCGTGTCCCTCTCTGTGTGCCTTCCTCTCAGTGTGCCTCCATGTTCCTCTCTGTGTGCCTCCGTGACCCTCTCTGTGTGTGCCTCCGTGACCCTCTCTGTGTGTGCCTCCGTGTCTCTCTCTGTATGCCTCCGTGACCCTCTCTGTGTGCCTCCGTGACCCTCTCTGTGTGCCTCCATGACCCTCTCTGTGTGTGCCTCCGTGGCCCTCTCTCTGTGTGTCCCTCTCTGTCCTTGCGAACTTACCGCGGACTTCGCTCCAACTTCATTGAGCACTCACCTGACCTCCGCACGGCTCCTTCTTCCGGTTTGGTCGTGCTCACCGCATGTAGGCGCATGCTGGTGGGACCGGCCCTGTACGGGAATCACTCGACTTCCGCGCGGCCCCCGCTTCCAGTTTGGTCGCGCTTGCTGCATGCAGGTCGCATGCTCGTGGGACAGGCCCTAAGGCAGTGATTGAGCTGCCAGGCTTACTGAAGAGATGCTGGAGGGGCTGCTAGGTCAAAGTTTGTGCAAACCGAACCATCCTACCAACACCTAGAGAGCAGTCCTCAAATACTACTATCTATGTCATTGGAGTCCCCCGGACTATATTTGAATGAACTTTACTGGACTTTATCTTGCACTAAAATTTACTCACATTATTCCCTTTATCATGTATTTGTACACTGTGGATGGCTCTATTGTCATCATGTATTGTCTTTCCACTGACTGGCTAGCACACAACAAAGCTTTTCACTGTACCTCGGTACATGTGACAATAAATTAAATTAAACAGTGCCTGAAGGAGCTCTCTGCTCAATAGGGTCAAAGAGAGCCTCCAGAGTTTTGGACAGATGTCCCCAGTAGGAAGTGGCCAGGGAGGTCCATGAGTGCAGTCAATGATTGTCTCCAACTGAGGAGACTGTAATGGTAACAGATGTCTTTGGCTCATGTGCCAGTGCCCGTACGCTAAAGGATGAAATCTGGTCTTATGAACCACTGAGCAGCAATGACCTCTCTAATGCGGAGTTGATCAACAAACTGTGACATGTGGTGTATATCAATGGATGCTGGCTGGAACAATCCTACAGCTAGGATAGTGAGAATGAGGATGATCTTGACTTTAACAAGAATCAGTGAACATCGATGTAGAACTTGAAGTTTATAAGGAGGCGGATATGAGGTCCACTGTGCATCCTGCATGGACTTTGCTCCTATGATGAATGCAGATAAGATATGACTTAATGTGAAGACTAGGATGTTAGGGTGCACTGTGCTGAGCCCTTGTGTTCCCCCTGTGATCTGATCCCTGGTAAAGGGGGCAGCTGTTCACATCTGTGTCATTGGATGTGGCACTAAGTCTAGAAGACTGAACATTGTTGTCATCTTTAATTAGAGCAAAGGAAGATCGACACAAAATGCTGGAGTAACTCAGCGGGACATGCAGCACCTCTGGATAGAAGGAATGAGTGATGCTTCAGGTCGACACCCTTCCTCAGACGGTCAGGGGAGTGGGAGACACAGATAAAGAATGGTAAGCTGTGAAAACGAGACATCAAAAGAGACGGGATCAAGGAAGTTGTAGAATAGATCATTGTTAGCTAGGAGAAGGTGACAACAACTCCAGCATTTTGTGTCTGTCTTGGGTGTAAAGCAGCATCTGCAGTTCCTTCCTACACAGAGCAAAGGAAGGGTTGGTCTTCCACATGAGCAGTGTGCAGAGTAGGCTGTGTGTGTGCGCTAGGCAGCAGTGTGAGTGTGAAGGCAAGCTGAACGCGATTAGTCTCTGAATATGATTACTTTTTAGTAAAAGCAGTTCACTTATTTGGCATAACATAGGTGATAGGTGGCCATTCAGCCCATGACGCCATGTTAGCTCTCATCAGAGCAATCCTATCAGACCTATTCTCCATTTTCTATTTTCCCCATAGTCTTGCAATTTGTTCTCCCTCACATGTAAATAAATGGTTATTACTTACTTATGTTTGGCGTAATTCACAGTAGGCAATTAATCTACTGCATATTTTTGGGATGCAAGACTCTGTATAAACCAATGCAATCATGGGGCGAACATGCTAACTCCATGCACTGAAGTCAGAATCAAATCCCGGATTCCAGAGCTCAGAGGCAACTGCATTAACTGCTGTACCTCTGTGACACCCCAGGAATTTGCCATGGTTATTCTGTGATTGAACAGCAATGGTCAGTTTTTAGATTAAAGTAATTGAACATTTTTGGCGTCACACTCTCTCTTGTAATTTGATAGAGCTTAATGCTGGAAAAATAGCAATGCACATGAAATTCTCTCCCAAAGATAAGCAAACCATTTTTACAATTGTGCTATGGCATCGTGAAAGATGTGTGAAGTTGAATCTCTCTGATGCTGTGTTTTTCCATATCGCAACACAGCTTTTATTCACAAGCACATGAGTTTCTAGCCCACTTATGTCTCACAATGTTATATATGTATGTTGGCACCTGGCAGAGATCTTGAATCTAATGTCTCTTATTCCAAAAAATGAGGCCACCAATCATTTTATCCAATGCATCAGTTTGATCTCTGTTAACATCTGTGCCATCTTTGGAGATTATTGTCATTCCATTCAAAGAGAAGCTAGTGTGAAGGGAAACCTTTACTAAGTTTCACTCCTGACAGAATCTCCATGACATTTTGCTGAACATAATCCCACAGTCCATGTCCTATAAATTAATTGGCACTATGCCTAATGTAGCCTAGGCATCTGGACCCATGCCTGTATTAAGCATCAGCCTCGTAACATACAAAAATAGTATAAGCATCTTTAAAAAATATCTTAATTTATTATGAATTGACAATGAACTTGGCACATGGCGCTAATCAAACTCAAGACTGAAGAAGGGCCTTTTATTTTTTGCTCAGTTTAAGGCATCTTAGTTGCTCAATGTATTTTCAGGTGCTTGAATGTCTTGAAGAGATTGGAGGATATCTGTTCCCCAAAGAAAGTATGTTATAACTTTTTAAGCTTACTGTTGAGCTATTGGGAGTAGTTTTAGATGTTTTAGTTTTTGTTTTAGACATGCAGCATGGAAACAGCCCCTTCGGCCCACCAAGTCCAGACCAAACAGCAATCACCCATATGCACCAGTTCTATCCCACACAGCAGGGACAATTTAAAGGAGCCAATTAACCAACAAACTTGCATATCTTTGGAATGTTGGAGGAAACTGGAGCAGCCAGAGAAAACCCATGCAGGTCACGAGGAGAACATACAAACTTCGTACAGACAGCACCCATAGTCAGGATCAAACCTGGATGTCTGGTACTGTAAGGCAGCAACTCTACCGCTGTGCCACTGTGCCACCGATGTACTCCTGCTATTTTGTGATCCTTTGATGCTGGTGGACAAGCAGGATATTAACAACAAAATCCTTTCAAGTGTTAATAATCTAGAGAGTCTGGTCCGAAAAAGGGTCCCGAACCAAAACATTGCCCTTCAATTCCCTGCACAAATGCTGCCTGACCCATTGAGTTACTCCAGCACGTTGTGTTTTGCTCATGAGTTATGAGTGTTTAATTGTTCATTGGGAACAGGACAATGAAATCTTTATTTGCTGCAGCCTGACGGGCCCATTAACACAACAACACGATGAATAACTATAAAAAGCAATAATATGGTAAATTATCAGTTACACTGGGTAACCGACCATAACAGTGCCAAGTACATAGTGCAACCTATAGAAAGTCCATAGTAGTTTGGTGCTGAGGCAGGTTTGTGTGTAAGATTGTACAGCGTGGTTCAAGAGCTTGATGGTTGATGGGATGAAGCTGCTTTTGAACATGGAGGCAACAGTTTTCAGCCTGTACCTTCTCCTCAATGTACTTTCGCCTGTACCTTCTTCTCGATGGTAGCAGTGAGAAGCAAAATAATCAGAGTGCTATGGGTCTTTGATGATATTAGCTGCCTTTGTGATGCAGCACTTTCCGTAGATCTCTTCGATGATGAGGTGGTGAATAACTGTGATGGACCAAGCTATGTCCACTACTTTCTGTAATCCCCCTCATTCTTGGGCACGCGAGTTACCAAACCAGGTTGTGAAGCAACCATTCAGAATGCTTTCATACCATTCAGAGTCCACCATTCAGAGTCCACCATACACGTATAGAAGTTTGATAGTGTATATTAAACAACATGCCAAATCTCTTCAAACGTCCAAGGAAGTAAAAGCATTGATGAGCTTACTTTGTGATTGCATGATCATCAGAGATGTGCACAACCAGGAACTTGAAACTGTTGACTCTCACCACCCCCCGATGAAAATAGATTAATGGACCTTCAACTTTCCCTTCCTGAAGTCAACAATCAGATCCTTGAATATCTTTCAAGATATCAGAGCAAAAGTGGAAGCAACAGGAGGTACCAGGTAGCCAGGCATTTCAAAAGGTGTCTCCTGCCCCAGGCCTCATTAAGTATGATCAGATGCACATTTGGCATCTATTGTTTCCTGTTATATCTCCACAAGGAGATGCTGTGGGTGCAATCACTCACTGATGTGAATCCTTTTTCTTCATTATGCAAAAACGTTACTGAGAAGGTATCCGATTAAACAAATGTCATTCTTTTCATTTGGTTTACAGTAGTTTTCACAATAACTTAATGGCTAAAGAACACCTGTGATCTACTTCTTGTGCCTATCCACAAACGTCATGGATCTCTTTCCCAGTAGACACAATGTTCTGGTTTACTCGGTGAATGGTTACAACAGTGCTGCCATTCCCCAGGATTCACAGGATGTGATCTGAATGTTCCTGCTCTGGTGCCGTCTGGAGAACCTGTCCTGGCCTTTTCCCCAGGCTGTCTCTTGTTAGCTGCAGGAAGATGGCCGAGCATAGCCTTGGAAACTGACTACGGGGTTGGTCTCGCCCTAGCTCTAGTCCATGCTAGTGCTGTTGAAGGCACCAGCACAACTGCGCCCACCAATCTCGTTCACAATGTGTTGTGTCATTATACCATTTGTAGATGCAATGTCATATTTCATATGCTGACCTAACATTATACCAGAAGGTCCTGAGGCACTCCTTGTGAAAAGGTCCTAAAGGGGCTGTCCCACTGCGGCGACCTAGTTGGAGAGTTTAGAAGAGTTTAGGAGAGTTTGAAAAAATGTCATGTTGAAGACCTCTATATTTAAGCTATATTTAAGAGGGAGTTAGATGTGGCCCTTGTGGCTAAAGGGATCAGGGGGTATGGAGAGAAGGCAGGTAAGGGATACCTAGTTGGATGATCAGCCATGATCATATTGAATGGCAGTGCAGACTCGAAGGGCCGAATGGTCTACTCCTGCACCTATTTTCGATGTTTCTATGTTTCTACCTCCTTCGATCTCCTTCGCCTATGTTGAAGACTAACTTCGAATAGCTTCGGGAAAATTGGACATCCTCCTTCGATCTCCTTCGACCTCCCTTCGACCGCCCTTCGACTACCCTTGACTACCTTCGACTACCCTCGACTACCTACAAATAACATGCCGACCTACTACGACCTACTTGGACTAAACCTACGAGTAAGAAAAGTATTGATTTTTTCCATGGCGACCTTTTTTTACTCGCGGTTATTTTTCAACATGTTTAAAAATACGCCGCAACCTAGCGGAGGCCTCGAGTACGCGGGGACTACTCTCGAGCATGAAGGAGAGTTACAAAGAACATCTAGGACCTCGTGTCGATCTTGCTGCGAGTATGAAGCAAGGGCAAACTCGTCAGAACTCGCGGATTAGGTCTTCGCAGTGGGTCATTGGTGTCCTGCAGGTTATGAGAGTATTCCATTCCTGTCTGTAACCTGAACGGTTTGCAAATCAGAAATACAGCCTCCCAGCAATGTATCAAAATACAAACATGGACCAGCTAAGGCCAATGTGTGCTAAACCAGGACATTTAACTCAAGCATTCAGATTTCTTTACAACGATACCGCCGCAACCATGTTCTCTCACATTGGAAGATACCTGCAGCCCCACACTGGCCAGCACATCCATTTCACCCGTTTCCTAAGTGCTTGTTTATTCATAAAGGCTGTCAGGTGTTCGTAACCTGGGAATACCCATATAAGGTTACTTGAACTAAATTCAATATATATATTCCCTACTAGTTAAATATCCATGCCATCTATTACCTTCTTTACTGCCAACAACACAAATATAATTTAGACTTTCTACATTATCATCACTTTATTCTTAAGAGTATATGTAGCTGGGCTCCTCACAAAATCCTGGTTCTTTTTGTTTCCATTGAATATAATTACTTTAGTAAAATGAATGAGTTGGCAATGCATTTCATGGCAGCTTGAGAGTAACTGCTCACAAGATGATAATGTGCTTGATGCCAATTGGGACATCACTGATCCACACATTTCTCAACAGTAGTGGCTTTAAAGTAAAATTGTTTTGTCTCAGGTGCAAAAAACTATCATTCTTATCATGAGTTACCACAGATGCACATTTCTGTGGTGACTTGACTTCAATCAGCAATAAATGTAAAGATAAATAGGCTTTTATAGTTATGTCTAAACCATGTTTTCATTGCAGCCCAGTTTCTATTTGGTTTCATAATTTCTAATAACAATGGCAACTTTGTTCTCTTGTGCATTGGGATGTTGATCTTATTCCGTTGCCTGCTCAATGAACTGTATCAACAACTATCACTGATTTCAAATTCATTTGAATGTATAGATGCCAAGTTAGTGACAACATCATTATTTATTCTAACAGAGAGAGAGAAACCAATCATATAACGCTAGCTGTTACGTACACAAATCAAGCGTGGCAATCATTGTATTTTAATTTTCATTCTGTATTTGGCACTTACAGACATGCACCACTTGAAAATGAACAGGTCAGCTCAGTTCTACTACATATATGTATATATATTTGATTGCCAAAGGCTAATTCCTCAGCCCTGAACTTGATAGAAACACCACTCGCATATGAATAAAGCTTTTGTGTGAAATAGGAATCTGTCCAGTCTTCAACAGTATATTGCAAGGGAAGAGGCCTGAAGATCTGGAGTTTGTATCACATTAGGTTGAGATTAAATTTTTAACACCTGGTAGCTCTGAATATTTTCCAAGCTCACCCATTCCTGTATGTTTTCATTCCAAAACACCAGTTCAGTCCGAATGTCACAGCAGCTCTTATCTTCATGTTAACTACACAGTACAAAATATAAATGGGATAAATCTCAGTACAGGTCTTCCCTCTTTGATAATTTTACTTTGGAGTCACGTGAGTGACTACGTGAAGACCCCGCCAGCACGTATGCGCGACATATCGTCTACCGCATTGCGCATCGACAGGCTGTGGAAGCGTTGCTCCACCAGCAGTAAGTTTGAAACCTGAAGGTAAGTTTTTCAACTGAAATCCAGGTCTGCTTCTTCTCCTTGCAGGAAGCTCTCACAGTGTTCCTGCTGGAGATATCGCGTTCCCCTACACTGAGGAAATCCCGGCTGCGAGAATCGTGGGGATCCCGGCTGGGGGGGAACCCCACCACAGACTTCGCGGACCGCGAGGGAATCCTGGCTGTGGTAAACCGCGGACTGGAATCCACGGGGAACCCGGGACAACTAGAGGAATCAAGCCGCGGGGTGAACCCGGCTCAGGGAAAACCCGGCCGCGGGGACCGCGGGAAGAAGCCAAACTGCGGGGTGAACCCGACTGCGGGGGCTCAACGAGACGAACCCGGCTCGGCGAAACCCGGCCACAGGGACTGTGGGGAGAAGCCAAACCATGGGGTGAACCCGGCTCGGGGGAAAACCCAGCTGCGGGGACCGCGGGAAGACCACGGGATGAACCCGGCTCGGGGAAAACCCGGCTGCGGGGACCGCGGGAAGGCTACCACGGGATAAACCCGGCTCGGGGAAACCTGGCTGCGGGGACCGCAGGAAGACCACGGGAAGAACCCGGCTCGGGGAAACCCGGCTGCGGGGACCGTGGGAAGGCAAACCGCGTGAAGGGACCTTGTGAAGACACGGCTGTGGACCACAGAAGTGCGGATAGCTGGCGGCATTTTTTACAGACTCCAGCGGCCTAGAGAGGTTCAATGGAGTCTGAAAGGCCTGGGCAGGCCAGAAGGGTCCCCTCCAACATGGGTACGTCCTCGGCCGTTTACCACATGTGGAGCATGGATAGCGTCAGAGAGCGCTCATCCCACTAATGCTCCCTCCTGATATGGTCCATGTATGGCATATCAGTAGAGATATACCACCAACGGTAAGCCCAGAGACCTGGCAGTGTCCGGTCTGCGAATATACCACGGCGGATGAGCCCGTTGACTCGGAGGGTCCGGGCTCTAAGATTACCGCCTGCGGAGGAATTTTTCCCGCCGACAGATAACCTCGGAGACTCAGCAGGGTCCGGGCTGGAAGGTCCACCGCCTATGTATCCCGCATGAAGCGGAAGACTCGGAAGTATGTCCAGGGAACATACTGGAGTACAAACGTGAGGTTCCAGAAAATTCTGGCATGGCATCAAGACCTTCGCTAACGAAGAAACCTGAAGGCCAGAGTTCCCTCGTGAAGGAACAGCCACCTCACACCACATCATTACTAGAACAGGTGCCGGCAGTGGGATACCATACACCTGCAAAATTGTTCCTGAAAGGACCAGCAGTGAACAGCACTATGTGGCGGTACAATGCACACTTCAAAATGAACAGTGTACAGCCGCCAAATCCTCTCTTCAGGAACCTGCCCAAACAGGTACGACCCGGATGAAGAATTAAAACTGTCCGGCTTATCAAGGTACCACGGCAACACACCCCACGCCTCTATCGGCAGCAAGTGTTTCACTGAAGCTGGTGGCAGCTTCAAAATTGGGCACAGGCCTTTCAGGCCAAGGCCCAAACCGGTCCTCAGGGAACTGGGTCCACGCACCCCAGCAATCCTACTCTCGAAATCTGGGACAGAATTAGAACCCGCGCCAGGGGCCTTTGGACTTACCATAAGACCACCAATAACCATGAAGGTAGGTGGGTCTGGTTCTTTCCGAAATATGAGATATGTGGACCATTTACAAGTTGGTAAATTTACACTTGTTTTATGCAAGACAGAGTTGCCTTTCAAGACAGGCTGCAGTTGCGGGCCGCTCATTGTCACAATGAAAGATACCGGTTTCAACTCGCATATGCAGTATAGACTTTTCTGAATGGAAAACTTCATTACTGTCTAACAACAGAGGAACAGTTTCCACTGGGCTCACCCAAGATATTTGTATTATGGGCTATCTGGATGATGTTCTAAAACACTGTATTTTGCCAAATCAGCGGTTTCAGCCACAAACCATTCTGCAGAAGTTGGATTCTCATCCATCCAGTTGAATTTAAGTTGATACCAACTGAAATTATTGGGTATTGGGATTACCTTTAACTCTATTAAATTGTCTGGGATTGGCAATGGATTGGTTTCAGCTGTGCTATTTCCGCCTTCTGCACCATCAGAGCTATACGGCGTGCAAGGAGCAAGCTCATGGGTACCGTGTGGGTGATTACTACCAGACCTAAGTTATTCCCAGCTGAAACTATCAAAGTCACCATGGTGGACAAACAGTATTCAGCATTGCCCCACTAACCTTCATCAGTACTCGTCAGTTAATTACTAACTGATGCTATGCTTAAAGATGGATAATTACTATATGCCATCTTTAGTTGTGGAGGCGGATGGGGTTTGCATGAGTTGCCAATTTTCGGTTGTATGGTATCAACTACCTAATCACATTGGGTGCATTCAGTGGGAGATTAAAGGGTTTTGCAAATATGCATAATCTGCATGCTCAGGTCTAATTTGATGCACTCTGGTGCTATTATGTGTAAATCACATGGGTGCAATCAAGCCAAAGTATCCGGTAATAGTTTACCTAGCTTCATTGGCATTGGCGTATCAGCAGGAAAACGCAATGACAACACAGAATGGATGTGGAATCGCAAGTATTCAAGGACATCAAGGCTCGATGAAACACCTAAAGATCAAAATGTTGTATCCAGGCTCAATCGCCAGCTGCAAAATACGTGGTGTATCAGTGGCGATGGATGCATTCTCGCTGCACTGGGGAGGAATGTTCATTGTGTCCCTCCATTTTACCTTACCAGACGGGTCTTGCAAATACAGCATTTCCCGCTTCAGGCATTTTCGGAGTGCCTGACTGGCCTATACAGCCATGATTCCCGCTGAATTTGGGAATGATGATAGAACCTTATATGGTATTTCCAGGCACAAAAAACTGGCTGGTTAGCCGTTACCGGGAAACCACCCTCTGCATACTTAAATCAATTCATTGACTTGCAGACTGGGAAAACCGCTTCCTGCGACTAAGAATTATCAAACCAAACTATGGGCGTGCTCACTGCAATTGCAGGGTTAGCACCAAACAAACAGTGCTTCCCTCATAGGGATGACTGATGTCTTAAGAGTTCCATATTTTGTTAACACATAAGTTGACTACGGGACTTTCTGATACTTCGACTCGACGCTCAGTTAATGTTAACATTGAAACATCCCTGTTCCATTAAACCAATGGTTATGCTCATGCTGAGTGCACAACAGTTTTGCATATTGGACAGGATGAGCTGGGTGTTATCACATTGCCGGGGACTGTGCTGGAATTGCTGGCATATTGGCTTCTTCTACACCCACTAGATTGGACTCTGCAAGGAGCAGAATACCACTCTGTCGGGTCACTTTCTGATATAACGAGATTTAGAAATACCCTTTGCCAGACCAGGGTATTTGCCGACTCTTTTGGGTCGTTATAGTTCCTCCCTCAGGAGGTTACTATGATCACTCCATTAATAGCATCAACAGTCTATCCTATGTCATGTCTGAATGCATTATTAAATTTGCAGAGTGTGTGATGCATGGGATCCACGGCATGAAATCACAGAGCTTTGAAATAGTAAGATTAAATGAGAACTTACCAGTTTGAAGTTTGATCCTTATTTTATGAGGAATTACGATGAGGGATTACGTGCCCTCTGCTCCCAACCCTCTATATAAAGATCAACTGGTATTTTAGTTCTCTTATCTTACAATACATTCAGTCAACTTCTGTTATCTGTGATTTCACACCGCTGCTTTGAAGAATGTCACGCATGCGTGCTAGCGGGGTCTTCACGTAATCCTTCATCGCAACTCCTCATAAAATAAGGATCAAACTTCAAACTGGTAAGTTCTCATTTAATCTTACTATTAATGCCCCTGTCCCACTTATGCCCCTGTCCCACTTAGGAAACCTGAACGGAAACCTCTGGAGACTTTGCGCCCCACCCAAGGTTTTTGTGCGATTGCCGGAGGTTCCCAGAGGTTTTTGTCAGTCTCCCTAATGGTCGAAAATGGTTTATTTTAAAAAAAATCGTTAATTTTTTAGTCGAAGCCGGTTGCGATGCTAGTTGAAGGTGGTTGCCGGAGGACAAAAACCTCTGGGAACCTCTGGGAACAGCACGGAAACCTTGGATGGGGCACAAAGTCTCCAGAGGTTTCCGTTCAGTTTACCTAATGCCCCTGTCCCACTTAGGAAACCTGAACAGAACAAACGGAAACACTTTCGACCATTAGGGAGACTGACAAAAACCTCCGGGAACGGCATGGATACCTTGGGTGGGGCGCAAAGTCTCCAGAGGTTTCCGTTCAGGTTTCCTAAGTGGGACAGGGGCATTATTAACAACGAATGAGCTGGATTTATACAAATACAAAAATATAAAGAAAATATTCTGAAATTGTATTGCAGGATGTTAATTTATGTACAAAATAGATAACTGGAGGAATCTCCCTGCTTATACAGTATTAATCCTTTTATTTTGAAAAGTTTATGCCTCTTACTGAAATTTTGAAGGGAATTTCTTGCAGAAGTTGTTTTAGAGCTATCTTAAAAGGTGATTGTACTGCTCCGTTGGTCTATAATTTCTCATCCCATTCCCCCTACTGTGCTCATCAATATAATTTTCTCATGTTTTTGTTATTATCTTACACCTTGCCAGTGTTAAATGTATATATTTACTAGCATTCACCTATCTCCATCCAATAGTGCTGGAATTGTTGAGACACACACATATTTACATAATTGTTGAGACACACAGCATAATCCCCATGTTGGGGATTATGCTGCAGAACAAACCAATTTATTGACCGTTGGCAGCCTAAGTGAGATAAATAAATTGGCAGTGGCACAGGTTCCAATACAAATGCTGGCACACAGTGGGTTAATTCAACCTGTGAAGACAAGTGGACAAAATATCCCTTCAAATGTGCTGCCATATTTTTCGGAATCCCATCAACAGTGCATTTGGCTGTGTTATGTAGCACAACATAGTTTCCTGTCAAGTATTTGTAAATATAAATATACAGCAGAAGTAGAATATAAAAATAAGCAGCCCTTATTGAAAAGCTATCCATGAATGGTTGCATTAAAGTCCATTATCTGGCAAACTTTTTGCATGAGGGTGAAAGGTAAGCGATACCATTGACAAGAGGAAACTTAAGAAGTCTTATTTTAGACTCAGAAAGAGGCTAATCATTAAAGAGAAATTGATTTAAAACATAGTGCCATGGCATCCATATTACAAAGGCAATATTACTATCAGACTTTGATTAGAGTTATTTCAGTGAAAAAAGCGGTTGGTGATAATTGAACCAATGTGGTTATCTCGTCAAGCTCTCTCACATGTGTTGCTTCAATCTTTCCAGGAAGCTGTTTAATTCGTTTGTAGGAGCCATTTATGCTTAGGTTAGTTACTCTTAGTATTTCTGTATCTTTGTGGGTGGGATTATATATGTAGATGGACGTGTCTACATTTTCAGAAGGCTAGCGCAGACTCAGAGATTGGGTTTTTAGTTTGCCTTGAGGGATGGTGAGGACAACAGTTTTTTACCTCGTTCACGTTCATGTTCACAAGACACCACACGGAAGAAACAGTTAGTAAGAATGAAAAGTTATGAATTATTTATTTTTGCATTACTTCAATAAAAGACCAATTAATCAAGAAACAACGACTGGAAGATTCATTTTTTGCTATCTATTAGTGCGTGAACTATATCTCCACCACATCCCCGAGTAGTAATCTATATCTATTTATCTATCTATACTTATTTAAAACTGTGTGTGTGTGCCAGCATTGTGGGTGTCAGATTTGCCCTTTGATTTCATGGTTCGCCAAAACCACACTTTCAAACCCCGAGAAATTTTCCATTTTGCTAGACATTACACTTTTACATTCACTAATGCACTCCTCATTACATTTAGACATTATTATGTACACGATTTTTAATATAATCCTCCCCCCCCAATATTTCAAAATGTTAAAAAAATCAAACTGCTCTCACCCATAGAATGTTGGTGAACGTTCCATCGTGTGATGACACAATGCCCAATCCTCACAGATGTCCAATCGGAATGGATCTCATTTACATCTGCCATTGGTCCAGCCCCAGCCCCCCCTCTCCCGCCTGATGTTCCAGCACCTTCCATTGTGTGATGTCACAATGCCATCCCTCACAGATGGCCAATCGGAATGGATCTCATTTACATCTGCATTTGCTCCAGCCCCAGCCCCCCCCCCCCCCCCCCGCAGCCTGTGTCAAAGCGCGTGATCACATGTGTGGGAATAGACAAAGAGGATTGGGGGTGATAGGGAGTGGAGACTAGATGGACTGCCCCTACCTCTCCCCTCTCCCCCTCCCTCCACACTCTTCCCCCTCCCTCCCCTACCCAATCTTCCTCCTCCCCTGTGTGTGTGTGTGTGTGTGTGTGTGTGTGTGTGTGTGTGTGTGTGTGTGTGTGTGTGTGTGTGTGTGTGTGTGTGTGTGTGTGTGTGTGTGTGTGTGTGTGTGTGTGTGTGTGTGTGTGTGCGTGTGTATAATCACATCTTCTCGAAAAAACGACGCGCTAACGATAAAATGTTCACATATCCCGATAGAGATTTATCCCTTGCAGTCCGAAATTGGCTTATCTGAAAATTTTGAGCTTTATTTCTATAGTTATTTATGAAAATGTTCACAAATCTGAAACAACTTTGAAAATAAATTGGCTCTTTCGCTGATGATTTCATAATGGATCTGCTTGCTGCCATCATGTTCGTGCTTCGAGTGACATCATCCACTCCCTCCTTTCTCTCGGTTCCTCAGTTGCCTCCTCTCTCTCCTCCCGGGCTCTTCCCCCCCTCCTGGGCTCTCTCTTCCCCCCAGGCTCTCTCTTCCTTGGGCTCTCTTCTCCCCAGGCTCTCTTCCAACCCCCCTCTACTCCCTCTCCCCCCCTCTTCCCCCACTCTCTCCCCCAACTCTCTCCTCCCCTACTCTCTCCCCCCCATCCTCTCCCCCCCCCACTCTCCCTCTGTGTCTCTGCCCCTCTCTCTCTCCCTGTCTGCCCCCTCTCTCTCCGTCTGCCCCCTCTCTCTCTACCCCCCTCTCCAAACACATCTGCGAGTTGGGGGCTATGTGTCAGTGGATAGGGCGGGGAAGGAGTAAAAGGAGGGAAAGAATAATATTAATATAATATCAAGGGGAGTGGTTAGTGTATGTGTGGGGGAGATGGTTAGTGTGTGCGTGATGCCGCCGGTCCCACTTTGTCTAGTAGCGATTAAAAGTTGGACATTGAAAAGTTAAGAAATTGTTATTACATCGTTCATTGGTATTTTATTGTAACAGGTACTAATGTACAGTGAAATTCAGTTGTATATACAGTTCAGTACATACATCACTATACATAAGCACTTAGATACATCTTAGATAAGCATTTCAGATAGAGCACAGTACGAGTAGTAGCTCACTGAGACAGTATACAGAATTACCAGATTTGGCACAATTTTTAAATCCCTGTTGTTGAAAATGCAGCGTTCTTGACCTGTCAAGGCCCATTGTCATGGCGACGTTGCAAGGTTGGACTGTTGGGCACTATTTAAATAAAAACAATTTGTATTGTCAGATAATTTGTCGAATAGTCACAAACTCTACAGAACCGGTCACATCCAATTGAAAGAGCTGGAAATTCATCACAGAACTCTTCCTGCTAGTTAAACTTCATTGCCGCTCTGTCCTTCGGGGACATAGAAACATAGAAACATAGAAATTAGGTGCAGGAGCAGGCCATTCGGCCCTTCGAGCCTGCACCACCATTCAATATGATCATGGCTGATCATCCAACTCAATATCCTGTACCTGCCTTCTCTCCATACCCTCTGATCCCTTCAGCCACAAGGGCCACATCCAACTCCCTCTTAAATATGGCCAACGAACTGGCCTCAAATACCTTCTGTGGCAGAGAATTCAACACTCTCTGTGTGAAAAACGATTTTCTCATCTCGGTCCTAAAAGACTTCCCCCTTATCCTTAAACTGTGACCCCTTGTCCTGCACTTCCCCAACATCGGGAACAATCTTCCTGCATCTAGCCTGTCCAACCCCTTAAGAATTTTGTAAGTCTCTATGAGATCACACCTCAATCTTCTAAATTCCAGCGAGTACAAGCCGAGTCTATCCAGTCTTTCTTCATATGGAAGTCCTGCCATCCCAGGAATCAATCTGGTGAACCTTCTCTGTACTCCCTCTATGGCAAGAATGTCTTTCCTCAGGAGACCAAAACTGTAGCAATACTCCAGGTGTGGCCTCACCAAGACCCTATACAACTGCAGTAGAACCTCCCTGCTCTTGTACTCAAATCCTTTTGCTATGAATGCCAACATACCATTCGCTTTCTTCACAGCCTGCTGCACCTGCATGCCTACTTTCAATGACTGGTGTACTATGACACCCAGGTCTCGCTGCATCTCCCCTTTTCCTAATCGGTCACCATTCAAATAATTGTCTACCTTCCTGTTTTTGCCACCAAAGTGGATAACCTCACATTTATCCACATTATACTGCATCTGCCATGCATTTGCCCACTCACCCAGTCTATCCAAGTCATCTTGCAGCCTCCTAGCATCCTCCTCACAGTTAACACTGCCCCCCAGCTTCGTGTCATCCGCAAACTTCGAGATGTTGCATTTAATTCCCTCGTCCAAATCATTAATGTATATTGTAAATAGCTGGGGTCCCAGCACTGAGCCTTGCGGCACACCACTAGTCACTGTCTGCCATCCTGAAAAGGACCCGTTCACTCCTACTCTTTGCTTCCTGTTTGCCAGCCAGTTCTCTATCCACATCAATACTGAACCACCAATACCGTGTGCTTTAAGTTTGTATACCAATCTCTTGTGTGGGACCTTGTCGAACGCCTTCTGAAAGTCCAGATATAACACATCCACTGCTTCTCCCTTATCCACTCTACTAGCTACATGCTCAAAAAATTCAATAAGATTCGTCAGACATGATTTACCCTTCGTAAATCCATGCTGACTTTGTCCAATGATTTCACCACTTTCCAAATGCGCTGCTATCCCATCTCTAATAATTGACTCTAGCAGTTTCCCCACTACCGGTTAGACTAACTGGTCTGTAATTTCCCGTTTTCTCTCTCCCTCCCTTTTTAAAAAGTGGGGTTACATTAGCTACCCTCCAATCCTCAGGAACTACTCCAGAATCTAAAGAGTTTTGAAAAATAATCACTACGGCATCTGCTATTTCTGGGGCTACTTCCTTAAGTACCCTGGGATGCAGCCTATCTGGCCCTGGGGATTTATCAGCCTTTAATCCATTCAATTTACCTAACACCACTTTCCGGCTAACCTGGATTTCACTCATTTCCTCCATCTCATTTGACCCGCGATCCCTTGCTATTTCTGGCAAATTATTTATGTCTTCCTTAGTGAAGACAGAACCAAAGTAGTTATTCAATTGGTCTGCCATGTCCTTGTTCCCCATGATCAATTCACCCGGGACCTGTTCATAGCTTCACTTTTTGGAAATTTTGATTTCCAATTCGGCATTCGATAATTACCAGGCTTCTATGGCTGTCTTTTCTTTGCAAAATGGCAAGAAACAGTATCCTCCGGCATTACATCTCATTGGGTTGTACAGCAATGACTGCCAATTATAGTTTATTGGCAAAGAGGGTAATTCCCAAACAGGAAATGTCTCAGGTAATATTGCAAAACTCATGCAGTACACCAAATTTCCTCATTCAGTACACCAAATTAATTGCTTAAGGTTAATAAATTGATTCCTTCATGTTATTTTGTCAGAAGTGATAGTGAAGAATATCTTAGGCTTCAAACATATACTGAATGACACAGGATATTGTTTTGCCAAAGAGTGACTTGTAAAGGCATGTGAGAGAAGAGATTTGGCCTTGAACAATCTTCATTAAAATCAAGACAGCAATATGAAATGTTTCCAATGGAAGAGGATAGGTAACTAGAGGATCAGGTTATAAGATAATTACTAAAATAATTGGCAGAGTTGAAGCACCTTTTTCCAAAATAAAGGATTGCCATGTTATGATCTACACTGCATTGCTTGGAAGCTTGATGGAAGCAGATTCAACTGTAGCTTGTATTAGGAATTACAGTATCTAAATGTCAAACCGTGTTGTATTGTCATACGCACAAATACAGTGAGGTAAAGTACAATGAAAATCTTGCTTGCAACAGCATCACAGGCACATACACAGACAACACCGGCAGACATAAATAATATATGTATAATACATAAGGCTATATGTTAATTACACATTTAGAATGTCTTATTTTTCTTGGAACAATCTTTTTCTTTTCAGTGTCCAGAACTTATGTGTAAGTTATATATACCTGTAACTTACATGTAATTAAAGTATACTATATGTTTTTGTGTGTTGTCTGTCTGTATCTCTGTAATGCCTGTTTCGTAGTTATAGTGCTATAAGGAAAGGATCGGGGATTAGGATTAATTGGATAAGTCTTCTGAAGACCTGACAGGATTACATTGGGTCAAGTGGCCTCCTCCCGTCCTACATGATCTTCAACATGCAACAGACAGAACTGGCATGAGTCTTATGTTCATGACATATATAATTTGAAGGTGATGCCAACTATTGGCTGACATTTCCAGCTGGGAATATTACAGCTGTCTGTTTAATAATATTTTAATGTTTGTTTTTTATAATTAAAATGCATTGTAGATCATAACACACTTTATTGTCCAATAAAACTTAAAACCAGCAACCTAAAGTAAACTTAATAACATATCAGAGCAGATGAAAAGAAGGCACAAAACACAACCTCTTCACTTTATCCATTTAATTCAATTTTGGAGTATTCATATTGCTATGATTCAAACCACTTTGAATTTAGAGTTATTGCGAGATATTCCTTACAATTTTACTGCAACTGCTTGTTCAATTATGCATTTGGTGGTTTATCTAATCAGACCATCTTTGATTTCATTCTGAATTCTTTAATTTGAGGAAGTTTCTATTTATACTCCCCTCCTCTTGCCTTTTGAGAGAACAAACCAAGGAGTTGCAGAGAGAATGGTCTCTATGGAAATTGGAAATAGGTGGGGATGGGAAGATGAAACTGGTGTGGGATACGTTGAAGGTGGCAGAAATGTCAGAGAATGATGTGTTGGATTTGAAGGTGGTGAGGTGAAAGTTGAGGGCTGGGAACTCTATCCTTCCATCTGGGATAAGAGGGAGTGAGAAAA
This sequence comes from Okamejei kenojei, assembly GCA_035221665.1. Classification (NCBI taxonomy): domain Eukaryota; kingdom Metazoa; phylum Chordata; class Chondrichthyes; order Rajiformes; family Rajidae; genus Okamejei; species Okamejei kenojei. The sequence goes on from CM069143.1 coordinate 43,894,561, forward strand.
GAATCATGGGAAACAGAGAAGACACGGATGAGGGTTTCATCCACAATTGCAGTGGGAAACCATGTTTACTGAAGAATGTGGTGTCCTGGAGTGGAAAGCCTCATCTTGGGAGCAAATGCAGCAGCGACAGAAAAAAAGTGTGAGCATAGTGTTCTTGCAAGAGGCAGGGTGGGAGAAGGTGTAGTCAAGTTTGCTGAGGGAGTCAATGGGGTTTTAGTAGGTTTGAAGATAGAAGGCATTAGCAAAGAAATTCCATCGGGCCCTGGCATCTGAGAGCATAGATCCTCCTGGTTGGATAAAGTGATGGGAAGACATTACAATCAGAAGAATGGAAAGACTGAAGACTGACTTAAACCCCTGTCTCACTGTGCGAGTTGGCCCACAAGTGACCCCGAGTTTTCACTCGTGGTGATCACGTAGCGGGAACGTCGGAACTCGCACGAGCAACTTATCGACTCGTGGCGCTAACGGCAGGTACTCGGGAAACTTGTTAACTCGTGAAAAAAATCAAACATGTTTGATTTTTTCCACGAATCAAATTAACTGTTCAAGTTAAAAATGGAAACATTTAAACTCGTTGTAATAACGTAGTGGCCCGTGCGTTTATCTTAGTGTCTCGTGAGTCTACCGTGGGAACTTTAATAATCTGTTCTTTTGCTCGAGTAAAGACTGAACCAAAGATAGACACAAAATGGTGGAGTAACTCAGCGGACCAGGCAGCATCTCTGAGGACATGGGAAGCTAATCACTAAACATTAAGATAGAGGTAGAGTGGAATGATATATCTTTATATGGATCAGATGAGAAAACTGCGTCAAACGTCTGAACAAATAAAATTCTACATAATTGAGGTTTGCAGTTACAGGCGCACATTGAAACTTATGTGGATAAGAGTAATAATTAAAGATAGATTAAACGCCAAAATTATGTTTTATTTTTGAGCAATCATGTGGGAGGTCCCAACCACTAACCATGAAATGTAAGTTTCAATGTGATCGCGTCAACTTTTGAAGTTGGCCCCATCTTAAATGGTTAGACACTGCATGACATCAGGGTCTTGCACTGGTAAAAACTCAGAATTGGGCCAAAATAAGCACTAATCATGTACAGCCAGCCAAGCCATTGTCTCTGGCTGAGACATTCAGAAACATTTGCAAACTATTAAAAATCAATGAATAACTAAATCTGATAAATTATTAAAAACTAGAGAAAAAAAACAAAACTAAACATTTGCAGTCAGTTATGACATTAGACTTACTTCTGCTCTGTGTTGCACTCCTTTTAAAGGAATGGAGCTGGGGAAATGCTTCAGTTTCATGGGTTGTGGCTGGAATTAACATTGCCCACTATCCAAGTACAGATTAAAAATGTCTGGCAGAGAGTGGGCAACAAATTGAGAACTTTCATGATTCCTAAATTTTGTGGTACTTGGATGGATCCTTGTAAAGTATTATTCACTATCATACCTGCAACAGTTTATGTGGTAGTCTCTCTTTCAAAAGTGTAACAAGGTGCTCCAGTAACAGGATCCAAGTCATTTCAGTGTAGAAATTCCACATTTCCACACAGCCGTGTGCACTTGATTCTGGATAACATAGATTAGCGAAGTAGTATCAACTATTTTTGGTGGTGTCTTTTTTCACAGGGTGGAAATGCCAAAGCTATAGCTTTAAGATGAGAGAGGGAAAATCCTAAAGAGATTTACGTGGCAAATTTATTGCACAAAGAGTGGTAGATGCCGTGAATGTGCTTACAGGGGAAGTAGTGGATGCAGACATTCTCCTGAACAGGCAGGGAATAGAGGGAAATAGATCTCTATAGAAATAAAATATGAGGTTAATTTAAGATTAGTGGAAGTGAATGGTTGATGGTTAGCAGGGACCCAGTGGGCTGAAGGGCCTGTCGCCTTGCTGTACCTTTCTATCACTCTATATAAAGCTTTGACTAGGGGGATATATGAATTTTGGAAGTTGCACAGATGACTGGAATTATTAATTCAGCCATTTTATTTCACAGTGTCAATTTACAATCACAGAATCACAGTATGTGATTTAATCCCACACCTTGGTAATATCTGTGCTTCTTAGCGTGGCCAGCATAAATTGTTTAACATGGAGTCAGGATATTTCTTTCTCTTAGTCTAATTTCTTTCCATACGGTGGTCCATCACATTTGACCTACTCTAGCAGCTGTCTATCTCTATTGATTGCACATTTGTTGACAACTGCTATTGAATTCACAAGTTCCAGAATCCTATTTCGCTGATGTTCTGTGAGAAATAGCTTTAGGCTCCAGCCATATTTCAACTGTCAGAGATCATAGCATTAGGAACGTTAAAACCCTGAAGTGAAAACTTATCAGAATGCACAGTGCCTTGCTGATAATATACGGTACAATTATTACCCATATTAATTAATAAAGATGCTGTCAAAGCAGTTTATCTTTGCCTCAGGATCAGGCCACATCATTTAGAACCATTATCTGCCCCATGCTGTAATAAAGGAAAAACCATAAAAAAGGTATTATGTTGTCAAAAGGAATTAGGATACTGATGAATCTACTGATGAAGCAACAATTGGATCATAAACAGATCCAGAAATTGAATTGTAAGTCATTAGATCATGAAATACAGAACCAAAGAGGTAACATAAGAGAAACAGAGACAACTTAGAATCTTAGAGTCACACGGTGTGGAAACAGGCCCTTCGGCCCAACTTCCCCACACCAACCAACATGTCTCATCTGCGGTAGACAAAAGTGCTGGAGAAACGCAGCGGGTGCAGCAGCATCTATAGAGCGAAGGAAATAGGCAACGTTTCGGGCCAAAACCCTTCTTCAGACTGATGGAGGGACACTAGTCCCACCTGATTGCATTTGGCCCATATCCCTCTAAACCTGTTCTATCATGTAACTGTCTAAATGTTTCTTAAACGTTGTGATAGTAGCTGCCTCAACTAACTCCTCCGGCAGCTCGTTCCATACACCCACCATCCTTTGTGTGAAAAGATTACCCCTCAGGTTCCTATCAAATCTTTCCCCCCCCCCCCCCCCCCCCCTCACCTTAAACCGTTATCCTCTGGTTCTCAATTCCCCAACTCTGGGCAACTTCTGCACAACATATTCTAAAATTCCTCAGAAGAAATACTTCACAGTGAAGGACTTTTCAAGTGTATTTGCCATTAGAAAAGGGAAGAAAAAAATAAATGCCCTTCACACAAACCTATTAGGAGAAGAAACAAGAGGTCAGATCATGCTGGAACCGGGGATCTTGTGGCAAAAGCTGACAAGCCTCTCAGTTCAAGTATTATTACACTGTAATCTTCTGAATGTAAGCTGGTGTTCAGTGGTCAGGGCAACCATGCATATGGAAAATTAACTACCAACAGGATCATCATTCTCTCTGTCTGATGTGATAGGAAGAGTCAGGAAGAAAGAGAAGAATGAGGTTTTGCAGAGCAGACAATGAGCATTTTTTAATATTCAGATGTTAGTCATGTAAAGGTATATGTAGAAGGACCCTCATATACAGCCAAGCATGCATTAGATCATGTGAAGAAAATCCTCACTGCCAATGCTATTATTGTTTGTGTATTAATGCATTCAAATCAGTAGCAACAATTTATTAATTCACCACATAATACAGTACTATTCTTTAATAATAAGTCACTATGGAGAATTAGCCTTAAGTCAGTCTCAAATGCCCAATTGTAAATTGAAATTATAAATCCTACAGTGTTTCTGGAGGAACATCATAACTGAGAACTCAGCATTATGCCTTGCAGCAGTCTTACGTCAACTTTTAACTATACATTAATTCCAAATCCCAAGTTCAGAAATGTCCCTTTAACATAATACTCTGTTCTCCACTGGATTTATCAGAGTTAAGCAGTGTAGAAGATGAACTTGCTGTAGGGTTGCTTTTGCATTTCTAAATTGGTAAGCGTAACACAAAAGTGCGTAGGTATTTAGATTTCAAATCAGACAAATTATGTAACTTATCCCACAGATTTGGGACGATAAACCTGCTTTTTGGTAAGGAATGTGCTGAATACATATTAGTTACATAATCACTTTAACCCACCTGTTCAGTTTCAGGCTGAGAACAGTCGGCTCAGAGTAGTAAATCTCTCATTGAAATCCATGTCAAATTTAAACATGAAAATGTTGCTCTTTTGACACTAGACAGGTAGCCTTTTACTAACCCAACCTCTTCCCATCACTATGAATGCACAAACATTTATTAACATAAAATAAAAATCCATTTTAAATGCTAATGTTTAGCATTTTATGCGCTTAATGGATGTAAAACATGTTGGAAATGGATCGATTTGGGAAACAATGTCTCCTGTTCAATCTGCGTTACAGATAATGGTACCATCATACTGGTGTTGATGGATGTGCTCTCTGAAGTACTTGAGACCTGCATAAATAAAGAGGCAAATACCCAATATCTATCTCCTGGAAAAACTGAATGACAATTTATAATCAAACAAGAAGCACCTGTATAATAAGATAAATGTTACGGAGACACAAGAGACAGCAGAGGCTGGAACCATGAATAACATACAAAGTACTGGTCAGCAGGTGATACTCAACAGGTCAAGAGGCATCTGTGGAGGGGAAACGGCAGGTGGTGTTTCAAGTCAAGACCCTTCTTCAGATTCTACTAGCCGTTTGTTTTTGCTCAAGATAAACATCATGGCTGATTCAGAGAACCCCTAAAGGAGCAATAAGTTGAAGTTGTTCCCTCAAAATTGTAAAATCTATCAATGCTTCTATGCATTTATAAATTTAGATTGACCTGAATTGTGTTGTGCCTCTGGGGTTGTTTACAAATACACAGGACTAGATGTTAAAAATCCAAAGTGCCAAATATCAATTTACTCCCGATGGTGATGGGAGCCTTCTGCATTCACCTATGCTCCTCCGATGTTGAGAAAGGCTAGGCAGACACGTCATTGAGGTTATCAAGTGGGCACCTACTTTCATCAACGTTTGCTGATTGAACCCACGACGTCTCCAGTAGGCACAGCGGTGCATTCTGGCGTCCCAGAACCATCCCCCTCTGCATCTGTCTAGTCGGTTATTTGGGAGACCAAATGGGGCCTTTCCTCTTCAGCCAGAGCCACTGGCTACTCCGCTCTGCTGCCCGTGATGTTTCTTTGATGGCCTGACGTAGGGCTTTTCCACTGATCCCCAGGCCCTTCATCAGTATTAAGGTAGATGTTGCCACGAATCCTTGACATCCAACTTCTACCGGGCAGATCTTATCTCTCCAGCCCCGCTGTTCTGCCTCCGCTGCAAGCTCTGTATATCGCAGTTTCTTTCTTTCGAAGGCTTTAGTTTAGTTAAGTTTAATTTAGTTAACCTAAACTAAACCATTGTACAGAGGTACAGTGAAAAGCTTTTGTTGCGTGCTAACCAGTCAGCGGGAAGACAATGCATGATTACAGTCGAACCATTCGCAGTGTACAGATACATGATAATGGAATAACGTTTAGTGCAAGGTAAAGCCAGTCAAGTCTCATCAAAGATAGTCCGAGGGTCGCCGATGAGGTATCTCGTAGGTTCAAGACTGCTCTCTGGTTGCGGTAGGATGGTTCAGTTGCCTGATAACTGGTGCAGTTTGTTATCTATATCAACAATTTGGTTGAGAATGTACTAGGCATGGTTAGCAAGTTTGCAGATGACAGTAAAATAGGTGGTATTGTAGAAGGTGGAGATGGTTATCATTAATTACAATGGAATCTTGATCAGCTGGTCAAGTGGGCTGAGGTTTGGCAAATGGATTTTAATTCAGATAAGTATGAGATGTACACACAAAATGCTGGAGTAACTCAGCAGGTCAGGCAGCATCTCTGGAGAGAAGGAATGGGTAACACCCAAGTATGAGGTGTTACATGTCACGTCAACCGAGAGCAGGGCCATCACAATGAATGGTGGAGCTGTGAGATGTGTTGTAGAACAGATATATTTGGGAGTACAGGTGCCTTTGTTCCCTGAAAGTGGTGTTGCAGGGAGATTGGTGGCAAAAAGGTTTTTGGCATACTTGCCTTTATCAGTCAGCGAATTGAGTACAGAAATTGTGCCATTATGTTACAGTTGTACTACAGGCTGGTGAGGTCACACTTGAAGGATTGTTTTCAGTTTTGGTCGCCCTGCTACAGGAAAGATGTCATTGAGTTGGCAAGAATGTAGAGAAGATTTACAAGGATGTTGCCAGGACTTGAGAGCTATGACTCTATGATTCTATGGATTGCCAACTTCAAGATTCAATGCCTTGTCAATAGTTAAAAATTATCTATATGTATGCATAAATAATGCACATAAACATGGTTGGGGTCATTAAGAAGACAGCAAACAACTTATCAAAAATAAAAAATGCCACAAATATTCAGCAGGTCAGGCCTCATCTTCCCACAAATAGAGCTCACTTGCTAAGTATTTCCGGCATTTTCTGGTTTTTAACATCTTTGCGATGCCTTATCCTTGTGTAAGTTCAGCTACTGAGTGGTATCTTGCTGGGGTTTTTTTAAGACCATGTATTTAACAGTAACAATCATCACGCTTTATGTTTTTGTCAGACATCTTGTTAGTTAACGATGAAATTTGATGTACAGTATGGGGACAGAAATTCTCTGATTTCAGAGATATTGGGAATAGAATGTTAGCACTTGGTTTGTTTCACCAATAACAATAGTGATGTATAGTGATGTATTTCTGAGGACCTTCACGAAGAAAATTTCCAACCAGAATATGGCAACAATTGCAGGAAATTACAAGGATAATTAGATCGTTTAGACCATTTAATCGTCTAATTAAAAATCGAGTTGCTTAATATTGTTTGATTGAAATATTTGGGGTGGCTCAGTGACACAGCAGTAGTGTTGCCACCTCAGAGCACCAGAGTCCAGGGTACGATTCTGACCTCGGGTCTGTGTGGAGTTTGGACATTCTCCCTGTGACTGCATGGGTTTTCTCCAGGTGCTCTGGTTTCCTCCTACGTCCCAAAGGCATGCGGGTTTGTAGGTTTAATGACTTCTATAAATTTGTCCCTAGTGTGTAGGATAGAACTAATCTATGGGTGATCGCTGGTCGGCGTTGTATCTCTAAACTAATCTAAACTAAACTAAACTAAACTAAAAATTAACTAAACTAATCTAAACTAAAGTCAACTCAACTAAACTAAAATTAATAATGGAAAAAAACTCCTGGAACAAAGCGCTGGCAGAATTTGAAGGGTCAGTCAGCATATGTGGAGGAAAATTATCAGACAGAAGAAAGATCCCAATCTGAGGCATCATCTGGCTATTTCAGCCACAGATACTGCCTGACCCGTTGAATTTCTCCAGCCATCTGGATCATCACTGTGGGAGGGCACAGGCCATTACAATGGTACGATCGTCAGGAAATTGTGATTTCTGCATTCTCAGAAGCAATGTAGATTGTCATTCAAGTTCTCTCACAAAGAAGTTGTGTACTGCTGCTTTATCTTGGCAGTATCTTCTTTAACCTGTCTGAGACAAAAGGTAACATTCCCAAGGCTACACTTGCTTATCATCCAGAACATCAGTGTAGGAACCAGAAAATGTCTGTAGCTCTCCTATTATGGTTACAGTGAAATAACCACAACTTTCCTGAGAAAATTACTCTAATCTCTCTTGGACTCCTGGAATCTTAACATCACATCAGTTAAAATACTCTAATTCAGAAGTATATCAAGGTATACTGTTGTTTTGCAAATCTCCCAAATGCATTTTCCAATGTACTTTCAAAAATACCAAAGCCTATCTGAAAATAATGACAGGCTCATCAGACACAGCACACATGTTCAGAACAGGAATTTTACAGTTACAAACATGATTTTAAAAACTAGAATTAATTAAATTGATAACAACTCATTTTCCGTTTATTTCAGATCCGCAGAACGCCAAATGCAAGTTATGAAGAAGAACTTTTCTGACAAAATTTAACTGACAAATTTTCATTAATGTTTTTGAAATGCGAAACGTCATTGTGCTTGTTTTTCTGTTTCCCTCTTTATAACATTTAAACGTGGTTTATGTTTATTTCTTGCATCTTGAAAAATGGATCACAAAATGCAAAATTATCACTAAATATATGAAGGTAAAAAATGAAGAACAAACATGTTTCAGGAGAAGTAGCACTATCAGTTTCCCAGTTTTGCCACTCTGATGTAATTGGAAGTGTTCGGGACAGATTGCCTGTCTTTTCATGGAAATATTAACATTAATTTTGAAGCCATGTTTTAACCTATCTGCTTTTTGTAGATGTAAAATATAAGCTAGCATCTCCAGAACTAAATAAAAATGTTTCTGTAACATTGCTTTCACTGTTCGTGCAAAAGGGACATTAATTGAGGTAACATAATTGGATGAATTATTCACTAAAATAGCATTCAGCAGAATGCTGCGAGATATATGAAGAGTTTGTCTATTTATGTTCCAACAATAATATCAGGGCTTAGTTCTCCACTCCAAAACTGACTTAACAACTTCAAGAAGCAAACTTTACTTTTTGTTGCATGCATGAGTGATTTATTTTCACCTACGCTAGTTCTATGAGTGAAATTACACTCCCACAGTGCTAATTAGTTTTAGTTAGTTAATATAGTTTGGTACAGCAAAATGTACCAAGGTACAGCAAAATGCTTTCCATTGCGTGCTAACCTGGAAAGACTATACATGATTGCAACCGAGCTTGCAGGATAATAGGTTAATTGGTCTCTACAGAGTTGCCCCTAATGTGTAGCAAGCGGAAGCAAAAGTGGGATAATATAAAACTTGTGTGAACATGTGATCGATGGTCAGAATGTACTCGATGGGCCAAAGGACCTGTTTCCATGCTGTATCCCTAAACTAAACGTGATGCCTGAGGGACTGATGAAGGCAGGAACTCTCACATACTTTAGGCAAATTTAGAATTAGGCAAATTCTTGAATCCCCAAGGTTGAGGAGGCCTGTGAAATAGAAAATGGGAATAGTACAGAGAGGTACTTGATGGCTAACATGTATCGGGTAGGCCGAAGTGTCAGCATCCATGCTGTATGACATTATGACTCTATGGCTTAGTTTCCTGTAACATAAGGGCGGTCACGGTGGTGCAGCAGTAGAGTTGCGGCCTTACAACAAATGCAGCGCTGGAGACCCGGGTGCAATCTTGACTGCGGGTGCTGTACAGAGTTTGTACCATCTCCCCGTGACCTGCGTGGGTTTTCTCCGAGATCTTCGGTTTCATCCTACACTCCAAAGACGTACAGGTTTGGCTTGGTAAATTTTAAATTGTCCCAAGTGTGTGTGTAGGATAGTGTTAATGTGCGGTGATCGCTGGACAGCGCGGACCCGGTGGGCTAATGGGCCTGTTTCCATGCTGTATCTAAACTAAACTAAACTATCTGGCAAAGTACTGAATCCACACTGAATCAAGTGATAGTTGGCTGAAAATTTACCTTGCCTTTGTCATGCAATGCTTTCTAATTAGTGAAAGAATGCTTTTGGTGCCACAATACCACATTTCAGCACACATGGCCACTGAAGGCTATGTAAGACAATGTGACAGAATGCTCCTTTCAATAAAAGAGCTCTGTTCACTTAATTTCTCCTAGCAACGGGCTTCTTGTGTTCTCAGTTAATTTCACCTTGCCTCTTCCATCGCAATTAATCATTCACTGCCCTGAGCTAGAAGATGCGTCATGGAAAACCTGTCTAGCTCTTTGGTAATGCTGCATTTTCAGAATGCTTTAGTGTAAATCCATACCTTTCACCAAGTTTCTGAAAGGGTGAAATTTGAGTCAGTTTAGAGTGGGATGCAAATTCCTTTCAAAAAAGAACTTCCTCTAACTTTGCCACCTTCAGCAGCCCGTTTTATTATTGAGGTATCTCAACACATATGTGTATTTCCAAGTGCCTGCAATCCAAATTTCCTTGTTGCATCTTAACTCATTTTCTATTATTAAATGTCTTTCTATCATGCAACATGTCTATGGGATGCAAATTAGTTCAGTACAAGTGTAGCTCCCTTACTTCAGGGAGCATTTCCCTTTCATGTGCTTCTGAGGTCTGAGCTACTTGCAATGGCTTCTGGAAAGATACAGCAATACTCCTTATGGCAAAATCTTCCAAATTCATTGGAAGGATGTGTGCCAGCATCATCTCCTTGTCTACCATCTCTAGCACATTGCCAGTTCCATATCATTCCCATGTCTTGCACCAGACTTTTGACCTTATTCTTCAGACTTGGAAACAGGCCTTTGGACCACCAGTTATCACACAATACACTAACCGACACACACTAGGAACAATTTTACAATTAACCAAAGCCAATTAACCCACAGACCTGTATGGCTTTGGAGTGTGGGAGGAAACTGGAAAACACGAAGAAAACCCATGCAGTCACAGGGAGAACGTAGAAACTCTGTACTGACAGCACCTGTGGTCAGGTCGATCCCAGGACTCTGGCGCTGTAAGGCAGCAACTTTACCATTGCACCAAGGTTCATTGGTGCAACTTCCACGAGGAAATAGAAAAGACCAAAAGACCTAGCATAAAATTAAATGCTGAAGAGTGCATTGTCAAAGTATCAGAATATAATTTCATTGGTTTGAACTATAAAGCAGATGGAGTACAAGGTGAGGGTTATCAGTGAGATGAAGGCAACAAATGACAAGAAGGAACTGCAAGGCTTTCTGAGGCTAAGACATCACATGGGTTCCTTCATCCTCAAACTTGTCTTCCACACAGCCAAGCTAGAGAGATCATGAAAGAGGATGTTGATTTCCAATGGTTTGCCTCCAGGACCAAGACATGAACAGACTCAAATAAATGATCACAAGTGAGACAATGTTGTAATACTACGATAGAGGAAAGCATGTTACTCCACAAGTAGACGCATTTCAGAAGGGAGTACCGTACTTCAAGTAGGTAGATTAATTGCATTTGCCTTAAAAGCTCTTACACCAGCCGAAACAAGATACGCCAATAACGAAAGGAAACTCCTAGCTGTGTGCTAGGGGTGTGAAAGTAGGCGTCCACGTCCCTATACAGAAGGAAGTTTGAAGTTGAGAGTGACCATCATACACTAGACCAATCGAAAAGAATCTCTGTTCAAAAATTCCTCGTGAGGCTTCAGATCTACAATTTCACCCTATGGTTCAAACCAGGAAAGAAAACAATGGTTGCCAATGCTCTATTTTGCCTCTTGTCATTTGAGAAGCACAAAATGGAAGATCTTGCTGTCAAAATCCATCATTTCGTAAATGCAAAACCTACAAAGGGTTTCCTGGACCTATTTTCTATGTTTCTAAAGCTGAGCCAGATCAGAGATTAGACCAGCAGAGATGAGGAGGTGCAGCAGCTCACTCAAAAAGTAATTCAAAGATGCTGAAGAGAATCAAACAAGTCCAGCCAGAAATAAGGGAATATTGGTCCATAAGAGAATATATCTCTGTAGGAGACAGTTATTACTGGCTGGATCAAGAATCATTGTGCCAATATCAATGCAGCAAGAACTTTTCCAGAAGTTCCATGAAGGCCACATGAGAATGGAAAATGCGAGCTGAGGGTAAAATCAGTTGTCTACTGCTGGGTGAACATGTACAAAAAAAATAGAAAAGTTGTGATGAATGTGGTGTATGCCAGAAATACAGAAACACACAACAGACAGAACACATCATACCCAGTGAGATGCCACCAAGGCCATGGCACACCTTGGGTATTGATTTTTTCACCAACAGCCAAGAATGGATACTTGATTGTAGCCTGCTACTACTCAAAATTCCCATTCATCAGAAGGATTAAAGACCTGAGGGAATCAAGAACCTCTGCATTAGATCCTGTTTGCTAAGCAAGGGATAGCTCAGAAGGTGATTTGTGATAATGGAATCCAGTTCGCCTCCAAAGAGTTACAAGGAATTGGCAGAAGGCTACAGATTCACAAAAACAGAAACATTTTATTTTAAGAATGGAGGATGTTGTGTTATCATTTTTTAAACTATGTTGTTGTGACATGCCGGTTGGGTACAGGACGTATTGACATCATGTGACCAGGAGCTGTCTGCAGAGCATGTGTAGATTAGAAGCCATTAAGAGCAGAAGCCATTAGTTGGAAATATTAAATGTGAACCACAGCACAGAGTGTTGTCTCTGTTCTTTCTTTTCATTTGGATTTTACAACTACAAAACATAACTTGGGGTGGCAACGGTTATGATTATTACAATGACCCACAAGTGACCATACAGCCTCACTGGTTGAACCATTAGTAAAGTCATCTTGGAGTAAAGACTTAGTAAAGACACGACATTCTTCTTAATCAAGAAAAGCAACTTTAGAAATCCTAGATTTCCTCACCAGCAACACTGCTGGGGTATCTACAGCAGGACTGCAGCGAATCATTCTGGTTTATTTTTACCACTTGGTCACGGACAGTTAGTGATAGGTAAGAAATATTGGACTTGTCAGCGATGCCCTGAGCCGTAACTGGATAAATAAGACAAACAAATAAATAAATAAAGATGTTGTGCTTTGTGCCATTGAGGTACTTCCTGAAAGAAGGCTTTGTTCGGGGCAGGTCATGTCTTACAACCAAAACTGAGTTACTTGAGGAGGTGATCAATTGAAGATCTGGGAAGAGGAAGTTGTCCAAATGAACTTTAGTAAGGCTTTTGACTAGGTCCCTCATCATCAGTTGATCCAGCAGATTAAAGTATGCCTTGGTATTTTGGATTCAGACCTGGATTACCATAGAAAGCAGAGGGTTGTGGTAAAGGGGTATTATTCTTGCTGGAGTCTGCCAGTGGTGGTCTACAGCATCAGTGCAAGGACTCTGTTGTTGCTGATATATGTAAATGACTTGGATGAAAATCAGGTCACGTCAAGTCAGGTCACATACTTGACGTGACCTGATTTTCACATGTATTTTCACATACTGAAATGCGGTGAGGTACAAGTACAAAGAAAAATTGCCTCCAGCAGCATTACAAGCACAAAGATTCAAACAATACACAAAACATAAATTGAACATAAACTATCCGAGCCAGTGAAAAGAAAAGCGAGAAAAGGTCATGCCCCACATGGTAGGCATTTAGTTATTATACCTTTAGAGAGATTAAAATAGTCACTAGTATCTTATATATACTATTAAAATGATTGTTATTTAAAAAAGCTTAACATTTTGAAATAATTATTGCAAGGGAATTAATCATCTCAGTTATCAATCATTATGGTTCACGAAACAGTTTAAGAAAATCAGTTATGTCCCGTTCAACATTTTAAAGTACTTCAAAGATATGTAGCATAAATTAGCGGTTTAACAATCTAGTTGCCCCCATTTTACAAGGTGAAATCCATTACGGCAGTTGGGGAATTTTTGATCAAATAATCTAGATTAAAAATATAATAATAACACCTTCAATGTTTTTTCACCAGGAGTGTAAAGGGCTGATGTTCAGATCAAATCGTGTTTCTATGCTGGTCCTCCGTGAAAAACAAGGAAATGATGTCACAACATCATTTGCATTTATGTCCATGTAAATATAAGACGTTGTCATTAGAACAATAACATCAAGTGCTGACATTTATGACATGGTTACAACTGCCAATTCCAATGAAACATACTTTTAAGATTACAGTTTCTTATTTTTGATGCATTTGCAAAACATTTGACCTTTTTGAATCAACTTTAAAAATCTACCTTTCCCATAAATTAACAACCACCTGCCCCACTATAAACTAATCTAGTTTTTCCCACATGAAGTTAAACGATCTAGGGGTCATCACTGATGGCCATGTTTAAAATCAGGTGTGAATGATTATTATCACTAACAAAATGAGAATTAAATTAAACTGTTGAAAGACTTTGGACAAATTATGTCCAATCAATTAAACCAATGAATTTTTTAAAAAGAGATCTGTTTTGGTTTTTCAAAAAGTCTTATACTTCACTTACATATTTAACAGCTTTATAAAGGGGTGTGCCTTTTGAGGACACTGGGCCAAAGTGTGTTAAACGTGTCTTGACAAGAAAATATAAATTAATCTACAGCCTGGAGCAAGTATAGCTGAACATACTCTGGCACGCAAACTCAATTAAAGTGACAGCAAATAACAGCCTGATCTCTAATTGACGTGCATGTTGCCACAAAACCTGCTGGACACACTAATATCATGATGAATTAAAGACGGTTGGGGTCTAACTGGTTCTTAACCAAAGTTAGTTTGCTTGATGTATATTAAACAATTAAAATACATTTTCCTTCTGGAACAAAATGTGAAAGAAACAAGTGTGATGAAGATCCATTGTACCTGTAATGCCATGCTTTTAGTGCCAGTCAGACAATAATCTCCATTGTTTGTATTGTGAGGATGTTTGCATCATGCCATTCCAGAAGTATCTGTTGTTCTTGTATCGGTCTAGTTTTCCTGACTGTGACAGACTGGGACACCAGTCAGTTAAGTCAGTAACCATGAGTGCCACAACCATAATATCCATTCTTATACCCGCAACTCCCAATTTCCAACCTGTTTTCTCGATTGTCCAAAGGTCGGTTTAGGGAAAGCTTTGGCAGCTTCCTGGGCACTGGTTTGCCTCAAATTCACATGCCCCCCTGCTGAATATTGTCTATGCCATTTCCAATGAAAGCATGTCCTTCCGATAGTGTGATCAGAAATGCATTAATTATACCAGCTATGGCCTTAGCAAGTTTTTATCAACTTCTACCAAAACTTCCCTGCTCTTATATTCTAAGCCCCCACTAATTAAGCCAAATACCATGTATGCCATTTTAATCACCTTGTCTACCTGTGTTACCACCTTCAGAGATCCCTGAACTTGTATATTATGGTCCCTCTGTTCATCAATATTCCTTCGGACATTACCTTTCATATATCTTAGCCTAATTAGTGTTCCAACAAAATATCATCTCATTTTAACTGTATTAAATTCCAGCTGCCATTGCTTTGTCGACCATACCAACTCATCTTTTAGTCCTGGAGCCTATGAATTTTCTCCTCACTTTCAACAATGCCATCAATTTTCATGTCACACAAACAAACTAATAATATTTAATACATAACATCCAAATTGTTAAAGGTAAAAATCACAATGCTAGTTCCAGTGGTAGACCACTTGTAACAAACTTTAAGTGATCAAACAATTCTCCATTGTCACCCTCTCCGATCACCCATCCCAGTTTTAGGATACAATTTATCAATTTGCCCTGGATCTCTTTCAGACCAGCTTCCCACACGTGGCATTGTCAAAGACCTTATTGAAGACCACATATGTTACGTCAACTGCACTGCTCTCATTAGTACTTTTTGTTACTTCTTCAAAAAATTCAGTCAAGTCAGTCAGATAATATCTCCTCCTGACAAAGTCATCCTGACCCCCTTTGATTAATCCTTGCCTTTCCAAGTGCAGATTAATCCCAGGCAAAATATTTTTTTTCATTCACGCAATTACCATTGACATTAGATTCATTGGCCTGTAGATATTTTGCTTATCTCTACTATCCTTTCGAGACAAAGAGACCACACTTCTTGTCCTCCAATCATCTTGCAATAGTAAAGAATAAACAATCTGAGAAATGTACAAACAATGCACCTCCAACTGGGCAGTTAACTATAAACTATATTCAGTAAATGGATTAACGTTAAATTAAATGATTTTGGATGGGAAAAAATTATATACATTTTAGACAATAGACAATAGACATTCGGTCCTTCGAGCCAACACTGCCATTCAATGTGATCATGACTGATTTTGGTCATTTAAATTTTTTGGTTGATTATTTTTTCTGTTTTTCTAGGTGATGGGTCACAATATTAAAGGATAACAACTACAAGAGAAGATTGGAAGTTGTCTAACCTGTGGTAATTATTTCAACTCTTGACATTTATAAGCCTTTTCATCATCTACTAGACAAAAACCAGGAATGTGCTGGAATACTCTCCACTTGCCAGGATGAGTACGACAAGAAACCCAACTGCATCCAGGCCAAAGCCAAATGTTAGATTCACACAGTAAATATTCCTTCCCTTAATTGCCAGCCCATTCTTGCTGCAGTGTGCATCATCCACAAAATGCTCTTCGGTTACTCACCCAGTTTATTTTGACAAAACCTCCTACTAGGAAGGACATAAGCAGATGCATAGGACGCATAGGAACAATATCATCTGTAGGATCTCCTCCAAGTCTCATTTCTGCCTGGTTTGGAAATATACTGTCAATCTTTCGTCATCTCATCTCAAGGGCAATAAATGCTGACTTTGCCTAAAGATATATATATGTTTTTAAGTTCTTCATTTTCCATGCCCATGTTTTGGGCTGCAATGTATTGGTTACTTTGGGAGGCAAGTGCTTAATCTTTTCTTGTTTGAGAGCGTAACTATAGTTAAGGACATAAATTACCACTTCAGTCTCCTGAAATTTACTTGATTGCCTTCAGGAGGTGGAATAGAATATCCCAGAGTTTTATTTCCTGTATCCAAATAAATATTTTCTCTGGTTTTTGTGTCTCTCCTAAGAGATTTTATGATTGATAGTGCTTGTAATCAGCACCTTGTCTGGATCCGACAGACTGGATGGACTCGTTTTTCGATGCTGTTTTTAGTTATTGTTCTGTGCAGTTCAGCTGATTCTTCATTGGCAAATCCTACACTATAGGAGCTGGAATCCCACACCTGGATGGCAGAATGTTCCAGAAATCTTCATGTTAATCACATTATCATCTAATCTGTTTACTGCGTGAGTAAAGTTATCAAAGTAGAGTATAGGCAGTGAGTAGATCAAACATTAGGTTTACAAAAAGGGGTGAAAAGCAATGAATGATTCTGGAATTTGACCAGATTTTGTGTACACGCAAACTTTATGTGCAGTATGTAGATGATGCAATGATGCAGACAGAAACATTATAATGGAAATCATTACAATGATGTAAGTATTGTTGCACAAAGCTTTGCTTGTGTTAATCCCACAACTATATACAATGTAAATTGAGATCCTGTCACATTCTTAATCTTGATTAAAGAAGGAAAACAATTGCATATCATTTGTTAAATGAATCACTCTTAAGGGCCTGTCCCACTTAGACGACATTTTAGGAGAGTGCAGGAGACTCTCCGCTCGCCTCATGATCGCCACATGTTCGCTGGTGGTCTCTGGTGAGTCTCCTTCATGGTCGCGAGGTTCCCGCATTCTGGGAACTAGTCACAGCTTCAGAATGGTCACCGCAAATTTTTCAACAAAAATTGGTCACAATGAAGAAAATCGATAATCCTGTCATTGTAAGTGCAATTGTAGTGGGGTTGCCATGTAGTTATGGGTAGTCGAGGTAGTCGTAGGTAGTATTAGTTAATCGCCTTTTGCTGACCGGACATTTTCATTGGCTCATTGGGGAAAAAAAACATAAGCAGGAGTTTTCAGAACCAAGGATAACCGACCGGTAATGTTAAATGCCTGCTACACTTCACAGCTGTGTATCTCTGGCTTATTAAAAGTTGTCTGGCTTCTCAAAAGTGCTTCCACTCCTTCTCCCCCCTTCTCCACTATCCCCCTTCCCCCTCTTTTAAAGGACTTACCGTACACTGTGCTAGCCATCTTAACCTTCCTGTTCATCACGGTGTGTGTCTGTATCACCTTGGCTTTGCGCCGTGTGAATTTCAGACGGTGCTCCCCCGCTTCCCTTGGCCCCCGCCTTTGCGATGTGTTTGTCTGTTTGTGTGTGTATTCAACTCTGACAGTCGCCATTCCAGTTCCCGGTTTTTCAGGCAAGTGCCGCGAACTTGACAGTCGCCGGCAGTCTGCTGAAAAATCGCCTAAGTGGGACAGGTCCTTTAGCATTGTGTTTCAGAGTTAATGTTGATTAGGCAATATTTTGTTCTGTGATCTCAGATCCATTATCAAATGGGTTGACACTCCACTAATGACCCACTAAGGAAGTGGTATGTTTAAAGTCAGGTGAAAAATGATAGCACATTCATCAAATGGATAGAATAAATCATTACTCTAATGAGTTCATGGTCATCAAAATAAATCAGCCAGTCATCAATAATGAACAGCTTGGAGGAGAGAAAAGCTATAATGGGGAGGAAGGTGCTCCCAAATGTTCTCAAAATAGATATTGATGTCCTGGTCAGTGGAGTAGATTCCCAGAGCAAAGCAACCAGAAGACTTGCTAGGGCACAGCAAGAAGAGGCTGGCAGGAAGTGGCTCCAGCTTTATCTTCAAGGCATGAGAATTCCCAGGCTATGGAACAATGTAGAAAGAAAAATCATGTCCACACAAGGTCATGCCCACAGTTTTAGGGAACTATTTCAGTAAATACATCACTGATTCGTTCATTCTGGCAGTTATTGTTTTTGCATTTGAATTTGCAAAGCAGTATAACTTAATATCTTAATAAGTTTTAAGCAGATTTATAACCGGGTTGTGAGGGGGATGACGAGCTCCTGGCTCAGATCCAGAAGCCTGCCCCAGGTAGCCCCTTCAGCCAATAGCTGATTATTATCAACGTATAAACTGATGCTTAAATACTTTGTAGATAAAACAGTTAGATATATCTGGGAATACATATGAAATGGATATATATACTGCAATTAGGTATTATATTGTTAATTTTGAACCGGCTCTTTTCTAGTATGGATATGTTATGATTAATTGAGGGAACGGAGCTTTGTTTATTAACATCGACAACGGAAGTCGATATAATGTTTTCTCCAACCAACAGGTGGGTCACTTATTACAGTGCCGACAAGCTCGGTCACTGTATTTTCACTTTTACCATTTTTTTTTACTATCACAATTAATCACATGTGTGTTTTGTTTATTCAAGGAAAATCGCAAAAGGAATCCACAAATTGAACTCGGTAGGTTGAATGTTCCCCCATTACTTAAAGACCTGAAGTACGGATGCACCACAAGATACATAGGTACTAAGCATAGCCAAAATGCAAGACACTAAACAAAATAAACCGGGAGGAATCTCATTTTGCAGTTGGAAAATTAGGGGGGCTAACGAACGTATTAAAAGGGGTAAGATTTTAGCACAGCTGAAAGCATTTAATTCAGATGTTATCTTTCTCCAAGAAACGCATCTGAAAGTTCAAGATCAAGTTAGATTGAGGGCCAACTGGATAGGTCAAACTTTTCATTTGTTGTACAAGTCAAAATCCAGAGGCACGTCCATCATTATTCGCAAAGGTATACCATTTAAACAGAAAAATACCTTAACAGATAAGGATGGGAGATATTTGATAGTTACCGGTGAGGTCCATGCCATCCCAATCACACTGGTAAATATATATGCGCCTAACTTTGATAGTCCGCATTTTTTAAATAACATTTTGAATATAATCGCAGAATATAATTACCAGAATGTTATGATTGGGGGAGACTTTAATTGTGTTTTAGATCCTTATTTAGATAAATCTAGTCAAAAACAGCAAGGTAATAAGAAATCTAAAACTAGTGAACTTTTAAACACATATATAAAAAATACAAATATAACCGATGTTTGGAGGATTGCAAATTCGACCGGCAAGGAATATTCGTTCTATTCATCGGTACACAAGACTTATTCACGTATAAATTAGACACAAAATTAATTCCGTATACTCTAAATCCAAAATACCATACAAATACAATTTCAGATCATTCCCCACTAACTTTAAAAAAAAAAATAGGAATGTCTAAGAATACATCGTTCTGGAGATATAACCCCCAAATTTTAAAAGACCCGCAAGGGAGTATATATCTAAGACAGCAAATGACACGCCAGACACATCACCAACATTACTATGGGAATCTTTCAAAGCTTTTATTAGAGGTGTTTTAATCTCATACCAAGCCTTTCAGAATAAAAAAAAGAATGAACAACGGCACCTAGAGGAACAAATTAGACAATTGGATATAGATAATGCTAAAGACCCGTCCATGGATAAACATAATAAAATATTAATACTAAGATTTAAATTAAATAAATTACTATCAGAGAAAGTTATAAGATTATTCCAAATCACAAGACAGGAACAGTTTGAATTTGGGGATAAGCCCCATAAACTTCTCGCAGCAAGTTAAAAAAAACGAGAAAAGGAACACACGATTTCAAAGATTAAATCAGATAGAGGGGAAGTATTAACATTACCGAATGAAATTAATAAAAGATTTGTGCAATTTTATGAGAATTTGTATACATCCAAAACGACAACGATCACCAAGAAAGTCACTGAGTTTCTGGATAATTGCAATCTTCCCAAACTAGAACTACAGGAACAAGAGGAATTGGAAGCACAAATCTCAAATAAGGAAATAGAAGAAACAATATTCTCATTAAAAAATGGAAAAACACCAGGTCCCGACGGATTCAGTAATGAATTCTATAAAAGTTTTTTACGATATATTTAGTCCTCGTCTACAGAAAATATACACACACGCTTTCAGAGAACAAATATTACCTGATACATTAGCAGAATCTACGATTACATTAATACTTAAGAAAGATAAAGATGAGGAAGAACCTGGATCTTAGAGCTATCGCGTTGTTAAATACAGATTAAAAAATATTAGCAAAAATATTAGCAAGAAGATTAAGTAAGTACGCCAGTAAACTAATACATCCGGATCAAACGGGGTTTATCCCTAAGAGACAATCATTTAATAATTTGAGACGTCTGCTTAACATAATGCACTCACACCAAACTAAAGATCCAAATCTCGCAATTATTTCGCTGGATGCAGAGAAAGCATTCGGTCAGGTTGAATGGAAGTATATGGTAGGTATTGCAAAATTTTCAACTGGGAGAGAATTTCATCCAATGGATTAAATTAATATATAATAAGCCAACGGCCAGAATATTAACTAATAATATTTTATCCACGAAATTTCAACTGTCAAGGGGTAATAGACAAGGTTGTTCATTATCACCATTGTTATTTGCCCTCATAATTGAACCACTAGCGGAAAGTATTAGAACTCATCCGAATATCCATGGATATAAGACAAAATATTCAAACAATAAAATATAATTATACGCTGATGATGTACGTTTGTATATCACAAAGCCTCATATCACTATACCCAACATTTAAAATTTAATTGAGGATTTCGGTTCATTTTCAGGTTATAGAATAGACTGGAATAAAAGTGAAATCATGTCAATAAAACCAAAAGATTCTACACATCTCGTACAATTTCCTTTTACAATAGTTGTGGAAAAAATTAAATACTTGGGTATTGAAATTACTAGAAGATATCAAGACATGTTTAAAGCAAACTATAACCTTGTACTTAAGAAACTACATAATTTAATTAAATTCTGGAAAAAGCTTTCCATGTCCTTTATAGGTCGAATAAACACCATAAAAACGATTTTTCTTCCATTAATTCTATACTTGTTCCATTCAATCCCATTATATCTCCCAAAAAGTTTTTTTTTTAAATTGGACTCAGATATTACAAATTTTATTTTGGATTATAAATCCCACACAATACAAAGACCACACCTGAATAAACCCAAAGTAGTAGGGGGATTAGCACTCTCGAATTTTATGAATTATTATTGGTTGATAAATATTGGAAATATGATTCAATTGTTGGATAATTCTCTTCATCAACCGCAATTGATCATTATGGAGAAAGAGGACTGCTCCCCTTTTAATACTGGTGTGATCCTTCTTTCACGAATGACGGTGAATAATACAAACTACAACAAAAACCCAATTATACATAGTACAATCAGAATTTGGAAACAAATAAAATACAATTTAAAATTAAGAAACTTATCTCTCCTATCTCCTATTGCTAAAAACCCTCTGTTTAAACCCTCAATTATAGACAAAGCATTTATACAATGGGAAAGAGCAGGAATTAAAATTTTGGGAAATTTGTATGATACGGGAAAACTATTATCATTTAAACAATTACAACTAAAATATAATCTGGGTAACAATCAGTATTTTAAATATTTCCAAATATGTGATTATCTGAAAAAACATGCACAAGAATTTCACAAAAAGCCATTAGACTTACTAGATGAAGTAATGAATACAAAGGCGGAATCAGCAAATTTATTTGGATATATATGTAATATTATACTAAATGTAGTAATACCAACAACGGAAGGTATCAGAGGTGAGTGGGAAAACGAACTAAGCATAAAAATTTCCAATGAAAGGTGGAAAGAGTACTTATTAAACGTGCACAAATGCTCAATTAATGTGAGACACACTTTAATACAATTTAAAATTTTACACAGATTATACTACTCAAAAACAATATTAAATAAAATTTTCCCTAACGTTTCACCAATTTGTAATAAATGCCAGTGTCAAGAAGCTACTATAGTGCACTCATTCAGCTTCTGTACAAAAATTCAAAGGTTTTTGATTGAAATCTTTGAAATTTTCACAAAACTGTTTAAAATAAAAATGACACCAAAGCCAGAATGGATTATTTTCGGAATGACAGAAGGTAGTTTGGAATTAAATGTGTATCTAAAGAATATATTTGATTACGGCTTTAAAAATGGGATAAAAAGCTAATCTTAAAATTCTGGAAAAATGCGCCTATACCAACATTAAATATGTGGATTTCAACTATGTTTGAAACATTACATCTGGAAGATATGAGTCTGCGCCTGGCAGGAAAATCAGATTGTTTCTATCAGACGTAGTCTGCATTTATAGAATTGCTAGAAAGATAGGGTGCAGGAGTACCTCGGGCCTTGGTAGGGGGGATGAAAAGCTATCGAGTTGGTGGATTCCTTTTGCGTGATATATATAATATAGTATATATTATAGCTTTTTTTTTCTTTTCTCTCTCTTTTTCTCTCTTTCTTTTTTCCTTTTCTTTTCTAGGGTCTATCTCTTAATGCCCTTTCTCTAATTCTTTGACCAAGGCTTTCTTCTCCCCTTTGGCATGCTCTTTCACTTTCACAACTCATTTCACCTACACTCTCTTTCTTTCTATTCTTTTTCTTTAAAAGCCATAAAATTATGGGGTACAATGATTGTAACAATATATATGTGATGTACATTGATGTATTTGCCTCTAATAAATAAAAATATTTAAAAAAAAATTAAATTGCAAAGCAGTATCAGAGAGATTTTAACTTCGGAGTCACGCGAGTGACTACGTGAAGAACCCGTCAGTCCCGCATGCGCGTCATTACGTCAAACACATGGCGCGCTGACTAGCTGGTGGTGCGTCGCTCCACCAGCGGTAACTTTTAAAAGACCTCCAGGTCAGATCTTGAACTTAGTCTGCGGTCGTTTTTTCTTCTGTCTTGTTACAGCAAGAACACCATGGATAAGGCGAGGGCGAAGTCTCGACGGGCTTCGGGGAGAACCGTTTCCGAAGACCATGGCAGTGCGGTCAGCGGGCAGCAATCCGTTTCACCATTGCGGTCGCTGACACCACAGCCAGCGCCCCTGGGCTTGGTGCCCATGGACAGCACTTTGGCTACCCCGCGGGTCGAAAAGGCCAAGTGCAAGTCCAACAGGCCAGTGGACTCTGATGAGTCCAGCCGGGAGGGTTCGCCTCCTCGAGCGGGAAGTGTCGGTGGACGCCTTTCTTTCACGTATGGAGCATGTTATGGAGAAGATGCTCCAACATGATGTGCTCCTTGGTCGGGAGTCATAGCAGAACAGGCTTCAAAGGCCCGCAGCAGTGCCTGGTGCAGGGCTGCATTATGTATCCCCATCCGAGGATGGGAGTATAGATCACCAGTCCTGGGTGGAGGACCACTCAGTGCGAGACCCACGGGAAGCGGAGGTGCCAACCATGGTCCCAAGATTTGCAGTGCCGTCACTGGTTGTGGAGCCGCTGGAAGAAGAGCTGGTGGCCAGCATTAACTACCTCGCTTCCCACCAGCTTCAGGAACAAGTCATGATGGAGACAGCCATGAGGTACCACGCTCCCAGCAACTGTACTTCCCTCAAGGTATCAGTAGTGAACAGTTCCATCTGGAGCTACATAGGGGACAGCATTAAGACCCGAGAGGTCAAGCTGCAAAGAATTTTAAACCTGCTGGCATTGCGGTTGACAGCATTCGCCAGGTCGGTGGACGGCTGCGCATTATCTGAGGCTCAACGGGACGCAATGGCATTGTTGTGCAACGCACAATTCAAAATCAATTGCTTTTGCAAGAATGCCATTCGTCCTGTTCTCAGCCCCAAGTTTGCGGGGTTGTGCAAGGCCAGTAATGTGCAGCCGTCCAATTTACTGTTTGGAGAAGACCTGTCCAGGCAGGTGAAAGACTTGTATGACGTGTCGAAGTCTGTGGGGCTACTTCAGACTCCACCATCAAACAGACAGTCGTCGTTTCGACGCCAGCACCCCTATGCCTCGACCAGCTGCAGAAACCACCTCCAGCTTGAAGACCCAAAGAACCGGCCAGAAGTCATTTTTAGGACATGGCCCAAACCGGCTGACAGCCAAGATGCGCAGCTGGCGCACAACAGCGCCTCAAGTCCCCAAACATCAGGGAAGGAAATAAATATGCACAATCCACCAACTAACACGGAGGTAGGTGGGTCTGGGTCGCAATGTAACATACCGGGTGTGGTTACGTTTCTTTTTGCATGAGTGGCAGTGGATAACTTATGACTTGTTCATACTGCGCAGCATAGACAGGTTCAAAATTGAATTTGCGGGCTCTCTGCCACCCATGCAGCATGCTCCAAACCGTACCTTTGCTTGTTCAAAAAGGGATGGTTTGGAGGTTCAGGCTGAAATTGAAACACTAAGTGCTAAAAGAGTGATTGAAAAAAACAGTCATGAACCTCATCAATTTGTATCCAATATTTTCACCAGGGTAAAGAATGATGGGGGGTACTGCATCATTTTTGACTTAACCCAACTTAACACCTTCGTGCAGACTGCCAAACAATTAATTTCCAGGGGATGTTACATGGCATGCATTGATCTTAAAGATGCTTATTATGCTGTACCTGTTCACAAGGATCACAGAAAATACTTGAAATTTAAATGGATGGGGCAGCTTAGAGCATTGCCGAATGGGTTATCCTCAGCTCCCAGGTTATTCACTAAAATATTGAAACCTTGCTCTATTACGAGCGCAGAAACACATTGTAATGGCTTATTTGGACAATATCCTTATTATAGGAAAAACTATGGAATTGGCTATTTCGGCAGTCTCAGCCACCAAACTTGTGTTTGAGCAGTTGGGGTTCCTAATTCACCCAGTAAAATCCAGGTTGACTCCATCCAGTGTTATGGATTATTTGGGATTTACCATTAACTCCAATCACCTGTCAGTCACGTTGCCCGAGGGCAAGAGATTGAAGTTAATAGAAGCCTGAAATTATCTTATCACACAGCAGCTGCCTTCAATTCAGCAAGTGGCAAGCTTGATTGGAAAATTGGTGGCTGCATTTCCAGCAGCCAAATGTGGGCCTTTGCACTATCAGCAATTACAAAGAGCAAAGGTGCAGGCACGTAAACATAATTTCGGCCACTTTGACAGAGCTATGCAATTTCCGGCCTAAGCCATTGATGAGCTACAGTGGTGGAAAGCCAATATTGTCCATTGTTCTGGCAATATTTCGATTGAAAGCCCTTCTGTTGTTTTACAGACTGATGCCAGTGCTCAGGGGTGGGGTGCCATTGACACAGTTTCTAGCTGCGGTGGCAGATGGAACATGCATGAGATATATTTTCTGCAGTTGCATGGTGTTAACTATTTGGAATTGCTCGCAGCCCTTTATGGTCTGAAAGCTTATTGTGCGCACATGCACCATGTGCATGTTCAATTACAGATAGATAACACCACAGCAGTGGCATACATAAATCACATGGGTGGTATCAAGTCAGTATCCTGTGATAAATTGGTATGCCTCATTTGGAACTGGTGCATCATTCGAAATATTTGGGTTTCAGCTATCTACCTCCCAGGTAGATTCAACATGGTGGAGGACACCAGGTCACATAAATTCAATGACAACACAGAATGGGTGTTGAATCATAGTGTGTTTAAGGATATTGTTTCCAGGTATGGAACACCGGATATGGATTTGTTTGCTTCAAGATTAAATTATCAATTACCGAAGTATGTTGCATAGGAACCAGACCCAGGGGCAGTAGCGGTAGACGCGTTCTCGCTACATTGGGGTGCAATGTTTTTCTATACATTCCCCCCATTTTGCCTTGTCAGTCGCTGTCTGCAAAAAATTCAGCAGGACTCTGCCTCCGGCATTCTGGTAGTCCCTGACTGGCCAACTCAGCCATGGTATCCTCTTATTCTGAGCATGGTTGTAGAACCTGTGTGGAAGGTTCCTAAAGGCAGGTCTCTGTTAACAAACCCGGTTTCTGGTGAAGTACATCCTCTGCATGATTGGCTCAATTTATTAATTTGCAGGTTTTAAGAAGACCTTTCCTTGGACTGGGACTAGCTGATCGTACGGTGGATGTGCTAACTGTGGCCTGGAGAAGCAGTACTCAAAAACAATATGCCTCATACATTAGGAAATGGGAAGTGTTCTGTGCACAGTCCGACATTTCGTATGAGGCAGAGCACATTACTAATGTTCTGGAGTTCCTCTCGAATTTGCATTTCGATGACTAATTAAGGTACAGTGCTCTAAATTATGCCAGAAGTGTGCTGTCGTCTTACCTACTGCCAATTTCAGAACACCAATCAGTGGGGACTCACCCTTTAGTGAATAGATTCGTGAGGGGAGTCTTCAATTCGAACCCTCCTCGGCCCAGATATACTGAAATTTGGGATGTAGGGGTGGTTTTAATTTTACTTCGGTCATGGTCTCCACCAACTTCCCTGTCTCTACTCTGACTCACGCACAAAGTGGCTATGCTCATGGCTTTAGTGTCCGCTCAAAGAGTCCAGTCCTTGCAAAAGCTATGACTGGACAGGATGCTCACCTCTGCCGGTAGTTTCACCTTTTTTGTGTACGACCCTATAAAACAGAGTAGACCAGGTACCTTGGGGTTGAAATTACAGTTCATGACATATCCTTTGGATCCCAATTTATGTGTAGTTGCTCACCTCCGGCAATACATTAGTGTCACCAAGGGGCTTAGGGGGTCTGAGTTAGCATTACTGATCAACCACAAGAAACCACATATGAAGGTCTCAACTCAGACCATTTCCAGGTGGCTAAAACAAGTTCTATCAGATGCTGGGGTTGATGCCAAAATGTTTAAACCTCATTTCACCCGGGCTGCATTTACATCCACAGCGAGGGTCATGGATGTCCCGCTAGACCAGATTTTTATCGGCTGCATGATGGTCCTCAGCCGCACGTTTCAGACATTTTATAACAAACCTTTAGCCGGAACGAGCATGATTGCTACCTCAGTTTTAAGTTTCCGTTAATAGCCCTCTCGAGTAGAGAGGGAACTGTTATTGTTATTGTTTAATTACACTTTAAATTGTCATTTGTTCATTATGTCATGACTGAACAGTTTTGTCCACTCTTCTTGGTCAACTATACACTGTGTGACGCATGGATTCGTTCCACGGCATGGAGTCACAGAGCATTAATATCTTCATGTAGTCACTCAAATGACTCCGAAGTAAAATAGTAAAATTAAATGAGAACTTACCAGTTTGAAGTTTGATCTTTATTTTATGAGGAGTTACGATGAGGGATTTCGTGCCCTCCGCTCCCAACCCCTCCTCATAAAACCAGCTGGTAGTTCAGTTTCTTCGATCTTACTCTTCTCAGGTCAATGTTTCTGTCTGTGACTCCACACCGCTGCTTTGAAGGTTGACGCGCATGCGGGGCTGACGGGTTCTTCATGTAATCCGTCATCGTAACTCTCATAAAATAAAGATCAAACTTCAAACTGGTAAGTTCTCATTTAATCTTACTATTATGTTTCATTACATTGCAGGCACGTTTCATTATTATAATGATGTCCATTTAAAGAGACATTCGCGCATCTGGCTGGGCAGCTTCAGAACTTACTGAAGGCTATTTGAACACTTACCAATGTTCACTGAGCATGTTTAGACCAAGTAGAAGTACTTATTGATGACATAATCATTCAATGAGTGCCGCAATTATGACATAATTGACAACACATAATTGATAGCCTTTCTATGTGAGGCAAAGTAAGATTTGCAGCAATGTCGGTAGCTAAAACAGCAGTGTCATTTATCTTTGCAGTATAGAACATAGAACATTACAGCACAGGAACAAGCCTTTTGGTCCACAATGTCCTTGTCAAACATGATACCAAGTTAAATTAATCTCCTTTAGCTGCATGTGAGCCATATTCTTTCATTCCCTGCACATGCATGTAGGGTCCATAGAATCTCCTCCATGCTATCTAACAATTCTTCTATTTAGCTAAGCAGTGCATCTTCCATCTGAATGCATATCTGAATCAGCCTTATGAACATTGTGTCCCATTTGTGGCCATCACCTGACCTCTCTGGTTCAGTACAGATGCGTGGACCCATTTGAAACCTATTTGGAATTGAAACATTGCACCAGATTCCCAGTGCTGGACGTCACTCAACAAGGCATTAGTGCCTGATGAACCTCTCTATGTTACCTCTCCCTCTAGTCTAATCTGCTTCCACTGCATGGTGTCAGTGTTGAGCATGGTGCTGTGTCATGTCAGACACAATAATGCACTGAGCTATTCATCTTCAGCATCACTCTGTCCTCTCCTATTCCCATGCTCCTCCTACAATGGGTATTGATATTCCAGAGGTGGGGAAGGGGGTGGGACATGACCTATCCTAACTACCTTCAGGGCAATACAGAAGAAGGTACACCTGTAAATTGTGGGTAAGGAGATGCTAATTAAAGTGTCTAAAGATGATCCTATCACCGTGGGTGTAGCAAGCACAATGAAATGTAAGGCAGCATACCTGGATGACTGAGGATAGCACTTACAATGGAAGGAGTTTGGAGTCCAATAACCCATCTGCCACCAGTCACAGCATAGTCTCCGGCAGCATTACCCAATCAAGAGGGGAAAGTTAATTAAATCAATTTAGTTCATTCTGAGACGCAGGTTCAATAGATTGAAAAATCTACAGTTCCATGAATAGTTTCCAATATAAAACAGTGATTACAAATTTTACTTCGGAGTCACGTGAGTGACTACGTGAAGAACCCCGCCTGGCGCTGGAAACGGCATTACGTCGACGCTGACGGCAGAAGCAGAAGCTGCACAGACAGCTCCTCGACAGCGGTAGGTTCGGAACCGGCAGGTAAGTGCTGTTGAAAAAATTTTTTAGGACTGGAAAACTCCGTGCCTGGTGGAAACCAGGATTTTAAAGGTTTTTAAAAACAAACTAAAAGTTTAAATTGAACAGATATACTCTGTTAAAATAACGGAGTTTTAAAAAGAACGTCCCAGGGGAATACCCAGCGATCGGGACGAGAGATTAATTACGGGGCCGGTTCCGATACTGGTACCGTTAAAAATACGGTAGAGAGGTAAAAATGCTCCACAATCTTTTGGCAGGGAATTTTAAAAGACAGAAAGGCTGTACTTTAAAAAAGTTAATAAAAATCACGATATGGAGAAAGTACTCCAAAATATAAAAAGAGACAAGGGTCACAGTACCCAAACAGCCCAAAAAAGACCCTGAGGGGCTTGAATATACAAAATATGGCTATGTGCCAAATTGAGAATTGAACCCTGGTTTAAGGGTGGAGGAAGTCTCTTTGGATATAATTCCAAGTGGATCAGGGCTGCAAAAGACAGACCCTGCAAGTGGTGATGTGAATTATGAATGCACACCACAAATAAAAAAGTGAGGCCAGATGTGCCTGAGATAGCAAAAGATTTTGCTATATCTAAAGGAAGTGGTGAGGCTATGGAAGAAAACCTAGCTGCCAACATTAATTATATGGTATCTCACCAACTTCAAGAATACGATAAAACTTTTATGTTTTATTAAAATATCAACGGTAAATACGTTTATAAATATCCATGTCTCAAATAATATGAGATATAAGAAATACAATTTCAAATTATTTTCAAAATGGTGCAAATAAGTAATACTTTCAAAATAAAATAAATCGCCATCAGTTGTGGAGCTCAATAGGAGGAAATATATATAATTTACCGAATCTGCACTATAGGTTTGCAGATCAATACAAATCAGGATATTAAACTCCTGATTATTATAGAATAAACCTGCCTTATGATAAATCAA